>WHPX01001094.1:0-514882 GCA_011057435.1 Actinia equina
CTTTCGTGCGCAGCCGATTGCTTCTGACATCAAAGAGGATCTGTAGGTTTCTAAAGATTTTTTTAAAAATTTTAAGGAACTTTTTGTCTCGATTTGGATCAATTATTTTGGTCTGATTTTCTTCTTATTCGCCGCAAAATTTGAATATCTACTATCAATGCAAAATTAACTTACATTTTCCCACGCCATGTTTGAAGGACACAACCTTGTATGCATGCTTTACTTACTTACTAAAATTATCCCCACAGAAAAAGCGGCAAAGCTGATACCCGCAGGATTATGACCAGATACATTTTCCACCTATTCGGATGACTTTAGTCTTTTTGATAATTTATGTTCACCTCCTGGGCACTATCTCAAACCTGTAGTTTTGTATCAACAGATTTCTTCGATATAAGTTTCCCATATCCCTTGCGGTCCTCAGCTTCTGGTGGTTTTTTGGTTGACTACTTTAATTAAAAATAAAGTAATTTTTAATAAGGATAATGCCAATAAGTTTTAATGATTATATATATATTTCAGGTAAACAGGCCTCCGAGCCAGTCGCAGCTGACATCCTCATTTATGAGGATTCTTCCTTCCCTCGTACCTCTTTGAAGACTTACACACGTCGAGAAGACCTTCGTAAATAACCTTGCCAGGCTTTAATTTATTGCTCCTTAAAAATCTAGAGTAGCGGTGATAACCTACGGCAGTAGACCCATCCTTGTGCAAGATTTTTTTTGACTTACAATACACATGAACAGCTTAAGAGTGTGGTTTTGACATAGCCCTCCGTTCTCAGGGGAGTCCGAAAGAATCGAATCGAGCACTGGAATCTGGTTTTTCTAACTGTCCTCATGCATCCACGACCTGATGGCCCCTAAAGATCGTATTCGTACTTCCTCACATCAGGGCCGGCATACCGTATCCTGCCTTCTGGAGCAAAATCCTCTGACGAAGCTGCCAAACCACTTCATGAACAGACCAGCGCTCAAAGATGTTTATGTTATTGCTATTGGTAAGAACCAGACAGTACGAACTCAGAGCATCGTTGACATCGCCAGAACAAAGTAGTAGATATTGATAGCTTTAGAGGACTAATACCCACAATTCCTTCCATCGCCAAAAAGATCATTGAAGGATTGAGTAAGTTAAATTTAATTGTAAAGTGGATGGGCAAATCAAAATTGTTCACTTTCTAGATGCAAGACTTTGTATGGAATATCTCAAATGTTTGTCTAAGTTTTATCCATTTTTGTAAAGAACTTATGCAAAAAAAGTGGGTTCCTTTATTTTTATTCTTTTAAATGCTTACTTATTGGGAGGTTATCAGTTTGGAGATACCAGTTGATTTAATAATAATTCAGCCTGATTCAAAGTAATATGTCCAAATATCTGTAAAAGTTACAAGCAACTAAAAGTGCCAAAAAAACATGAGGCTAGTCAGCTTGTATTTATTTTGTCTTTATTTTTTAAGCCGATCCTGTGGGATAAAAGGTGACCCTCTAGATGCAGACGTTGTCTTCTTGGTGGATTCATCTTCTTTGGTTAGTCAGCAGGATTTCACAAAAGAAAAGACTTTGTCAAGCAAGTAGCAAAGTATCTCAGTATCACTCCAGGAAAATCACCGTGATATGTTATCACTTATGGAGACAGGACCGAGGACGTAGTCCGATTTGACAGCTACAGGAGCACGCCAGAGTTCGAGAGAGCAGTAGACGCGGCGCGATTTGTAGGAGGATCAAGAAGAATTGACCGCGTATTGGATTCTGCAAAGAATGCACTTTCAAATGCTAGGCTAGACGCTCCAAAGATTGTTGTTCTACTGACAGCAGGGCGACAAACTCCTGCAGCAGATGCTAAAAACCTGGATGAAGCAGCCAAACCGTTGCGAGACCTTGGAGCCAGAACATACGTTGTTGCTATCGGACCGAGCTCCAAGGCAAACAAGAACTGCGACCCATTGTTGAGAGGCCAGGAGATATTATTGAGGTTGGACAGATTTGAAGCACTCAAGTCACAGCATATCCATCAGCTAAAAGTATCGTAGATCGATCAAGTAAGTAGCCCAAGGCAAAACTATTCGAGATAGGAATATTTTTTTCTTTTCTCTTTCCTGCTGATTTGCGCATGCAACGCAGTTTTGTAGAGGGATTCGTGACCCTTCACCTGGTTCTTAGTTTACTATGTTTTTTCTTTGCATTTCTTTCTTTTTTATCTTTCCTTATAATGAGAATTCCAAACTGCAAGGAAGTAGTACGCGCCTCCTGACTGGAATATCTTAGCACAATTTGTATTATACAGAGACCATTCACTTTTAGAATGTTAGCTTTAAATGTTTTAAATAGTTTTATGTACTGTCCTGTTTACAGCGCATTTATACTTCTTCAAGTATTCATACTTCTATGCAAGAGTTTTGCGCTGCCAAACAAGCTTTACACGCCTTATTTGGTAAAACCAGCCGGCATCGCATCGAAATGTTTCGGTTTAACACTTGCAAAAGCCCGTGCATAAAAGTCTTCGAATACATTAAACGTGGTCATACTTTTGGGCGTCGCGCTATAAGAAATGCTCCATTTTGTTAATACTAGCAATCTTTATTTGTCAGGTGTTCCGGCTTATTTTGACGCAGACGTAATCTTTTTGACGGATTCGTCAAGCGACGTCCAAAACAATGACTTCAAAACCCAAAAAGAGGTTACAAAGACTTTAGCAAAATATTTCAACGTACAGCCTGGTAAATCTCGAGCAGCTCTATTCACTTACGGCAGCACCCCATCTCTACAATTCCAATTTGATGGTTACAAAACCATCTCTGAGTTTGAAACCAGAGTCGATAGAGCCGTTCCCGTAGGTGGGAATCGACGTATAGACAAAGCATTGGAAGCCACACAACAGCTATTCAAAGTGTCTCGGCCAAGGGCTCCTAAAATCGTAGTTGTTTTTCGTATCAGGAAGACAAGCTTTTGGTTCAGATGACCTCAACGAAAGGATGGCCCCTTTACGCAAAGCCGGTGTTAAAACATACGTTATCGCTGTCGGTAGCGCACCAGATACGAATGAACTAAGACCATTAGTTAATGCACCTGAAGATATGTTTATCATTCCTAGTTATGACGGTCTGGCTCCTAAAGGACCAGCGGTAGCCAAACATATTGGAAAAAGTAAGTTAGACTGATCCCATGTTGTAGCTGAACGTTCAACGCAATACGCTTCATTGCCAAGCTGTTACTATCCATAAAGCTTTACTAGTAAGACACTGTGACACAAGGCAATGCTCCTTGCAAATTGTCTCCCATGTTGCAGCTTGCAGCAAATATTGCGAAAAGTATAATCAGGTTTTACTTCTCGCATTAATTGCGGCAACAGACATTGCTTCATTAGTTTGACTTTTTCAGGTAGCTTGTGTGTTACGATTTGCATTGACAGAAAATATTAATAACACAGTATCCATGTCGTTTGCGGTCGCATGTGTGACAACTGTCATGAGAAATTCCCTAATTTCGTAACATCTCCTTTAGGTGCAACTCAGTGCATTCTCTTATTTCGCCGCAAAATTATGTGAGTGACTTATGTGACGTTCGTTTTCGCCCAATTGCGGCGCACTCTTTTTATCTTGCTACCGAACGGAGACAAGTTGCATTGAAGCATTACCAAACCTAGTCCTTGTGAATTCCTCATTCCTCATAGTTTCTTACCGTAGTTATGTTACGTTCCTTTTTTGATTTACAAGAATCGGAAATTTGCTCACACGTGGCCGACGTTGCATTTATTGTGGATTCCTCAACTAGTATCAGCAGAAGAAACTACGAAAAAGTCAAGCTGTTAATCTCAAAATTAGCAAGCACATTTGAAATCTCGCCCACCAAATCCCGTGCTGCAGTCGTCCTCTACAGTTCTGACGCACGGACAGAAATCAACTTCGACGACTACACGAGTATCAATGATTTCTCAAAGGCTGTTCAGAGTCTTGGATATCAGAGGGGGGAAACAAGAATCGACAAGGCTTTACAACGTGCCCATGATGATTTGTTTGGCTCTCGAGGTACCTCGCGTCGAGATGTCCAGCGAGTAGCAATTGTCATAAACCGATGGACGACAAGCTCAAGTTCCTGATGCTATTCCCCTCGACAAGGCTGCCAAACCGTTAAGAGAAGAAGGGGTGTATGTCGTTGGTATTGGGATTGGTTCTGGAGCTGACAGAAACGAGTTGACGCTGTTCGCTGAAGATGATGATGCTGTTTTTATGACCGATTCCTTTGATGGAATGTTAGGAAATATGTCATCTGTGTCATTTACGGCTTGTCAAGGTGAGTCAACAATACCATTCATTGTAATTTTATCCTGTATGGAATGCAAGTTAAATAGCGCATTCTTTAGACGGAGAGAAAATTGAATAGAAAAAAAATCAAGTATATGATAATGAAAAAAATAAATTTTCTAGAAAAATTCAGCCCAAGGATATAGAACGTTTACCTGTGGCTTTAGCCCACATTTTAGAACCTAAATCCTCAAATTAAACTAGTATTCATTGATTTACATTAATTACGGATTCCTCCTTTACACAAGATCAAGATCAAAATACTATTTTATTGCCTAATGTGTTTATTATTCTTTGAATTATTCAGGTCCTAGAAAACCAACAAGTGCAAACCTAGACGTGGTGTTCGTGATCGATTCTTCCAATCCCGTTACTAACGAAGATTACATCAAAGAGAAAGAATTTGTGAAATCCATGGTGAACTCACTCAACTTATCACCTGGAAAGACCAGGGCAACGTTCATTACCTACGGTGAAAACCCGCGGGTTATCGTGAAGTTTGATGGCTATCGTGATGAATCAGGTTTCAACAGTTTTGTCGATAGAGCTCCCCGTCAGTCCGGTAGAAGGCGAATCGACCGCGCTTTGGACTCCGTTGCAAACGTCTTACGAGAATCTCGTACAGGTGTTTCAAAAGTTGTGGTTCTTTTAACCGCGGGAAGACAGACTCCTACTCGCGACGCAAAAGCATTAGACGACGCTGCCAAACCTCTTCGCGATCTTGGCGCTAAGACGTATGTCATCGCCATTGGACGTGAACCTAGCAGAGTAGAGCTATTATCAGTCGTGGACAAACCCGAAGATATTTTTTCTGGAGTAACATTTGATGGGCTGGCAGCACGTGTCACACCAATTGCAAGAATTGTTTCACATGGAAAAGGTTAGATAAATTTATTAAATTTTAGTATTATACTACAACGATTGCAACGATTGTAAAAAGAAACCTATAGTTATCATGTTGGTGGTACGAAAATAAAACCTGTCGTATAGTATATCGCCCTAGCTCCTATTCGTGTAAGAAAAGAGCGATCCTGATCCTAATCTTCTGCATTCGTGGGTACTGCATGGGTGGCGTACGCTGCTGACGCGTCTTCTTTCATCGCTGCGAGTCCAAAGATTTTTACGGGGCAAGGAATCCGGAGAACCCGGAGAAAACCAGTTATACATATTATTACATATATAAGCGGTTTTCTCCGGTTTCCTCCCCCAGAAAAAATCAACACGTGAGTTGAGCGTTGTGTGCATAGATCATTGAAGGTAGTGGTAGTGGGTGTGAGCGAAAAGTGTCCCCAATTAGTGTGAAAGCGCTACGAACGACTAGATACTTTAATTAATACGAGAGATTTATTTGTATTTTTATTTATTCTTTTCAGCTTTACCAACACCTGAAAAACTAACTGCCGATATACTATTCCTTATCGATTCCTCCTCGTCAGTGTCAAATCTGGACTATCAAAAAGAAAAAGACTTCGTCAAATCAATGGCAAAGTTTCTCAATGTATCTCCCGGCAAGTCCAGAGCAGCAGTGGTCGCCTATGGAGAGAGACCCCAACTTGTGTCAAGTTTTACATCCTATCGTTCTTTGCCTGAATTTGAGAGTTTAGTGGATAGGTCTCCCCAGGTACGAGGGGAACGAAGAATCGATAAAGTACTTGAAGCAGCCCAAACAAACCTTAATAGTGCAAGAAAAACGGTTCCGAAAATAACAATTCTTTTAACGGCAGGAAGACAGTATCCGGCAGTCGATGCTAAATCATTGAAAGAGGCATCTCAACCGTTACGAGATCTTGGTTCAAGGACTTTTGTTATCGCAATAGGCAGACAACCAAACCAACAGGAGCTGCTCCCAGTCGTCGATCAGCGACCTGATATATTCTCAGTAATTACTTTTGATGCTTTAAGAACACAAGATAGATCAATCGCCAAGGAAATTGCGAAAAGACCAGGTAAGTTTAGTTTAATCTTTGTATTTGACGAGTTTTAATACTCACGCATTGTGCGTCGGTGCCACTATAACCACATTACAGCTGGAAAACAAATTAACCCACTGAAACCAGTGGCTGGAATTGCAATTGGAACACCATTTTCACGTTTGAGAAATATTTTCCCAGGCGAAGTTTATCACTCTAAACAGATCAAATTGATAGGCAATACAAACAAACAGAGGTAATACATTTACTTACAAAAGAAAGATTTAAATCTTATTTTTTAAAATATTAAGTACATTTTTTTCAGTTAAACCAAATATTTTGTATTATTGATATGGCAGAGCCCAAGGTTGCGCCTGATTACATCACAGATGTCCTCTTCCTTATTGACTCATCATTCGAAGTTAACAAACAACAATACACAATAGAAAAGGATTTCGTGAAATCCATACTAGACTCCTTGAACGTCGCTCCACAAAAATCTAGATCTGCTGTAATAACCTATGGCGACCGTGCATCTCTAGTTGCAAAGTATGATTCTTACAGAACCACGCAAGAACTGAAACGTATGATTGATGGCGCTCAGGCTGTTGGAGGTGCAAGACGAATCGATAGAGCTTTGGATGCAGCCTCTGCAATGATTTCAGAGTCAAGAAAAGATGTTCCCAAAATTGTTGTCCTATTAACCGCAGGACGACATACCCCTGCTCTTAATTCAAAGGAATTGAGTGTTGCTGCTGGGCCGTTGAGAGATAAAGGAGCAAGAACCTTTGTCGTAGCCATTGGTAGAGGTCCAGATAAGAACGAACTTCGTCTGATTGTGCAAGAAGAAAAGGATATCTTAACGTTTCCTTCGTACGAGGTTTTAAAGCCGCAAGCTCCATATGTTGCAAAAAAATTATCAAGTACTACCGTGGGTAAGCAACTATCAACTTGCCTGCAACTGTGTTGCTGTTTATGCTGGAGATATAACTTTTTCAAAAATGGTTCTTGGGACGATAGGCGATAGGAGATATGTCATTCCAAGATCCAACAACAGCTAAAATGACTTGTGCTTCTTATATCATTATTCTCGTCAAGAACAGGAAGGTTGCTGTTGAGATACCCAGTGTTGTTTGTAATCGACCAAACTATTTTGAAGGCATTGATTATTCCAGTTCAGTTGTTTGCCCACAATTCATTTTGGAATAACCTATCGCCTCTTTCCTTTGGTTCCGACAACCCTTTTTAAAATAGGTGTATAACTTCAACCTTACGTAACAGAAGAGAAACACACACAAAATATAGTATACAATAATATATAAGATTATTTCTAATACAACCACGTTCAATTGCAGTTGAAACAAAACCTAAACCAGTCGACCCCAATTTCAAAGCAGATGTTGTATTCCTGGTTGATTCGTCCTTCTATGTCAGCCAGCCAAACTTCCAAATCGAAAAGGATTTCGTCAAGTCATTTGGTAAGGCATTGAACGTGGAACCAAGCAAGTCAAGAGCATCTGTTATCACCTACAGTTCCAATGCACAAAGGGTCTTTGGTTTCAACGATTACACTAGCACATCACAATTTGAGAGACTAGTGGACAGTACACCTTATCTGCGTCGATACAGGCGAATGGACATAGCCATTGAAGAAGCTGACAGAGTCATTCAACTGGCAAGGAATGATGTTCCCAAGATTGTTGTGTTGTTAACAGCTGGACAAGATGTTCCTGCAGGAAGATCCTTGGAAGAAGCCGTCAAACCTCTTCAAGGGCGTGGTGCTAAGATCTTCATTGTTGCTATTGGCGACCAGCCTGATATTGCATCTCTTAACCGTGCAGTAGAGAAACCAGAGGATGTTTTCAGGATACCATCATACAGTCAGCTTCCTACTCGAGTTACTGATACAGCCACCAAAGTCGTAAATAGAGCTCGTACGTGTGAATTTAAATGTTTGGGTTTTTTTGGGTAAGAGTAATGAGAGTCAAAATTTTATTTTTTTTCATTTTAGGTTCAGCAGTACCGGACAGTTTCTCCACCGATATAGTATTTTTGATAGATTCTTCATTTGCTGTCACTGTGGATGATTATCTGAAGGAAAAGGAATTCGTCAAAAGGCTGGGAGAAATACTAAATGTAGCTCCTGGGAAGTCTAGGGCGTCATTGATATCCTACGGCACAAACCCTTTGCGTGTTTTCAGCCTTGGACAGTACCAAACAACTAAAGATTTCAAGGACAGGGTAGATAGAGCACCTACGATGGGAGGTTTAAGACGAATTGACAGAGCTTTTGCAGAATCAGCGAATGAACTAAAAAAGTCCCCAGACGGTGGGTCTAAAGTGGTCGTATTACTTACTGCTGGAAGACAAACACCAGGGGCCCAGGAACTTGGAAGTGCTTCGAAACCTCTACGAGACCTTGGTGCAGCTGTTTATGCTGTTGCAATTGGCAGCCAG
Source organism: Actinia equina (assembly GCA_011057435.1). Taxonomy (NCBI): domain Eukaryota; kingdom Metazoa; phylum Cnidaria; class Anthozoa; order Actiniaria; family Actiniidae; genus Actinia; species Actinia equina. The sequence continues at coordinate 8,671 of WHPX01001094.1, forward strand.
CCAGACAATCAAGAGCTTCTTCCCGCCGTTCAAAAACCTGAAAACATCTTCCGAGTCCCTTCATCGTCTGAACTGCCAAATATCTTGTGGGCAATATCAAAGAATATATCCAAAACGCCAAGTAAGACTAAGAAAAATTTTGCCATTACTTTATAACATATACTTAATGATTATGTTATTAAAGCCGACTTTCAAAAGTACAAAGTATTGACATTTGGTCCCCAACGTGTGAACACAATGTGTTTTTGGGAACAGTGGTCTCGTGATATGTTCAACTTATTTTATCAGTGAAGTAGATATTTTATATAGAATTTTATCTACTTCATTGTATACACACCGAACGCATAATTTATCATTATTTTTTCAGTATTGACTGTGCTGTGTGCAGCGTGCAATCACCCATGCTCTTACAAAATCTAATCTCTTTTTGTTCGATCATAGGACCTACGCCAACAGATTTTAATGCAGACATACTTTTTATCATGGACGCTTCAATCGACCCCAGAGACTACAGCAAGGAGAAGAACTTTGTAAAAGAGCTGGCAAGGCAAATGAATATTGTACCTGGCAAATCTAGGGCCTCTGTTTTAGCATACGGCAGAAGTCCTTATCTTATTTCTAAGTTAGGAGGCTACAGATCTATAGCGGACTTTGAGAGACTAGTAGATTCTGCTTTAACATTGAGTGGTCCTCGACGCATCGATTCTGCATTACAAGTTGCACGTCTAGTTTTTGACGAAGCGAGACCTAACATTCCAAAGATAGTTGTGTTAGTCACGGCAGGAAGGCAGGATCCAAATGGACCAAGACTCGATGCTAGTGCTGAGCTTCTTAGAAGAAGTGGGGTGGAAACATTTGTAGTCGCCATTGGAAACACACCCGACTCTCGCGAACTTCAACCAGTCGTCGAGAAGCAAGAGGATATATTTAGAATTTCTTCTTTTGGACAGTTATCACCCGAGACTCGTTCTGTGGTTGAGAAAATCATCAACCGCAACAGTAAGTAAATTCAGCCTCAGGTAACGCACAAATGCGCACACATTTGGGACGCACGGGTGGCGACAGCGCTCACCTCTCATCAATGTGACGAATCCCGCCGGTTTCGATGTTGTATGTGAGTAAAGTTACTAGTCGGTTCTCTCCTGTGCTTTGAAGGTTTTTCTCCGGGTCCTCCGGTTTTCACGACAAAAATTAACTTCTAAATTTCAATGGCAATTCAGTGGATCAAGAGCCACTCAGTGGAAATGTCACTGTTAACTCCCTTTAAAAAAACATTGATCTTTCATTCCTTCTAGCACAAGAATATTGGTTGGTTATTGGATACCTACTAAAAAAGTTTTTAGGAATTGAAAATTCAGACAAATCTGTAGACCCCTTTCCTTGACCAAATTGAAATTTAGCAATATTGGTTTTTGAACAAAAAGAAAAACGTACTGGGAATACTTGGCGAATAAAAACGCGAGCCGTTTGTCAGTTAGATAAAGTTCTCATTTTTATCTAAGAAATGTCAGATTATTTGTAACACATAACAATTGTTTTTGCTACCCACTGAAAGATTCCTTTTTAAAAGTTTGACAACACTTTTTTTCCATTTTGTCATCAGCTGCTAAAGTTCCATCTGACTTCTCTGCAGATGTTGTTTTCTTAGTCGACGGTTCTCTGTCTGTCAGCCAAAACCAGTTTGACCAAGAAAAAAGCTTTGTTAAGTCGATGGCAAAGACTCTCAACCTCTCTCCATCTCAGACAAGAGCTGCGTTTGTAACTTACAGTACACTTCCTAGAACCATCGCGCAACTTCGTGGATACACAACCCAGCAATTTAACCAAATCGTTGACAGAGCTTCTATACTTAGAGGCACGAGACGAGTCGACCTTGCCATTGATGAAGCAGCTCGAATTCTAAAAACCAATGGACAGAAACCAAAGAAAATAGTGGTTTTACTTACCGCAGGTCGTCAAACCCCAGGAAGCAAGTCTTTGAGAACAGCAGCACAGCCACTTCGAGACATCGGAGCTGATTTGTACGTCATGGCTGTTGGATCGCTTATAAACATCGAGGGATTACTACCAGTTGTTTACAAACCAGAAGATATCTTCCGAATTCCTTCTCATGAAGTGTTGTTGGAGCAATTCAAGCCGATATCGGCAGAGATCGCAAAAAGAGCCGGTAAGTTTAACTTAACTTGTTGGATCTAGAGCGCGTGTGTGATTGTTATATCCCTAATTATTAACCCTATATGATACAAAAGGACGCTATGTTCAAGGGAATGTTATTCGGCCTAAAACGGGAAGGCCATAGCAGTATCCATTGTACATTTACTTATTACCGAAAAATTGAAGGAGTAGAAGCTTGTGGGTGTTAAAATCATATGCACCTGGTGCAAAACATTATGGCTATCTTTAAGACGACATCTCGATAGGTGCGTAACGTTGTCCATGAGAATAAGCAACTCCACGTCATTTTTGGAATCTCTCAGTTCTGTGAAGCGTTAGCTTCAAAATCCCATAATATAAGGAGCATTTATAGTGCAATTTTCGCATGACTGTGAAAACTTCACGGCACGAACACGGCCATGACACGGCAAGAGATACGCCAGACCAATCGCATTCCACGAGAATTTACTCTCCATCCAATCAAATACCCGGAACACGGCGCGGACACGGTCACGCCAAGGACACGGCAATGCCAGACCAATCACATTGCGCGTGAAAAAAAATCAGCCAATTAAAATTCTAGAAAGCATCACGGTCACGGCACCTCACGCTTACGGCACTGAGCTTTTCACAGCCATACGAAAACTGCACTAGTCTGACTGAGTAAAAGGCGCACCTTCGAGCGTTTTATACTGGCTCGGGGCAATTGGGCAACCACTCTTCGAGTTTTCGAAGTAAAACATTGATTTTACCTACCTTTACCTTTTACTGCAAACATAACTGACGTATACATTACACAACCTTTTATAAATCCAGGAACCAGATCGTTGGTACCAGAAGACTTCTCAGCTGAAATAGTATTCCTAGTTGATGCTTCAGCTACAGTTACTGCATCAAACTTTGAACTCGAGAAGGAATTCGTTAAAACAGCATCAAAAAGTCTACAGGTTTCTCCAGACAAGACCCGCGCAGCTGTCATAACATACAGCAACGACATAGAAAATGCTGTTGAACTCGGAAAATACCAGACTTTGGCTGATTTTGAGTTCAAAGTAGACAGTGCAAGACTTCTTGGAGGCGTAAGACGAATGGACAAAGCATTGGAAAGCGCAGCAGATAGTCTTAATAATTCTCGTCCAGGCGTTCCGCGACTGGTTGTATTATTGACCGCTGGACAGCAAATTCCAGACGCAAGTTCACTAGATAGAGCAGTCCAGCCATTGAGAACGCTCGGTGCCCAGACTTTCGTTGTAGCAATTGGCAATCGGCCAGATACTCGAGAACTAGAAAAGGCAGTAGAAAGGCCTGAAGATCTGTTCAGAGTGGCAGGGTACGAGAAACTCCATGGTGACGCCAACCGCATCGTTATTATTCTTTCTAGAAGAGCAAGTAAGTTAATAAAAAATTACATAATATCACAGATTTAGCATGATTATGAAAAAACTAACTCCACGGACGTAGTGCACCGCAGTGACCGTAAAAGTGTCTTGTTCTGAGCATTAGATTGGATGAACAGAAAATTCACGCATTTTCCAACGATTGTCGTCAATTCTGTACCGTGACAGTGGACCAATCGTAACCGTTTCACAGTCATTAGAAATTTGCTCTAATAAGCTACTGTTTTATTGCCTTTCCGAAATGGTTTCAAATGAAAATTTAAAGCTTTTATTCTATATCCTTGTGCACGGTTTCCACCGTGCAGTTTTAACTGTGTTCATCTATTTTTTGGTCTCTCTTTTTCTAGGCGTGCCACAACCAAAAGACTTTACTGCGGACATTGTATTTATGATAGACGCTTCTTCGTCCGTCAATCAAAATGATTACAGAACAGAAAAAGACTTTGTCAAAGCTCTCGCAAAACTTCTAAATGTCGCTCCAGGGAAATCCAGAGCATCGCTTGTAACCTATAGCAATGATCCAAATGTGGTTTTCAAGCTCAACGGATACAAAAACACATTGGATTTTGAACAGCAAATAGACAGGACACCTTTGCTTGGAGGATCAAGAAGGATGGACAAAGCTTTAGAAACCGCGGGAACAATTTTGAACGATGCCCGAAAAAATGCACCCAAGATTGCAGTTTTGCTAACAACTGGCAGACAAACTGCCGAGAGAGATACGAAATTACTTGACGAAGCAATAAAGCCATTAGATTCTGTTGGAGCCAAAACGTACGTTATCGCTATTGGCAAGAAGCCAGACATCCGGGAACTTAGTCTGGCGGTTAAGAAGATAGAAGATGTAATACAGGTGTATTCATTCCGAGATCTTCTTGCCAAAACACAACCTGCAGCGCAAAAAATGACCAAAGAAACTCGTAAGTGCAAAACAATTGTCAATTATAGACGCTAAGTGCTGCATGGCTAGAATATATGTAAATAATTATGCTATGATTTTGATCAGCCCAGAAGGTGCTGCTAAATTTTGAAGGTTTTCATCTTTGCATCAAGAAATACTTCAATATTGGTAAAGTGTTTCCTTGTGTTTCACCCAATTATCAACCAAAACATTTTTTGCTATTCGTTTCAGAACCTGCGATTCCAGAAGCACTTGATGCAGACATTGTCTTCTTGGTGGATTCGTCTTCCTTCGTTAGTTTTAGAAATTTTGAAAGAGAAAAATCCTTTGTCAAATCCTTGGCGCAATTCCTTAATGTGAACCCTGGAAAATCAAGAGCATCTGTAGTTTCTTTTAGCGCGAGTCCGCAGCTTATCTTTAAATTCTACGATTATAGATCTCAAAGAGAATTTAACACTTCAGTAGATGGAGTGCCGTACTTATCAGGAAGGTCAAGGAGAATCGACAAAGCTCTAGATGAAGCTGTTAATATCTTCAAAGAAGCTCGACCTGAAGTAGCAAAGATCCTAGTTCTTCTAACATCTGGTGTCCAAACTCCTGAGCAAGGAGCTAAAGACCTACAAACTGCCTTTGAGCCATTGCACAAGCAGGGCGTCAAGAATATGATCATTGCTGTTGGTAGTAATATCGATGGAAAAGAGTTTGAGAAAATTTTGGATCAACCAAAAGATCTGTTGAGGGTGAATTCGTTTGTGACTTTGCCAATTCAAGGGAAAGATATCAGTGATAAAATTACTATGAGTAAGTAAAAAATATGATAAATATTGCGAATATGATGACTGGCTAAATTTCATGCTTCGTTTACTGCTGTTTGAAAGATTTTGGAGTCGCACTCACTTTCGTATTCTACATGTGGAAATGGAAAGCGCTATTTTACCTGTTTGTGCGCTTACTGTCTAAAAAGTAAACATGCGGGATTCCATGGAGCCACCCTTTTTGTGGGACCTTGTGAAGCCAATCGTTTCACTCAGCAGAATGAAATTGGAACCCCCCTTTTGTGAAGCCAATCTTACCAGCCTTTTTTTCTGCGCGTAGCGGCCATTTTGAACCCCATTTTTAAAATCCTGGATCCACCACTGTATCCCATGCATATTCCTTTTCCATTAATTTTATATTTTCAGTTTTTGATTGGGTGTTTCTTTACTTGATCTTGTACTTTTACAACCATAGGTTTGATGGAACCAGTGGATCTAACATCAGATATTGTGTTTGTCGTGGACTCGTCATCTACAGTAGACCGACTAAACTACAAAAAAGAAAGAGACTTTGTCAAGTCCTTAGCAAGAGCATTAAACGTCGCAAATGGAAAATCCCGAGCAAGTGTCATAACCTACGGTAGAAACACACGAGTGGAAACAAAGTTCGACGACTACAGAACCACCTCTGAGTTTGAACAAATTGTTGAAGACGCCCTGTACATGGGCGGGGCAAGAAGGATGGACCGCGCCTTGGAATCAACAGCTCAAGTGCTATGGCTTGCAAGACCCCAGGCAAAAAAGATCGTAGTCTTTTTCACTGCTGGTAGACAAGGGCTTGGTGCTACGTCGTTAGAGTCTACAGTCAGGTCTGTGCATGACCGAGGTGCCAAGGTCTTCGTAGTTGCGTTTGGAGAAGAACCCGACATCAAAAAATTGACCACTCTTGTGGAACAACCAGAAGATATTTTCAGGATTTCGTCGTTTGATGGTTTGAAGAAACGAGTTGTGCCTACGAGTAGGGTCATTGCGGCTCGATCAGGTGAGCGATATCTTTATTTTTTTGGATGCTTTGTCTAAATGAAATGCCGATATCTAGCCTTTTGACTAATCAAATCTGTCCTGAGATAAAATTCTATAGCGCAAATTTCATTGAGTGCTTGCCGCATGAGTGGGAAACGTACCATTCTGACTTTCAAACCACGGTTACGTTACAGAAATCTCAAATCATGCACACCAAGAACTTGGTGGGCTGTTACTTCGCACTTATCCACTCGATACAGAGTAACGAGTTTAATGCTCATTTGTAATACGTGTTTTTCAGGTTTAACTAAAGTCTTACCCAAAAAATCAATGGCGGACATTGTGTTCCTGGCTGACTCATCTTCAGACGTGCCAAGATGGCGTTTCGATGAGCAAAAAGAGTTTGTTAAAAAACTTTCTAAAACCTTCAATATTGCTCCGAATGGCTCGCGCGCATCGTTCATTTCCTACGGCAGTGCACAAATTCTTGTTGGAAGGTTCCATAACGTGCCATCAGCGTTTGACTCTGCTGTGACATCCACATCGTACGTTGGTGGCAACAGAAGACTTGATCTAGCTGTCAATGCAGCATTAAAGCTTTTCAGAGAATCCCGTCCTGGCGTCTCCAAAGTTCTGGTTCTCATCACAGCAGGAAGAAACAGCCCAAGGTCAGCACCTTTGAACTCTTTCACTCAAAAGCTCCAAGAACTTGGCGTAAATACTTACGTGGTCACCATAGGAACGCTTCCTGACGCTAACAGCTTGCTCCCAATTGTAAACAAGAGAAGCGATATCATTCCTGTAACATCTTACGATAGGTTACCTTCTCGAGTCAGTGATATACAGTTGATCATTCTCCAGAGTTTCAGTAAGTATTATCTTTGTGTATGGTTTTTAAACATGGCAAGGGTGGAGAATTATGAATACCACCAAATAGAATCAGGAATTCTTTGACATATTTTTTCAAAGATGTTATATATTTGTCGATTCAGTTTTATTATTTTATTATTAACTTCAGTTACAATCTTGTATTTTTATATACAGTCAATGTCATTAACGTTGTCCACCGAAAAAATACATTTACACATTTACACATTTAGACTAAAAGATATATCACGTGTTTCATTATGTATTCTTTGCCTCGTGTGCGTCAACACGTGAATCAAAAATCCAGAATGCCCTGACCATGGTATAGTTCCCTGATGTTTCTCTTTGGCATGCTTCCACAATACTGATGCTTCAAGATAAAGATCATCGAGAAGCTGGTACAAGTATGAAGAGAATATTGCAACGATCAGATCCGTTCAAGGAGAAGAAGCGTAGCAGAGAAGATTTTATAGTATGCCAAACAGGAGAGAAAGGTCCCTGTAACGCTGCTAATGCCACATACGAGATTAATTGCACAGAGTGCAACCAGAAGTACATAGGAGAGACAGCCCGCAACACATATACAAGAGGAAAAGAACATTTGCGGGAGATGAACTCCAAAAATGAAGGATCAGTATTGTGGAAGCATGCTAAAGAGAAACATTAGGGAACTATACCAGACTACACGTGCAATGTAACAGAATTGTTTCAGAGAGATGCACTACTCAGACAAGTAAGCGAAGCGGTGAAGATCAACAGAGAAAGACCTAAAATGAACACTAAAAACGAACGGAACTTTATCAACATTCCGCGCGCAACAATCAATTAATTTGATTATAGCGCGCGCCCCCTTAGCGTTTGTTCGCGTGTTTGTAATTTTTCCTAATGGATTATAATACAGTGGACTGAAGAGGTTGAATTAAACTGAAACTAGTTTCCTCTGAATATTTATTTGCCGTTTTGGAGTCCGTATAAAAGATTACAAGTTAGGGATTTACACCTAATGAAAACAACTTACTATAAAACACTTATTACACACATAAACATGGCCGCTACTCTAGATTCAGCCAACGTGGTGGCTTTCGTATGAAAATTAGAAATACATTTTGATTTTTATCTGATCTACTTTAGTTGTGCACTTGTTCCGGATATCTATTTCTAATTCTCCAAACTGATTCATGTTTTTCTGTTTTAGAGCCCGTCAAACCATTGGATCTCTCGGCAGACGTCATTTTTATGATTGACACGTCCAGCGATGTCAGTCCAGAAACCATCAAACTAGAGAAAGGTTTCGTAAAGACGCTGTCAAAGCAGTTCAACATTGCTCCAGGAAAAACAAGAGTTGCTTTGATAGTGTATGGTGGCAGAGGAGAAGCGTTTGTTAAGGTAAACACAAAGAATACACACTTATAGCGAACATACTTACGGCCGTAAAAATAATGTTCTAACTATGTTGTACCTGTTTACTCTGTGTCCTCGGATAAGGACACTAGATCGTAAGCTGGGCCATGGTAACGTCATCAGTACCTGTGCATGACCGCTTAATCTCGTTATTGTAATCTTACCGGCAGCTCTAAGCGCCATTACAAGTAGTCCATCAGTTAAGTCCCCCAACATACATTATGGATTTGGCATTGTTCAGCTTCAGCTGCAAAGCTAGATTGGTCCTTTCCTTAGCTCTCTTGCTTTCAGTTATATATGTATTTGAGGAATTGTTAAAAGAATTTTATTTCCCACAGCTCGACAGCGGCAGTTCTCCTTCAGACTTTGCATCCCTCGTGGATCGCGCGCCAACTATCGGAGGTCGAAGACGCATGGATAAAGCGTTGGATACCGCATCCCTTATCCTAACAGGCTCACGTCCGAGAGTCCCTAAAATCACCTTCCTGTTGACAGCAGGACCTCAGGCACCGGGAACGCCTGACAAATATTTGAGCACGGCAGCGAGGCTATTACGAGACATGGATACAAGGACCTATGTAATATCTATTGGAAATCAAGTAATAGAGCGAGAGATCAACAGCATTCCAGAGAAACCGAGGGATATCATAAGGGTTTTGTCAGGCACTGACCTTCCATCGAGTGTAGTTTCTGTGTTTAACGTCATTGTCAAGGATTATGGTGAGTATTTCATTCAAATATTAGGGGGGATTTAATGAACTTCTTTCTTTTCTCCTTCCCATTAGTAACACTTTTTAACGCCTCTAGTATTTGAGGGTTGTGTTCATAGCACTTGTTGTGATTCTTCGTTTCTTTGTTGCTGTTTGTATTATATTGGTGGTAGTGTTGGTGTTGGTGGCTGTGCTGCGGTGGGGTTTGGTGCTAATTGGTAGAAGTGTTGACGGTATTGTAGCTAGTATTGGTGATGGTGATGGTGATGGTGATGGTGATGGTGATGGTGATGGTGATGGTGATGGTGATGGTGATGGTGATGGTGATGGTGATGGTGATGGTGATGGTGATGGTGATGGTGATGGTGATGGTGATGGTGATGGTGGTGGCCATATGCATTCTTACCTAAGTTCAAAAAGTTTACCTAGTTTGTAGGTAAGTTTTTTGAACATGTTCAAAATTCTTACTTAGACATAGTAAACTTTTTGACATGTTCAAAAAGTTTACCTATTTCTAAGTAATTTATTTGAACATGGTACTCTTTTTGAACATGTTCAAAAATTTTACTGTTTTGTTTATTCCTCATATCTTAGAAAATTATAGATGGTGAGCTTTGCCTTCACATAATAGTATTTTCCCATTTAATTTCTTTCCTCTTATGTACTTTCTTAGTCCAATTAACGTATTTATAACTTTTTTACGCCACCATGCTAAAGTCCTGGTTTTTAATAGTAGATATACTCCTTTTGATAAAATTTGGTTTTGTCGTTTCTCACTTATTCATGGCTTGCGTTAGTTTCCAACTTGTCAGCTTTTCATTTACTCTTTTCCATTCTGTGCGGACCTTCTCGATGTACTATTGTCGCCATCATGATGCACTGTCATCTTCCCTGGTGCAGATTTCTTTTAACTCTTAGTATCCAAATTGGTTTTCAAAACCTTCAAGGATTCTAGATTTCCGTGGCTGTAATTATCTGAATTTCATGTCCTCTCCAGTAGCATTTTTTATAACTTCACTGTCTTCTGCACCGCCATTTCATCTGTGAACGTCGTTCTGAAATTGATGACCTTGTTTCAATTGCTATAATTTTGGAAACCAGTTCTGATATGAACAAGGCTCTGCGGATCAATAGTACTTCGTGGTAATTCTGGCTGGCTTTTTTTATAATATATGCTACTCTGCTCATTCTTTCTTCGACAGTAAGTATTCCCAAAATCTTTGACTTCTTGTTGATGTTTTTTATTTCCTTGATACTTCGGTGTAATTTAAAAGCAACACGTCTTAAACAAGTTAAGGCTTTACTTTCTTCGTCTGCTCTCTCGCTGAACTTTGTAGGTCATCATTTGACTTGTTTTTCGCACTGATATAGGTGAGCCTAGGACAAATATTATAGGTATCTGTTCCACAAAGGTATCTGTTCCACTTCTGCAGCTAGTGACACAGTCTGCTCGTTAGGTTTTACTTTGATGGACTTTTCCTCGTTGTTGTGTGACTCAGTTGCTCCTTTTTATTTTGCGTTTTACATAGCAGTTTTGGTGTTTACATGTCCAAGATCAGATATGATTCCTAACCTTAAATGGTTCTCTACACTTGCTTCTACTTTGCTATGCAGCTTAAAAGTGAACAAATAGTCAGGACAATGCATGAGAAATGACTAATGTTGGTTGATGTTGAAATAAATCGAACTTACTTTGAGATGGAAATTTAGGAAAAAAATCAAATATATATTTTCTTTGTGCAGTCAATGGTAAAAGAGTATCTCAGTTGACAGATTATGTTCCAATAGTTGTGCATGCACCTTCTTGTGTCTTAGGATCTTCTCCTGCCAATTCCAATTTCTTCACAAACTCGACAGATCTTTGCCTTACTGCAGAGGAATCAAACTTCTCTCCGTTACTGCTAAAAAAACACAGGCCTGGCGTTTTGTCTACTTTTTCTCTGTTACAAGTAAAGGATGTACTTCTTCAAGAGCATGTATATGTCAGAAGATAGGCTTGGCCGATAAGCTAGATGATCCTTTATCAAAAATCAGAATAAGGGATGAAGATAGATCCTAGTAAAAATGTCTTGAATCCTGATAAATAATATCTGAAAATTGAAAATCTCGAAACAACTATCTCTAACAAGTATCTCTAACCCTAACCCTCCCCCTCCCCCCTTCAAAACGGGGGTTTCGTAAATTTATTTAAAATGCCCAGATTATCTATTAGGAACGTCAAAAAGTATAGACAGACTTCGTTGGATGTTTACTCAATGCATTATGCCAGCTAAAATTCGATTGCATGGTATTTTCTTTGGTTTTTTCATGCATTTCCATGTGAGGATAAGTTCGATTTTTTTTCAATATTATCCCAAAATTAGTCACTTATCATGCTTTGTCCCGACTATTTGTTCATTTTTAAGCTGTATCGCAAGTTATTGAACATTCTAAACAAATTTTGGAAAATTTATATGATACCAATTTTTCCCCTTAAATGTTAAATAAGAAATCAAAATGCGTTCGTTTTGCATAGAAAATCTCTTACGCTGTTAGAGGACGCTTCTTTTTATCCGTTCCATGACTATTGTCGTTTATTCGATATATTTTATAGTCGAAAAGAGCCAAAGGACAATTTTGAACATGTTCAAAAAGTTTACCATCAGCTGTATTTTGCGTAAAATTACGAAATTCATGCAAATTCTTTTGCGAACCTTCTTCTTAACCTTCAAAAACCATGTCTAGCAAGTTTCATAATTTTGCGTCATGTTTTAGGCAACTTTTTTTAAGTTTCAAAACTTGACATAACTTCGAAACCTAGGGTTCCAAGTAGTTATAGAACTTACACTAGACTTGCAAGCCTCGTAAATTTAACGTGAAACCAAAACAAGGTGGAGATCCTAGGTTGAACCAGCATAAGGAGTACTCCAGGGATCTCCACGATTTTTGGAGAAAAATTGAAAAAAAGTATTTTTTTCGATTTTTGCGGCAAAAGTTTACCTATTTGAACATTGTAGTTCGATTACTAGCTCAATATTAGGTGGTGAGCCACCAAACTCTTGCTGCCAAAACCTTTGGTCAAATACCAAATAATCACGAAAATAGTTTTCGAAAACTGGCTATTTTCTACTTTTAATCAGCAACTGAACATGTCCAGGGTGAGGTTCAAAAAACTTGCTTGGATGCATCTAGTGATGGTGATGGTGATGGTGATGGTGATGGTGATGGTGATGGTGATGGTGATGGTGATGGTGATGGTGATGGTGATGGTGATGGTGATGGTGGTGAGGGTGGTGAGGGTGAGGGTGAGGGTGAGGGTGAGGGTGAGGGTGAGGGTGAGGGTGAGGGTGAGGGTGAGGGTGATGGTGGTGGCCATATGCATTCTTGCCTAAGTTCAAAAAGTTTACCTAGTTTGTAGGTAAGTTTTTTGAACATGTTCAAAATTCTTACTTAGACATAGTAAACTTTTTGACATGTTCAAAAAGTTTACCTATTTTTAAGTAATTTATTTGAACATGGTACTCTTTTTGAACATGTTCAAAAATTTTACTGTTTTGTTTTTTCCTCATATCTTAGGAAATTATAGATGGTGAGCTTTGCCTTCACAGAATAGTATTTTTCCATTTAATTTCTTTCCTCTTATGTACTTTTTTAGTCCAATTGGCGTATTTATAACTTTTTTACGCCACCATGCTAAAGTCCTGGTTTTTAATAGTAGATATACTCCTTTTGATAAAATTTGGTTTTGTCGTTTCTCACTTAGTCATGGCTTGCGTTGGTTTCCAACTTGTCAGCTTTTCATTTACTGTTTTCCATTCTGTGCCGACCTTCTCGATGTACTATTGTCGCCATGCACTGTCATCTTCGCTGGTGCAGATTTCTTTTAACTCTTAGTATCCAAATTGGTTTTCAAAACCTTCAAAGATTCTAGATTTCCTTGGCTGTAATTATCTGAATTTCATGTCCTCTCCAGTTGCATTTCTTATAACTTCACTGTCTTCTGCACCGCCATTTCATCTGTGAACGTCATTCTGAAACTGATGACCTTGTTTCAATTGCTATAATTTTGGAAACCAGTTCTGATATGAACAAGGCTCTGCGGATCAATAGTACTTCGTGGTAATTCTGGCTGGCTTTTTTTATAATATATGCTACTCTGCTCATTCTTTCTTCGACAGTAAGCATTCCCAAAATCTTTGACTTCTTGTTGATGTTTTTTATTTCCTTGATACTTCGGTGTAATTTAAAAGAAACACGTCTTAAACAAGTTAAGGCTTTACTTTCTTCGTCTGCTCTCTCGCTGAATTTTGTAGGTCATCATTTCACTTGTTTTTCGCACTGATATAGGTGAGTCTAGGACAAATATTATAGGTATCTGTTCCACAAAGGTATCTGTTCCACTTCTGCAGCTAGTGACACAGTCTGCTCGTTAGGTTTTACTTTGATGGACTTTTCCTCGTTGTTGTGTGACTCAGTTGCTCCTTTTTATTTTGCGTTTTACATAGCAGTTTTGGTGTTTACATGTCCAAGATCAGATATGATTCCAAACCTTAAATGGTTCTCTACACTTGCTTCTACTTTACTATGCAGCTTAAAAGTGAACAAATAGTCAGGACAATGCATGAGAAATTACTAATGTTGGGTTGATGTTGAAATAAATCGAACTTACTTTGAGATGGAAATTTAGGAAAAAATCAAATATATATTTTCTTTGTGCAGTCAATGGTAAAAGAGTATCTCAGTTGACAGATTATGTTCCAATAGTTGTGCATGCACCTTCTTGTGTCTTAGGATCTTCTCCTGCCAATTCCAATTTCTTCACAAACTCGACAGATCTTTGCCTTACTGCAGAGGAATCAAACTTCTCTCCGTTACTGCTAAAAAAACACAGGCCTGGCGTTTTGTCTACTTTTTCTCTGTTACAAGTAAAGGATGTACTTCTTCAAGAGCATGTATATGTCAGAAGATAGGCTTGGCCGATAAGCTAGATGATCCTTTATATCAAAAATCAGAATAAGGGATGAAGATAGATCCTAGTAAAAATGTCTTGAATCCTGATAAATAATATCTGAAAATTGAAAATCTCGAAACAACTGGTATCCCAAGTATCTCTAACCCTAACCCTCCCCCTCCCCCCTTCAAAACGGGGGTTTCGTAAATTTATTTAAAATGCCCAGAATATCTATTAGGCACTTCAAAAAGTATAGACAGACTTCGTTGGATGTTTACTCAATGCATTATGCCAGCTAAAATTCGATTGCATGGTATTTTCTTTGGTTTTTTCATGCATTTCCATGTGAGGATAAGTTCGATTTTTTTTCAATATTATCCCAAAATTAGTCACTTATCATGCTTTTTCCCGACTATTTGTTCATTTTTAAGCTGTATCGCAAGTTATTGAACATTCTAAACAAATTTTGGAAAATTTATATGCTACCAATTTTCCCCCTTAAATGTTAAATAAGAAATCAAAATGCGTTCGTTTTGCATAGGAAATCTCTTACGCTGTTAGAGGACGCTTCTTTTTATCTGTTCCATGACTATTGTCGTTTATTCGATATATTTTATAGTCGAAAAGAGCCAAAGAACAATTTTGAACATGTTCAAAAAGTTTACCATCAGCTGTATTTTGCGTAAAATTACGAAATTCATGCAAATTCCTTTGCGAATCTTCTTCTTAACCTTCAAAAACCATGTCTAGCAAGTTTCATAATTTTGCGTCATGTTTTAGGCAACTTTTTTTCAAGTTTCAAAAATTGACATAACTTCGAAACCTAGGGTTCCAAGTAGTTATAGAACTTACACTAGACTTGCAAGCCTCGTAAATTTAACGTGAAACCAAAACAAGGCGGAGATCCTAGGTTGAACCAGAATAAGGAGCACTCCAGGGATCTCCACGATTTTTGTAGAAAAATTGAAAAAAAGTATTTTTTTTCTATTTTTGCGGCAAAAGTTTACCTATTTGAACATTGTAGTTCGATTATTAGTTCAAAAATAGGTGGTGAGCCACCAAACTCTTGCTGCAAAAACTTTTGGTCAAATACCAAATAATCATGAAAAAAGTTTTTGAAAACTGGTTATTTTCTACTTTTAATCAACAACTGAACATGTCCAGGGTGAGGTTCAAAAAACTTGCTAGGATGCATCTAGTGGTGGTGATGGTGATGGTGGTGGTGGTGGTGGTGGTGGTGATGGTGATGGTGATGGTGATGGTGATGGTGATGGTGATGGTGATGGTGATGGTGATGGTGATGGTGATGGTGATGGTGATGATGGTGATGGTGGTGAGGGTGAGGGTGAGGGTGAGGGTGAGGGTGAGGGTGAGGGTGAGGGTGAGATTGAGGGTGGTGGTGGTGGTGGTGGTGATGGTGATGGTGATGGTGATGGTGGTGGTGATGGTGATGGTGATGGTGATGGTGATGGTGATGGTGATGGTGATGGTGATTTTCATTTGTTCGAATATCTTTTTTTGACACATTTTCAAAGTCTTATAATGCCATGCTTTATTTTCACGTTGTTTTTCAGGGAAACTAGGTCCAGTAGGTCACATGTACGATATTGTTTTTGTCGTCGACTCTTCTTCGACCGTTTTACCACAAGACTTTGAAAGGCAACAACAGTTCGTCAAATCATTCGCCCGTCAGTTCGGCATATCACGTGACAGATCACGTGGAGCTCTAGTAACATACGGCAGCTATGCAAACCTCGACGTTCGGTTTGACGGCTACGAAAATCTGGACGACTTCGACGCAGCCGTTGACGGAGCCACGCGTGTTGGAGGAGAACGAATGATGGGACGAGCATTAGATATGGCATCGAGAGTCCTCCACGAAGCACGACCAAAAGCTTATAAAGTAGCGATTCTTTTCACGGCAGGAAGGCAGAGTCAGAGCGCAGGTTCTTGGTTTATGGAATGGGCTTCTCATTCGTTGAAAAATATTGGAGCGAAGACGTATGTCGTTGCTATTGGCAACCATCCAGACTCCAGAGAGCTTAGACCGCTTGTTGATCGAGACAGTGACATCTTGTCAGTTGTTTCGTTAGCTAACATCAATGACCTCACGGGCAGAATGATTACCACGGTAACAGATGGAACAGGTAATGATAATCATTTCGTGATTTTTTTATATTATAGTAAATAAGTTATATAAATTATATATTTTGCAAAATTCAAATTCACAGCTTCTAGCAATTATTAATAAAAAAGCTTACAACGACTGTACTACTCGTGATTTTGGGTGTTTTGGTCATCAAGAAAGACAAATGGCATGCAGCTTTCCATTGTCTTTACATATAGTTAGTTTTAGGTAGTTGAAGTAGCAAACACACGTAATGTCGAATCAACGTTCCTTATCCTTGGAGTTGATTTCGCATGACTGTGAAACGGCACCGTACACTCAGTGCACTGTCACAATACGGCATCGCCAGAAATTTCGGACATTGAGCCTTCAATGAGTAAACAGTAGATTTTCCCTAAACCATACGATTTGCCGACAAAATGGCATCTGGAACCGGTAAGTGTAGTCGTATAGGAAAATCTAAAGGATTTTATCTCTAGTTTAATGATTTTTCCACTGCGGGTTTTGTTTTTTTACTCAATTTTGAAACTCGCGCGAAATCTGAAACCGTTGAACAGCGAGTCGTGGTCTCACAGAGAAGGGGTCTCAGTTCTACGGCCCTTTTTACTATGGAACAAATTACTGTTTTAAGACATTTATCGCTAAAATATTTAGTTGAATGTAATATTGGAGGAACAAGCTTTCAAACGATGGGTTTTTCGAGCGATTTGAAGCATTCTTTCAAAAGTTACAGTCTTTTGAACTCAGCCGAATTCATAATATTTAGCCTGTAGTTATGAAGGATTTCAGTGGATGGATTTATTGGCGTTTTTCAAAAGCAAAAAGTAGACATCGAAGTACTTTCGACACGGAATAGGAAGGAATGGAGAGTGTTATGATCATTTCAGGAAAGAGTTCCAGGGTATACATTCGTAACTTTTTCCTTTGTTTCTGCTCAAAACTATAATTTATGAATACACTTAGCGGCTGTGACGAATGGCCGCCCACAGTCTCTTGTAATTCTGAGCGACTGAGAGCACGATATTGTTTTCAAAAAAGTATACATGAAATTTGGCGTTCCGCGCGAGAGATGTCCGAAATTTCTGGCGATGGATTGACGTAAGTCCCTTTAACCAATCATAGCGCGCGAGATGACTGTTCACCAACGGTCACTACCACGACTGAGTCATACAAAATATCTAATAATAGTAGTTTTGACGTCACTACTTGTTTCTTGTTACAGGTCCATTGAAGCCCTCAAACGTCACCGCAGATATCGTGTTCCTCACCGACTCTTCATCAGCAGTCACCGCCCAAGACTACACCGTACAAAAGGAATTCGTCAAGAACCTCGCACGAACCATGTCAGTCACCCCCGGCAAATCACGTGGAGCACTCATTACTTATGGTTCGTTTCCTCGAACTGTGTTTAGGTTTGATGGATATAAAACCGTGCAAGACTTTAACAGGAATGTAGATAATGCGCCTTACATTGGAGGATCCCAGCAGATAGATACTGCTCTAAATGCCGCTAAACCTCTTCTTGATAGAGGGAACACTCAAGCCGTCAAGGTAACGTTTACTTTATCAATAATCAAGAGTAGATCTAGGATAAAAAGCAAGAGCAAAAAGCAAATCCATTGATTCGTGAATTCGTGGCTCCACAGTTATAGTTAAATCATCTTTGATATCGGATAATAATACAGACTAATATTAGCTATAGCTTTACTAATACACCTGTCTCACAAATTCCCAACCGTTCTAGTGTCGTTAAAAAATACTTATATTCACCTGAATATTTTGACTCCCCTGCAGATAATAGTACTCCTGACGTCAGATACCCAAATGACGGATGATACAAGAAGACGTCTGAATGAAGTAACGAAAACTCTACGGTCATCTGGTGTGTTGACGTATGTTATTGCAATTGGTAGCCAGCCAAATGTCAAGGACTTGAGCACAATCGTGGACAGACCCGATGACGTAATGACAGTCAAACAATTCATCGATCTACGACCATACGTGGACAGTGCCGTTCGACAGATCATGAATGGTAAGTTATTTTTTGAGAACGATTGGCAAGAATTCTTGGGAAGATTTATTGTGTGATCTTGTATTATCGAACTTAACTTAGCAGACGTCGAACTCCACATGAGCCTAACATAATTGAAACAATGGATGGTAAGGCGGTCTTCCTTGCGTCATTAGGTTCGGCGTTCGACGTTTGACTTTATCTAGGTTGTGTGAGTGAATGAAGATGTATTTTTCATTGGTGGAGCACAAAAGCCAATTGAGTGATTCATAGAGGTTTTCTATGATGGAACACTGTGGTTTAGCTTCTTCTGTTCATCATGCCTTATATGGTGTTGTTAGTACCCAAGCTAGACCACAATGCATCCAGTTTATAGAAGACCTATATAAAAGTAAAGTAAAGATCTATATTCAATCGAGTGCAGGTTTCTTGTCTCTCATTCGAGTGAAGAGTTGTTGGCGTGTCTATAACAGCAAAGATCCTGAAAGCTGTCTGGAGGGAATAAAGAGACTCAGTCTTACACATAAATTCACAAATATAAAGATAGAAAAAGAAACTAAGAATTATCGTTGTCTCCGAATCAAGGTGTGACTTCACGACTTGACTTCAAAGCTGACATTGTTTTCATGACGGATGGTTCCAGTGAAGTGAGCAGCGCAATTTTTGCGCGAGAAAAAGAACTCGTGAAGACCTTTGCTCGCTACTTCAACGTCAAACCAGGAGCTTCCCGTGCAGCGGTCTTGGTGTATGGTTCCTCGTCTACCGAAGTCCTCAGACTTGGAGCAGATCAGTCCTTATCTACCTTTGATTTTGCTGTTGACCGAGCTCGATTAGTCGGTGGGCCACGTAGAATCGATCGAGTCCTTGAATCCGCTGCTCGGCTTTTCTTCGCCGCTCGTAAGGGTGTTCCCAAGATTGCCGTACTCCTAACAACTGGAAGACAAGCGGACGAACTTGGGGCCAAAACATTGGAGGTCGCTAGGCAACCGTTGACAGATCTTGATGCACGGCTTTATGTCATCGGGATTGGTCAAAGGGCTGATGTTCTTCATATGAATAAGATTGCTTTGTCGCCAAACGATGTGTTTGTACTGCGATTGCCAAGTGATTTGCTGTCAAAGGTGTCGACCATAACCCAGCACACAAAGAAGACAGCCAACCAAGGTAAATCATTTTTCAACATTCAGTGTCCAGAGTTTAAAAAAAGCAAGCGCGCGTCTTACATGCAATAGGTCGTTTGCGTGATGACGTCATCATAACTAGTTCTACCAGAATGCGTCGCATATTTTCTTTCTTATTTAAACTTTTGGTTCCCTGCGAGAATATAAGAAAAACGTATATGGAATTATGGTAGTTGTAGTACATAATGCTAAAATTTGAATCGCACAAGATGTCGTCCAAAATTCCACTCCACAAATTTACGTAGGTCAAGTTTACTACGACTGCAACTATGCGCTTCACCAGATAGATTCTAAGGGCTTCTTATGAAATCGGGTTGATGCGCCTAAAGATCATATCTGCGGTTAATCGACTATTCGCTCGGTTTTCTTTAGGCAAGGTTCGTCGGCCACTTCCTCCCTCTGATGCCATCTTCCTCATTGACGCGTCCGACGAAGTGACAACTGATGAATATGAGAGACAGAAAGACATCATCAAATCCATCACACGATCATTTGACATTGGATTGACAAACACCAGGGTAGCGGTGATTGCCTATAGTGACCGTGGAAGGAATGTAATAGAGTTTGACACGTACGGTAACATTCTAGACCTTCATAAGGGTATAGATACCATCCCTTACCTCGGTGGAAGGAGACGACTCGACGTGGCTGTCACACAGGCTAACGCTTTGTTATCTGAAACGCGACCCAAGGTAAACCATAGCCAAATACGTAAACCTCCCATTGATTCCATGTTACATTTCCTATTTTACATTTTTACAAATTATACCCTATGGAGCAGTTTTTCGTATCACGGTGAAAAGCAAACGGCACGACACAATAAGGGATACGCCAGACCAAACACATTGCGCGAGAGTTTACTTTTCATCCAATCAAATGCCCGAAACACGGCATGGTCACGGCACTGTTCGACCAATCACACTACACGAGAAAAAATCAGCCAATTAATCGATCACGGCACGGCACGTTTGAGGCACTGAGCTTTTCTCAGTCATACGAATACTGTTATTTGTCCTGAAGATGAATATACATGTAAAAGTTTTCGCATGCGTCGTTCATACATCTAAAAATGTTGTATCGTAATGTTACAGGCCAATAAAGTCGTCTTCCTTCTTACAACCGGTCGCCACAGACCAGAGTTTGGATCGACTCCACTCCGTACCGCTGCTCTACGTCTACGCGACAAGGCTCAAGTGTTTGTCATTGGCATTGGTTCTCGACCAAACGTTCAAGAACTTCATCAACTAGCGAGTAGAGATGGAAATGTGTACATGATTCCTTCATTAGGGAAAATGTTTCCTCAGATTGAGGTCATACAGATACAAGTGGCTTCAGGCATAGGTAAGTAAATCAAAATAAAGACCAATTCAAACTGTTCCTTCCTAACCTCTAGCTTGACCGAAATGTTTCAGACCAGGTGTCAATTTTTGTTGAATTGTATCCATATTTATGTGTCTTCTCATGTGCAACCGCAGCCTGTGTACATGGCTCTCCGGGGAGAGGTCTGGGAGGGTTCGGCGGAGTAGACTGACGAGGGAAAGGGGAGAGGGATTGGGGAGAAATGGAGGAGGGGGAGGGGGAGAGACCATGTTCACAGGCTAGTACAACCGTTAAACAAAAAAAAAAACCAATATTCCCATTGAGTTTTCTCCTCTCACTACATCTCACTATTCTCTTATTAGAAAGTCCAAAACAAATGTCAGATCAGAAAATCGACCTCTTATTCGTGATCGATTCCTCGAATAGCGTTGGAAGAACCAATTTTCTCAAGTCTAAAGAATTTGTCAAAGCATTTGTCAGAGCTTTTCAAGTTTCCCCTGATAAGACACACGTGGCTTTGATCAGATTTGGTGACACCGCGGAACTCAGCATCCGCTTTGGCGAGTACACAAACATCAGAGAATTTAACCGGGCAGTTGATAATGTTGGTTTTGTTGGAGGAACAAAGAGACTAGATAAAGCCCTTGTGCTCGCTGCGCGCGTTTTACCAAAGGCACGTCCAAGTTCGAAGAAAATCGCAATCCTTATATCTGACGGAAAGCAGACTCAAGGACCTGGAGTCGAACCTCTGGATTTTGCAGCGCAACCTTTACATGGGATTGGCGCCAAAGTTTACGTCATTGGAACAGGGCAACAAGTCAACATACCGAATCTGAAAAAGATCATCCAGAAACCGGGAGATCTGTTCGTAAGCAGGTCTTACGATGATTTGATACAACAGATACTTTATTTGATGAGGCATATGACAAAAGGTAAGATTGTTGGCATTAGTTTTTTATCTGTTTTGCTCTTTTTCATGAGACAAGGGAGTGATGGGCGTGGTTGTTTTTGTGATAAATGCTGTAAAACACGTAACTGCTCATAATCGTCTACATTTGATGAAGCAACATATCTGAGCCCTTTACGGTCCATTATTGCAGGACAAGAGAATTTTTTCATTTATAATTTAAATTCTTTTTGTGCAAACTTAAACATTTATGTTTCTGCCCTACAATATGGCTGCCTTGAAACCTTAGTCTCTATAATAAACTGCTTCCAAGAAATGCTCTGGACTTTGTCTTTTTCAGGTCCAGCAACAAGTCCACCGGGTTACATCGCAGACGTCATGTTCTTAGTTGACTCATCAGATTCCTTAACCAACCAAGAGTTTGAGTACCAAAAAAATTTCCTTAGAGAAATATCCAGGCGTCTTCGCGTTTCTCCGGTTGCCACGCGCGCTGGATTCATAACGTATAACGACAATGCGCAACTCCGTATGAACTTTAATTCATATAACACAACAGCCGAGTTTTATTATCAGCTATCGCAGATACGTAGGGAAGGCGGTGGTCGGAGACTTGATAAAGCTATAGAGTTAGCTGGACAGACGTTCGCTGGAGTGCGTCGAAACGCGGCAAAACTCTTGATCATCTTCGCCAAAGGCAGTGCAATAACAGATCCAGACTCTAAACCACTTTCGGAGGTCGTGAGACCCCTGAAAAACCAAGGTGTAGTGAGTAATGTTCTTGCTATCGGGTCTGAAGTAGATGTTGAACAACTGACTAGTATTGCTTTAAGGCCTGAGAATATTCTTATTGTGGATAGCTATGGCGCTCTGAGGAACCAAGTCGAGAGGATCTGGAAACATATTGGTATGTACAATCACAATTCAAACACGCTTATTTTTTATCTTCAGTAAGATAAGACAGGACTGACTGTGACTAGTCAAGATTTCTCACAATATGTTTCCGTCTTCCAACACAGTCGGTACAACCGTAGTCAGTTGCAACAAAACACTTGACGTCGGTATCGTAATGGACTCCTC
Source organism: Actinia equina (assembly GCA_011057435.1). Classification (NCBI taxonomy): domain Eukaryota; kingdom Metazoa; phylum Cnidaria; class Anthozoa; order Actiniaria; family Actiniidae; genus Actinia; species Actinia equina. Next base: position 31,433 of record WHPX01001094.1, read on the forward strand.
TGGAAGCCTTGGACCGATTCACTACTCCAAGGAACGAGACTTCATTAAGTCTATTATCCGAGAACTGATCACAGCTTCTCCGCGCAGTCGCGTCGGCATCATACCTTTCAGTGACAATGCTGAAGTTGCGATCAACTTTGAAGACTTTGAGTCGATGTCCACGTCTGCTCTTGATGCCAGTATTGATGGTCTTCCATATGAACAAGCAAGGACTCGAATAGATAGAGCCCTAGATACAGCTAATAGGGGACTTTTCACTACTAAACGATACGGGGTGCCACAGGTAAGAGAGAAACAGTGTAGATTTTAGTGTCTCTAGCACTACTTCCAAAAACGTCAAAAAACCTTCAAATTTCGTATCAACATCCTGGGTGAACAAAGTCACGACTTGGCTAACTCAAAGATCGAACCCTAAAACAACCTCAGGAAACAGTGAAGGGGACTATTGAGAGTAAAGCCTTGTGACCGATCCTCAACTATACACATAATGCACTTCCTTTATTTTCCAGGTACTAATTCTGATTACAGATGGGCGACAATCTAAAGATCTCGGGTACACACCTGTAGATCAGGCAATAATTCCTCTCAGAAATAAAGGCATCAAGACTCTGACTGTTGGCATTGGTAAATACGTCGATCTGGAAGAACTCAAACTCCTTACCACTGACAATATGAATATATTTATTGTGGGCGCGTTCGATGAATTAGAAGGAATCGTTAGAGGACTGGTGACTAGATCCTGTTCTTTGTAAGGTGAGTTGAACCTGTTTCCATTATTATGTTTTGATACTACTGATACCAGAATCCTCTTCGAATTCTTTTTCTTATTGGAATGTTTTCAGTTGGGTTTGGTAAGTCATGATCACGTGATAATGGTGTTCACTGGCCTAGTAAAAAAAAGTAATTACGAGAAATTTGGAACAGAAACTTCTTTTGATATCGAGTCTATTTGACTTTGAAAAAATGATTTAATTTTATTAAATCTTCTAAATTTGCTTTTTTACATATCGAAGAGTATCAATGCCTGGAAAAATGGGCGGTCACCTTGTCAAACGGCGTTTTGTCAAGTAACCAAGCCTCTTATCCCAATACAACTTTTTTCTTTCAGATAAAAACTTAATATATCCAAGTGAATATACTGGGCTGCCTTTCATAAGCTTTCAATTACTATGACAACAAGGATCATTCAAGTTTTCAAAAATAACTGTGAGACGCTGGCATCTCGAGGTCCATTTGGTACATCTCGCATATCCAGGTTCCATTCGTGCGATAGGTACTTTATCAACAGGCGAAAAGTTTAGATTCTAAAACTCCAGTCGTAAGGGTTGCGTTAAATTTTTTTATCCAATAGAAGTCAGAACCAGGCAGGCTCAGTATTGCGATTTTTTAATAAATCTACTTCATTTATCCAAATTAAGGAAAAGCATGATTTTCTACAGCAGGCAGGTATCTAGCTACTTTTATCCTTTTTATCTGTTAGATTGTTCGCATGGAATTACAATAGATTAGTAAACAAAAAGGAAATTTATATTCTATCCAATTGGCACACTAATTAAAGTCTTAATTTCTCAATAAAAATATTATTCATTATATCTTTTGTAGCATTTGGGGAATGTCGTATGTTTGTAAATACGGACGAAAAGTCCATACACCGGTCCATAGTACTGTTCAGGGTCTATAAGGACTTTTCTTTCCTTGTTATAACCACAGTGGTCAAAATCCACTACAGCGTTATCCTGAAATAAGATGTTTTATGTGGGGTATAAGCTTTCATACCTTCACAGACATCCTGTTGAAAACTGCACTCAAGAGATACGAAAGATATAAGTCAATTCTTCACCAATATTGGAATTTTGACAGCCATGACAGCCATCAGGATACGTTACTTATCACTTGCACAGACTGACTACATCCGCCCTCACGCCTCTAAAATGTTTTTCTTTTCCAAACAACAAGGGCTTTCTAGCATCAAGTTACTCAATCAGACAACAGAGATTTCGAAACATCCACTATTTTACTTCTAGAAACAACCGCCATCGACAACCATCATCAACCATCAGTTTAATGAAGTTCCAGTGCCTCGAGTTCTGGTTTATTAGCTTTACTATTCTATTTATAACTGCAGATGTTTCTCTTGTTCAAGGCAGGAACCCAGATGGTGAAGGTAAGAATGTAGACTACCCAAGTTATTCTTTTCTTTGGATTTTCCTCAAATTTTATCGGTACCCTGAAACAACCTCTGGGTCGATAAAAGTCAGGGCACGGCTCGCGTATAGATTGATATTTGCATTTCATGTCTGTTGTGTGCCACATAATATTCTATAATACACTCATGAATAGCAGCATTACTTGTACCAACAGTGATTGACAGCTTCAAGACAGTTATTTAGGTAATGTTAGGCATTGTTCAGGACCATATTGACTGTGACAATATCTACAACACTCTTTCACTGACACCTTCATAAGCACTATGTATTAGAGCTGAACATTTTTTTACCCGTTCATCTAATCCACTATTTATGGTTTTATAAACTTTAAGCCGAAAGCTTGTCAGACTGAAGATTATAAATTTGTTAAATAAATATTGTTTTGGCTTCAAATTGAACGTTTGACTGAAAACAAACGTGACCTTAATGTAGGAAAAAAGCGTCGTTGAACCGTCTTATTCAGTCAGGTCATTACAAGACTTAAAGTAATTGAAGAAGCAGAAAGAAAGTGAAGTAGTATTCACTTTTAAAGAAGAGTGAATATTTTTCTGGTCACCACCTGGCTGTATTACTATCCAATCCTTGGGGTGCAAACGCATGATTCAAAATCCCTCGTGATATATTACATGTTAATGAAACAGCCGCCATGTTGGTTAATCAAACAAGAGAAGGTAACGAGGAATCCGGCTTTGTTTTATCGTCAATATCACTCCCGACTCAGTAAAGACGAGTATTGCTTAAATCTCCGCGCGCGTTTAGAGGAATCCTGAAACGCTCGTCTTTACTGAGTCTGGAAGGAAGAGTGGGACTGCTCGCAGTGTATATCGTCAATATGACGTAACATGCACCCAAAAAATACCGCCATAATCTTGGGGTGCATGTCATCTCACCAATGTCAAAACACATAGAGAGCTTTAAAAATGAGACACTTCAGAAGTAAGAGGCTTCCCTACAGATTCACCCCACTGCTACCCAGTTCTCGGGCTGGTTGATTCAACATGACTAGTGGTGATGAGCGATAACCCTGAATCTTAACATACGTACAACATCTTATTTTCGTTTCAGCACCAAAAGAATGCTTCTTGCCTATCAATCTTGCATTTCTTCTCGACTTGTCTTATTTCAAGACAAGTTTTGAACTCAATGCCTTTAATTCTGTTAAAAACTTTATAAAGCATGTGAACTCACTTCTTGGTGTGTATAATACACATGTGGCCTTGATCACATATGATGACGTCACTGCTACGTTACAAGGAACACGCGACGATTTTAATTATGACGTCAAACACTTCGATGTTGCTATCAGCAATCTGCAATATCCATTTGATGTTCACAAGTTGGTAAGCAATATATCTCTACCTTGGACGTAATTTCTTCCCATTTCAGACAGTGTCATTTTCTAGAGTACCATTACTTTGTTTAACGGTGGAGCATGAGAAGACACAAATGGATAAACAAAGATTCTTGTTTTCAAGAGAATGGCAAGCTGAAATGGGAAGACATTACGTACCCCAAAAGTTAAATTAGTCTATTATCTAATACAACTTAACCATCTCTCCGACCTCCAGCAAACTGAGAATTCTTCAAGGCTCGACTACGCCCTACATGTCGCATCTTCAAGATTATTCAACAGACTTCCAGGAATCCCAAGAGTTCTCGTACTCTTGGCGACAGGGATTCAAACACACAGTCCACACTTAAAGTCCCTACTAAAATCCCTGGAGAACAAGTCTGTATATACATTAGTAATAAGTGGACCAGGGGCCGATGCCCAGCAATCGAGAGCATTTGTTAAGAACGATGAAGATGTGGTCGAGTTTGAGAAACTAGAGAAAATTGCAGGGTCTACTTATAACATCACAAAGAAAATGTGCGTTCATTCAGGTTAGTTTTCATGCCGGTGATGGCCAACTTTTCCACTGAAGTCACAAGTAAAAAAATGGTGAAATTTTGATTAGATAAAGAGTGATGTCGCGCGCTTTGATTGGTTCGTTAGTGAAGGCTAAACCATATTTCTTATTGTGATATCAATGTACGAGTCTAGTCATGATAACTTCCACAAGTCTAGTTGTCAGGGAGACTTGGACATAAAATAAGTTGTCGTGGAGTTGGTGTCTTGTTCATCATGTCTTCTCCACTTATTCTCATCTTACACAATTCACATTTTCACATTCTAATTTGTTCTCTTCTTTTTTTCACAGCTCCAGAGAAATGCATTCACAGAACTGACATCCTCTTCTTGATTCAAACACGCGAAGATTTTCAAAACCCAAATAGCAAGCATCTTATGAACTTTGTTAACTCCATGGCAAATGCTCTTAATGTGGGTACTTCTGGTTCTCGTGCTGCTGTCATACTAGTAACACAAACATCTGAGATTCTAATAGGTTTTAATGAAACCTCGACACTTCAAGACTTTGTTGACGCTTTTCGGCACAAGCTACACCAGCATGAAAAAATTCCCTACAATCTGTATGGAACCAGTAGAATCAACAAGGCTGTAGAACTAGCCAATCAGCTATTTGCTGATCATCGTACGAGGAATGACTTCCCCAGGGTTGTATTATATGTCATAGATCAACGACACTCTATCCATGTTTATAGGCAAACTTCCTATCAAGCAATAAAAGCGCTGCAGCACATGAACGCCAAAGTATTTACTATTGCTATTGGAGGATCAAAAAGACCTAAGAACTTAGATTTACCATTGAGTCAGCGTGTAATTATATGTGACTGGTTTCATGACTTACTGATGCTCACCAAGAACTTGATGAAGATGGTCTGCACAAGTTTAGGTACGTGATGGACTTTTGATATAAATCCTATTGTTACAGGGACCGCGGAGCTAGGAGGCGAAGCGAGACGAGTGGTGAACTTATAATGATAGAGACATGGGATAGAGACATCACCATTCGTCTCGCTTCGATGCAAAGGCACTGCTACCTTCCGAGGTGGCGCAAGGAACTGTAAAAGGGACTATTGCTTCATCCGGTAGCGATTTCTGAATCCGAAGTCACTCCATGGTCCCTGTCTTAACAGACCCAATAGATCTTGCGCACCTTCCAATGATTCAATAAATTTTTAACCGGTGTACAGGCCACGAAGCGAGAACTGAAACTTTGCGTTGTTATGTGTGTGTCTATGCTAGTTCCGACAACGGAACCAGCATGCCTGCACTGGCCAAGTTGAGCTTGGGGTTTAAAAACAAAGGTGGATTTAATTCATAAAACAAGGGTTCTGAGTTGAGTCTAATAATATATGTCTTGCTTAATCAGATTATGATTTCCTTTACTTAGCGTTTTTGCCTATTTTTGTAGCTCCATTTCATTGTAACAAACCAGTTGACATAGTCTTCATTGCCCAAACACCATGCTCATTACATATGTCCCTGATGACGAAGCAGTTCATGAAGGATGTGTCCTCTTCATTCATCATTTCCAGTGTTCATGCACGGTTCGGATTCATAACATATGGACAGTCGGCTTATTTCCGAATAAAACCCAACCAAGTCCGGACAAATGAAGATTTTATCAAAGCCATAGAGAAGTAAGTCCTCTTCCCGCTTTTGTCTGTAATGAGCTACAGTTAAATGTTTTTAAAAAACTCTTTCTTTTCAGACGTTTGCTTGCTCTCTTGTTTGCTTGCTCTCTTGTTTGCTTGCTCTCTTGTTTGCTTGCTCTCTTGTTTGCTTGCTCTCTTGTTTGCTTGCTCTCTTGTTTGCTTGCTCTCTTGTTTGCTTGCTCTCTTGTTTGCTTGCTCTCTTGTTTGCTTGTTTGATTGTTTGCTTGCTTGTTTGTTTTTATGAGTTTTGTGTCGTCATTTTTATTATTTTCATTTCTTCTAACCTACTTTCGCTTTTATTAGTTTGACATTTGAGAAAACGGCGGGAAAGATTGACACAGCAGCAGCAATTCACATGGCGAACACACTAATGCTTTCGTCTCATTCTGGCACAAGACCAGGAGTGAAAAAGATTGCAGTATTAATAACATCCAAACGAATCACATCTTCCCTACCAAATACAAAGCTTTCTAAGTTACTCATCGTAACTTTAGGAAAACAAGATAATACCACCTCTGGGAGATTGCACACAGCAAGAAAAGACAAGAAGGATGTTATATTTGTTAAATCCTTTAATCAGATTCATCAACAGGCGCAGAATCTTGGAAAACAATTGTGTAATGTCTCAGGTATGTATACACTATTCAAAATAATACGGAAACGAGAAAAAGGCTCTAATAATGTGACACTTTTTGCCTTGTCTACTGCAACTGCCATTACCATAACGTCTTCATCATTTTACAGTCGCAAACGAGATGGAAATAACAACGCGTATTTCATTAAAGACGCGGCATCTTACCGTAGCGGTAACTACATGTTATGAATGGACGAGCCGCACAAACACAATCAGTTGAAGTCATTCGAGAGATCGCGCACAAGTAAGGTTTAAGGAGGCCTAAAATGGTTCTCTTTAGCGCACGCACGCACGGATAAGGATAATGCTTTTCACAATTTGTTTTTTGTTTTTTTGAAATATCAGCGCATTTGTATGTCATTGTGTTGTATCGTGTACGTATCGTGTACGTGTTATTTCAGTACTGTAGTTTCCCATTCGATATCCTTCAAAACAGTTGTCGTATCAGTGTGAAACGATGTGCGGGCACATTTCTAGTCGTACCGTAACCGCAGCGCAACGTACCTTCATTGTTGAGATTGGGTGATATGATTCTAGAAGACTTTGAAAAGCCATTCAATCATTACTGCATGCATGTCTTATCACTCAACATTTGATTTCTTTTCCTTCAAATTCTGATAAGGTTATCCAGTCACCCAAGCACCAGTGGATCTGGTCTTTATCGTCGACTCCTCGGGTAGCGTTGGTGAAGCCAACTTCAAAATACAGAAAAAGTTTCTAAAATCTTTTCTCAAGAAACAGCCTATCGGTCAACATCAAACCCGCATTGGGGTGGTCGTCTACAGCCACTCAGCTACTGTAGCAATAAAACTGTCCACTCACTACAAAATCGAGAATTTGTCGGAGGCGATCGATATATTGCCGTTTTATGGGAAAACGACAAGAATTATCGAGGCGTTGAGGGTGACTGAGCATCAGATGATGAATGAAGGAGGAGGTCGAAGAGCAGATATACCTGCAATAGCTGTTCTCATTACAGATGGACTAAAACTGTCCGCGTCAGGACGTTTGCAACTCAAGGTATTTAATATCACTTAGTAGTAAGAATGTTCAGAAGTCAAATTAGTAAATGCCTATTTAAAAAATGTGGATTTGTAAAAATTAGTTTTAACTGGCTGGGGCGTATTCAAGATTTCCCAGGGCCGGGGGGGGGGGGGGGTTAAAATGAACATATCATTCCTCCCTTTTCTTCCCTCGAAAAAAAAACGCATACAGGTAAAAGTTGCACTACCGATGGTTAGGGACTTCACAGGTACTCCAGTACCCTGGACACGACCCAAATGCTGTCAAGTTATTGCTAATCTTCTCATATTACTTTTCACTGGGGCTTCTTTCTCGGCCCGGGCATAATGTTTTCCCATTTCAGACTGTGTCATTCTCTTAAGTATTGTTACTTTGTTTACCAGCAGTACTTTAGAAGACACATGAATATGGATAAGTCTCATACAAATCATCTTATTCTCAAGGGAATGATATGTTTTAGGCCCGTGATCGCAATTATCTTCACCTGACCAATTAAATTAGGATGTTTTCTATCATGAAAGTCACCAGTGTCACAGAGGTCGATGCATCATGATATTCTGGACATGCGCACTGAAATTTTTACCAGGTTTTATTGTCTTTGTTTCTAGCAAGCCATGACGTCTTTGATGAAGAAAGGCATCAATATGATTGCCATTGGTGTTGGCAGGAAAATAGATCTAAGCGTACTAAGACTGACTGTCAAAGATCCGAAAAACTTGTTAACAGTAAACTCGTTCACCAGACTTCATGATGTAATACCTGCACTGCCTTTGAGGATTTGCCAAATGAAAGGTAAGCAATGATGAACTCAGTATATATGAAGGCATATCAAGGTAGTTTACTAAGAAACCTTATATGATAAAGCAGTTTTCATATGTGAAAATCCCCCGACACGAACACGCCAATGTCACGAACTGTCAGACCAATCACATTGCGCGATAAAAAAATCCCCCAATTCTTGAAAACATTACGGTCAGGGCAAACTGTTCTAGAGTGCATGCTTCAATAAATCGACGTTTGAGCTCAATCTTCTAATGTATTTTCAGAAATTCCACCATGTGACATTCCTTCGAAATTGCTTTTCATCGTCGATTCTTCTGATGCTATTTCTCTTCACGAATTCGGGAAAATGAAAGATTTCCTTAAGAGCATAGCCATGTCGTTGAACACTGGAGTCAAAACTCAAATAAGTATCGTTTCATATGGTAGAAGGGTTTCTATTGACATAGAATTCGACGAAAGCATTAGTCTCTATGACTTTTATAAAACGATAGACACCAACATCACCCACCAAGGTGGGAATCAAACCTTTATTCAAGCTATGGACACGGTTCTGAAGATTTTCTCTGAGAAAGAACCATCAATCTTCGGTTTTAATAAGTATTGTGTACTGTTCTGGCATGGAAACCAGAACGAAGCAATAAATATGGAAGCACTCACAAAGCCAATGAAGTTGCTTAAAGCTCAGCGAGTTAAGATCTTAAAAGTTGGAATTGGAAGGGCTTATGCATCTGGTATGTTAAGAGAAGATCGCAATGATGTTATTGTGACTGACTCATTTGAAGGTTTGTCTTCTGTGATATACCCGCTGACCAAAAGGGTGTGTACAGCTTCTGCAGCAGGTAAGATAACATTGAGAAACTACATCGTTATTGTCATGAGTATTGTCGTCATCATCATCTTTAGTATTATCTTTTCCTACGACCCCCTCTTCCTTCGTCATCAACATCAGCTTTCATCTCAGTCATCCTTATCATCATTTTCTTCATCGTCGTGACCATCATCACTATTCTTCCTCTCCTTCCTCCTCGTACTCTTTCTTTATCATTACTCTTCATCGCTATGATTGTTATCATCTTCACCATCGTCATTATCATCATCTTCTTCATCATCATCGTTACCATCATCACTATTCGTCCTCTTTTTCTTTATCATTACTCTTCATCGCTATGATTGTTATCATCTTCACCGCCCTCTTCATCACCATCGTCATTATCATCATCTTCATTATCATTATCGTCTTCATCACTATCATCCTGTTCTTTTTCACTCTCTCTTTTTTCTCCTCTTTCTCATCCTCCTTTCCCTGGATAATATTTTTTTATAATACCAAGTAAATGAACTATGGTGTATGTGCGCTCATGGCCACTTTACGTACTCACAATAACCAGCCCTTTGCACTTTCATACTACATTTCCAGGGCAATTTCCTTTCTTTTTTAATCTCTTTTTTATTCTTTTCTTTTAATGTAGAATATATCCACTGTGAAGGGTTATTAGACGTAGTTTTTCTGGTCGATTCTTCAGTTTCTTTCAAGGATTACAACCATCAATTAACATTCATAAAACGCCTAGCAAGAAGACTGAATATTTCCCCTGAGTTCAGTCGAGCTGCTGTGGTCTCGTATTCTGTATTTGGTAATATTGTTATCAATCTGAATGATAACCCGACATTCAGACAATTTGAGGAAGCAATCGACACAATACGTCACAGTAAGGGGGAAAAACGGAGAGTTGATAGAGCTTTACGCGCAGTTTGGTGGAACGTCTTCAATGAGCAAGGTGGAGCAAGGAAGTATGCGCCGAAGGTATTTGGTAATTCATTTATTGCTTGCTTGCTTGCTTGCTTGCTTGCTTGCTTGCTTGCTTGCTTGCTTGCTTGCTTGCTTGCTTGCTTGCTTGCTTGCTTGCTTGCTTGCTTGCTTGCTTGCTTGCTTGCTTGCTTGCTTGCTTGCTTGCTTGCTTGCTTGCTTGCTTGATCTCGTTTTTTAACACGATTATATTTTTAGGTTGTTATAGTAATGGTTGGTGGTAAGCTGTCCGGTTCAGTGGATACCCTATCAATATCAGCCAAACCATTCCATGACCGAGGGATCCATGTCCTAGCGATAGGGAAAACAACATTAGTTAGCAAGGAAGAGCTCCTGCCACTCGTGTTATCGACACAGGATGTAACACTGGTGGATTCGTTTGAAATTGTCCTGACGCTTAGCGATAAAATAGCAAGCTCTGTTTGTCAAATGATAAGTAAGTTTTCATACAAAACTGACATAATCGTCCTTGTTTTACGAGGGTAAACAACACTCAATAGATACCATGATCCCAATACCATGACCTCCATAACAATGACCCGCATACCATGCCCCCATATCCATAACCTTGACCCCTATACTATATGCCCTTCCATAACCATGACCTCCATTAAAATGACCCTCATAAGAATGACCCCCTATTACGATGATCGCCCATACTATATGCCCTCCCATAACCATGACCTCCATTAAAATGACCCTCATAAGAATGACCCTCTATTACGATGATCGCCCATACTATATGCCCTTCCATAACCATGACCTCCATTAAAATGACCCCCATAAGAATGACCCCCTATTACGATGATCCCCCATACCATGACCCCCAATACCATGATCCCCCATACCTTAACCCCTATACCTTGATCCCCCATACCATTACCTCCCTAATATGAGTCTGTATTTAAAACAAGAACTTATGACTTGTATAATGAAATGGTTAAGATATGTTCGATGCCACACAAAGTTATCATGATACGTAAGACAAGCAGTCCTACTAACGTGCTGGCACGTCCAGGGATAGATGACCACAGTGTTGAGGCGCAGCAACACATTTGCAACACATACTCGTGCTTTCTGTCATATTATTTATCGTCCTAGTTAGCTTATATTATGAAGAATCGCATCAACCCTGTTGTTATTATTTTACTAGAATATCTACTAATGACTTGCTCAATTTCATTGCTGCGAGGACACCGTAGGGCACTTTTTTATTATATATATGACTGTGAAAAACTCACGGTACGGAAGTACTGTGCCTGTTCATGAGAGCATCGCGTCCCCCAGCACTTTTGTATCGATTGACAATCCCTCTCCATTAAATGTTTTTGCCTTCAAACCATTTATTTAGTTTCGTCTTACTTTTGCATTGCCAAACAAAGAACCTAAGATGTCCTCTGAGTTCATGGATATTGCAGTTCTAATGGACGCCTCGGGAAGCGTTGGCGAGGAAAATTTCGAAAGAGAAAAGCAGTTTGTCAGTTCGTTGGCACGTGCGTTTAGTATTGAGGAGGGTGATGCACGCCTTGCTGTGGTTAGTTATAGCAATTCAGCTCAGGTAAGATATCGACCGAAAACTGAACTCCCACAAATGTCCTATAGATAGCATAACGTTATTATACAGGGCCAGGTTGTACGAAGGGTGGATAGGGCTATCCGACGGATAAATCCTTATCCAGTGGATATCAGCATCGACTTATTCACTGGATAAGGATTTATTCTTCGCATAGCGATATCCACCCTTCGTACAACCGGGCCCAGTAGTCTAATCAATCAAGGATGCACTTTATGTAAAAATAATTATAACTGTTAATGGAGTGTCTTTAATGTTCTTGAAGCCTAATTCTCATAAGAAAAGTCAAGTTTCAAGATGCACTTTTGGTCAGACTCGTGAGTTTATAAATAATTTTGTTGAATGTTCCCGCCAAATTCAGAAGAACTCCATCCACATATAAGTCATCGAGAGAATCGTTTAGCCCGGGCAAATTCCCTACAATTTTTGCCAAAATAACGTATCAAAACGTGAATTTTAATCTATCAGGGAGAAGCGTTTCTCCTTCGTTTTGCCCCCAAAATTCTTCTGAATTCCGCCCTCCTCTCCCACCCTTAACAATAGGTTATAATTTAAACAACGGATGATCCTTGTTCGTACGGTACTTATTAAAATCCTAATTTGACGAGTTTTTGCCGTGTTTCCATAATGAACCTCGTAAGTTATGAACCTTTTAAAATCAAACCAGGTTGACAAACTGTAGCTTTACATCTTTATGGAATATACAAGGTTAAGTGCAAAGACAGACATTTTTGATCATGGGAAATAAGGTGGAATGTTTTGCGAAATACCTTTACTCACTCCTTTGAAAGGTGGTTTTTATAATTACCTACAGTTGGTAGGAACCAATCCAAAAACATTGCATGAGAATCTGATTAAGATATTTATGCAATTTTCAACTCGATGGCTAGACTGCGTGGATGAAGTTCTTTGACGCGAAGAATGCTCAAATTTTGTTCTAGAAGAATTTTTTCGTAGTTGGCTTGAAGACGTTTCTCGCACATGTTAATACAAAAAATCTTTTCGTGGCAGATAAACATCTGATATAGTGATTTTACTAAACCTGTTAAACTAAAACAATTACTTGTTTTGAAATGTGTAATCGTCGCCGGAATAGACACGAAAAAAGGCTTATGAACATTCATAATAACCTTGAAACTCATAAATCAGTATTACGTATTGGCAAAGGTTGTACCTCCAGTAAAAGTCCTTAAGTTTTATTGAATCCTGATACAACCTTTGAACTAATATGATTCAGGGCACGGCTAACTTACAGATCGAATTGAAATTTGGGATGGCATGAGTTTTGCGGAGAGAGGAAAATTGGAGAGCCCAGATTGATGTGTTTGTTACGATATTGGCTATGTTCTTATTAGGTTCACATTCAATTAACAAATTCCACCGATCAAGACCAATTAAACGAAGAACTGAGGCAAATCCCCTACACTGGATTCACGACTAACATCCGTTTTGCATTACACGTCGCTGATACTCAAGTCTTTGGAGAAGGACGATCCTCCCGACCCTACGTAACACGTATCGTCATCCTCCTCACAGATGGGCGCCAGACTCGACACCCAGAGGACGTATTCCAGACAGACCCAGTTCAGAATCTCCGAGATAAAGGAATCAAACGGGTCGCTGTAGGGGTCGGACGAAGCTATGATATGCAGGAACTAACGGAAATAGTCGATGCGAAACAACATGTCATTACGGTGCGTGACTTTGTAGAACTTCAGTCATCTGTGTATCCTATATTTAACAGATTAAGTCAATTAGCCGGTAAGTAAAACACCAACACATTAGTTAGATTTGAATGTTGTTAATTAGTCGTTAGGGAGTAAACAGGCGGACTAGAGTATCCAGATCTGTCAGTCTGGATTGAGAAGATAAGGGAACGTTGTGTTGGGAGATACGTAACTACAAAAACAGATTGCACATGCATGGAATACAAGCGTCCTGACTTTTATTCTAAAGTAATGATCCAATTTAGGGATCCGATTTGATTGGTTTAGGTGGTGCGCCGGTACCGGTAAATAACCCCTCCTTCATTATAGACCTGTTTAAATGCTGCGCGGGGTGTCTATAATGAGAGTAAATTTATTTCTGCGATTTGACTTTTAGGGTTGGAGATTTTTTAAGTTTAAAATCCAGGATTTTACTTCCAGAGGTGGTGGATACTGGGTTATCCCACCCCTTCCCTACCCCTCGGTTCCGTAAGATGACCTTATTCTTAGCCTATAGACCCCTTAGACTACTGAGTCCCTAAAGGAATTGTTCTGGGAGACAAAACAATGGATTTTTTTTGCATAAGAAAAGACGGCCTATTGTTTTGTCCCCTGGAACGATTCCTCTATGCAAGGGGTCTTCACGTAACCTAATCCCTATCAATCATACAATGATATCATACATAACCCTAGATTCAGGCCCAGGTACGAAGCAGGGGTAGGGAGGGGAGATGATGTGAAGTGAAAGAGAGAAGAAGGTAACAAGAGAAATCATATCCTAAAAGTTCACAATCTTTTTCAGCCGTCAAAAAATGTGACTACCCCGTTGCTATTACCTTCATTCTTGGATCGTCAAATATTCTCTCCAAAAACAAATTTCAAAAGCTGAAAGAAACCATCAAAGCTGTCAGCGTTAAATTTAAGATCTCCCCCTTCCACACAACAGCAGGAGTAATCATCTTATCCAAGCATAAATCTATAATCATCAATCCTGGTAAATACACTACAAACCAAGACTTCAGTGATGCTGTTGATGATATACCTTATATTAATGAGACACTAAGACTTGATGAAGCTATGTTGACAGCTACTGCACTATTGACAGAGAGTCAGGGAGAGTACACAAGACTAGAAGTACCAAACCTTGTTTTAGTATTAACCGATGGGTTTCGCAGACGTTCATCAGATTCGTTGTCTTTGAGCGATGCTGCTCGTCCACTCTTGAACAATGATATACGAATCATAGCTGTTTGTATTGGAAATACAATAGATATGCAAAAGCTTGAGTCGGTTGTTATGGACAGAAAGGATGTTATCGTTAGTAACTCGTACACGGAGCTGAGGTGGAGAATGGGACAGGTTGCAATGACAGTATGTCAGAAGCTTGGTGAGTAAGAGATGTTGAGGAGTGGGGAAAGGGACAAAAATCGCGTGTTTATATGTAAAACTATATACCCCTGTGTGTTTAGAGTAGTCTATAAGATGTGTTACCAGCGTCACCACCATTAAAGCCACACTGAATTCTACCAAACACCTTTGTCGTCTCTTTGGCACCTGTCAATACGACCCCCACTATATCAATAATACAATAACTGAAAACAGCAATCAACAACCATTACCATTACTCCAATATTTGTCAAATTACTATTATTAATCATCAAAAAGTCATTTATTCAGCTTGGGAAAAAATGTGGAGAGTTGAAATTCATCGCTGTGATACGATCAAGGATTCCGATCCATGTATTAAAAAAAAAAGCTTGTTTTTTTCTCTTTTACAGAAATCAAACCTTGTGATAACGTTCTTGATGTTGGTTTTCTAGTTGACTCTTCAGTCAACATCAACCCATCACAACTGGATCAGGTCAAAACATTCATCAAGCTGCTCACTCAATCCTTTCCACTCAGCCGATCCCAGACCCGCGTGGGATTGATCCTCTATAGCACAAAACCATCTCTTTTAATTACATACGAGGATGTTATAGACTCAAAAACTTTTGACAGCATCGTGGACAACCTGCCTTTGAAGGGTGGTATCAGTCGTCTGGACAAGGCTTTGGATCTTGCAGCTGATGGTTTGATACAAGTTGTAAAAAAAGAAGCCGGTTTTAGAATGCAAGTCCGCAAGGTTTTGGTAATGGTCATCGACGGTAGCCTAGTTTCTGCTAATGAGATGCATAGCTTGGATATATCTGCTGCTCCTTTACTAAAGGCAGGAGTCAGTATATTTGTGGTCAGTGTGAAAGGAATCGATAGCAGAAATCGAGTGCTGTCTTCTGTATTAACAGACGTCCACGGAAAGTTGTACTCTGTTGATACTTACAGTCATCTCCTGCAGCGAGTGCGCAGAATATCTAAAGATATGTGCAATTGCGCAGGTATGTTTTTTAAGTCTACTTATATCTTGGAGAAGGCGTTTCGCTATATATGTATATGGCTTTTCCCAGATCGTTTTAATGGTCAATAATAGTCCAAGCTAAATCCAGTTTTGATAAAAAGTTACTTTTCGTGGGTCACTAAATTCGTCGTTGATGTATGTGACTTTTGATGATGATTATGATTTATATAGCCCCCCTTTCTATCTGGATATAATCAAAGGCGCTTTACATGGAGTTGTGAATGACAGATTGCTTCTTATGCAATTTACAAGCATGAGAGATGGTTAGTTTGAAGTGGAAACACTGAGGGTGGTCACTGCCAGGATTTCTTTTTGCGTCCTCAGTGGTTCTTTTATGTCTACCATTTAATGTAGGTTAGGAAGGGTTGGGAGACAGGACCTACGGTTTTAAATCCTTGTCCGAGAAGACTTGAAGGTCTAACCATTTGCAGATGTAATTACAAAGGCAGCACCTTCTCCTCAGTTATTTTAAGATCCTGAGTGTTGGTCCGGCCGAGGCTTGAACCACGCCCTCCCGCACAACAGACCGACGCTCTTACCAACTGAGCTAACAGGCTGGCGGTCCTTGTGATTTTGATTCAATCTTTTGTTGGAATTTATTTTTCACTTTTTTTCCATTTTAGACCTTGTATCATCCCTTTGGGAATAAGTCTCCTTGTTCAAATTTCATTCATTCTGCCCATGTCCCTTTTCGAGGGTTTATCGATGGTCGTATTCATACTAAAGACGAGAACCTCGTCTGATACGAGTTTCTCGTCATACGGCCAATAAATGATCATCAAGACAATGACCACTGGCTTGGAATAGAAAAAAGATCTAAAAAAGGTTTTATAACTGCACAAAACGAATAACTCTAGTTGCAATTCATATTTCCCATTTTGCTTTAGTATACTAAAAGACACAGGGTAAAAAAGTCTAAAATGCTGAAATATCGTATTTTGTTCTTGGGGCAGATTTCCAGCCATGTGCTACAGTAGCTGACATCTGTTTCATGTTGGATTCATCTGGTAGCGTTGGAAAATACAATTTTCAAAGAACGAAATCGTTGATCAAACAACTGGCAAAGACCTTTGAAATATCTCCTGAGGGCAGCCATGTTAGTGTCATCACATTCAGTAGCCATGGAAGAGTGAACATCAAGTTAACAGACCACCTAAACTGGAATGACCTTGGAACATCTATAGATGAAATACACTATATGGGATATACCACACGTATAGACCAAGCCTTGAAGCTTGCTTCACACGAGGTGTTTAGCATTAAAGGTGGAATGAGACCGTTGTATCAGAGAATAGCGGTGCTTTTCACTGATGGTCGACAGTCAAGAACCCCTGATTCTATCCCACTGTCTGATGCTGTAGAACCTCTGCGAAGACTAGCAGTTAATATCGTAGTTGTTGGTGTCGGTGCCAACGTGATTCACAATGAATTACAAACGATCGCATCTTCGCCGCGAAATATTTTACTTGTTGAGTCCTTTGATGACCTTCTAATAAAAGGACGAGAACTGAGTCGGCTTGTTTGCCCAGATGACTACGAAGGAAATTGAAAACAGGATAGCATGTTTATAAAATAGCGACCATAGTGACATCTATCCGCTATTCTTCCTCTCAGGCACAGCGCAGACCTTCAAAGAAATATTTTCATAACGCTATTATAGAATTATCTATTTTGCTTTAGCTCGGAAGTTGGTCCGACGGAAAGTAATTTTCGCGGATTTTCGTTGGTATAGTGGGTATTGATGGTTAACGTGGGTAACATGGTGTTTTGGGATGTACTGCGTATTCTTGTGGGTTAGCTTTCAATCAAAAAGTAATTTTTGCGAGTCTTTGTTTGTAGTGTAGTATCTATATTCGGGATTAGTTGATGTATCAAGGTGTTTCAGGATGTGGTCTCTAAAATGGGATTCAGTCAAGAATTAAAAGTCATTTGGGCGGGTCTTTGTTGGTATTGTGTAGAATAATATTGCAGGATATGCTAAAATTCTTGGTTAGGTTTCTTTCTGTTGTGCAGTATTGCATCGGCTTTTTCTTGTATTTGAAGTAATTTTTGGCAAGTCTTAGTTGATATTATGGACACTGATGCACATGTACCATAGTGTTGCAGGATGTGCTGCATACTCTTGGTTAAGTTTCTTTGTGTTGCAAGGTATTGCAAGATATTGCAGCGTCGTTTTTGCCTTTGATGCTCAGCTGTCCTGAAATACTCAAGACGGCTATGGCAATCACGAACTTTGAGAAAAGCTGCATGGAATTTAAGGGTTCAAAGCCATTCGGTAAGAGACACCATGAAGCAAGCACAATATCACTCCACAGCCCATAAACAAACCTTAATCCCTCAATGACTTAACACATTAACAATTCTTATAAAGAGGATATCTATCACCAAAATGAAGACGAACAATAACCAGGCCTACTCAAATGCTTCAACGTTATTAATGTAACAACAATATGCGATGTAGAGAAAGTTAGGCTTTTCTTGTTTCGTTCAACCTTGAGTAGGAAATAGAATATTTGACATTGCGACAACCTTCTTTGCATTATTGATTTGAGGTCGAACTTCTCAAGTGGAAGAAACCTGCATCTGTTGTTGTTTGAGAACCGGTAAGTTGACCTAAAAGGGTACTTTTCGCTTTTTTCCTTCGCATTACCGCCATAAAATGAATACAGAAGCTAACTACGATGACTTTCTATCACTGACACGAATTCTAGGCAAAAATACTGTAATAAATCTCTCGACCAGAACGTCCCCTCAATTTTAGAAAGAATATATAGACCCTACATAATTATATGGGCTAACAGGAAAATACAATTAAAAATCACAACTTTTCTCGATAGAATTTGTGCCATTTCTTCAATATTGCTGTTGGCCCGAAAGGCCTTTGATAGTGAAATACTGGATTCCAGAGTAACCTTACGACGACATTAATAATCACAAATGTGTGGGCAAATATATAAGTAAAGTACTCATTAGCAGTGCATGTGCTATTTCCCAAGCATCTCGACAGCCTAATCCACAACAACAAAATCAATTTAGACAAGAAATGAAAGATATTTTCAATAGACAAAACACAACAGTTTTGATTGTACTTAGACAGATTCCTATCTGTCGCCATTAGTTTATACTGCTCTACATCTTTCTTGTCTTTTGGGGTCAAAATTTTGTCAATTTCTGGTGTCGTCTGGATTTCTTACGTAAAATGGAAATCCTTACCATTCTTTAGTGATTTGTCATGTCAAATACTCCAAGAATTTTCATTGGAATCATTAATCCTAAAGACTTTTTTCATGATCTATCAATCTACATGACCTTCAATAAGGCGGTCTCTTTCCAGGCATATATAGAATTCTTTACAGCTTTCAATAATGGTTTTAAAGTTTACCTTTATATTTTGAGCGTCCCGAGTTTTTTAGAGCAGCTCATGAAAAAGGAGGAAGCAGGTTCTGTAAGTGCTTTGGAAATTGAATTAAGAGTTACATTGTTATTTTGAGTTTCTTTCTTCTTTTTCATTTTTTACGATTAGTATTTCTATCGCAAAGTTATTTCTGCGTGTCGAACCCGGCCTTACGGACATCCGGACACTCATATTACAGAAACTTGTTTCTGGCACCCTGTTTAACCGAGCGGTCGCCTGGTGGTCGTATTATCAAGGTTCTATTTTAGCAATCCTTTGCGTTTACTAGTAAAACTATTACTATAGTTTTTTAAATGATTAAATTAATATGCCACCCATTTTCACAGAAGTTGTTTTGATTCACCAGCCAATATGTGGTTGGCCGCATGAACTACAATAACAAAGGCTTATTTCACATGAAATATCGCTACCAGGTTCTTTGATTCACGCATTTTTAAAGTTTTAGTTGATTGTCGATGAGACCAGCCCAATTGAAATATGTGTGATCTAAGGTATTTCCTTTATCTGTACTAAAGATAGTGATCGTCATCAGATATTGTCATATGATCTTGAAGTCACTCATAGAACTTTTATAAATCTGTTATTGCTGATTTTTATCTCTAGAGTTATTTCAGCTCCAACCTTTCTTATCTCTCTTAAAATAAATATCTGCGGACACCTTTCGTCAAATTTTTATTTTTGCTATTTTCTGACTTTTGTTTTTCTTTGCCAGATAAAAAGTTTCAGTTCCACTGTTCAAGACACGGACGAAAATGAAGATTTGGGAGTGAGGTTCAATGTACTTTTATATATCTGTATCGAGTAAAGGTACAGCAAGATTACGAGAAAATTTAATTGAACTTGGCATTCTTAGCATTTTACGATTTTGTCCGGCAGGCTTAGAATTTCCTTTTACATAAAAATAGACCAAACGAACTCTTTATCATCTTTCGATGTCTGTCTTTTTGTCTTTTCTCTCTCTCTCTCTCTCTCTCTCTCTCTCTCTCTCTCTCTCTCTCTCTCTCTCTCTCTCTCTCTCTCTCTCTCTCTCTCTCTCTCTCTTTCTCTCTCTCTCTCTCTCTCTCTCTCTCTAACAGCTTATCCTTTATGGGTTCATAAAGCAGACCAGAGTACTGAGCCCCATCATTGCCATTCCCCTCTTGTCTCTGTCTGTCTGTCTTTCTTTCCATCGGCTTTTAACAGGTTGAAGACTGTTACATTTGTGTGCATTCCAAAACAGCAGCAACATCCCCACTGTGTTATTTCCTTCCTACCAGAAACTTCAGCCGATGCACATTCCGGCTCAGATGATTGCGCAGATGGTTGCGCAAATGATTATGGACAAGGAAAGTCAAGAGAGCATATGCTCAGTTTTGGGGAAACGTCGGTTGTACTTCACAGCTAGTCTATCAGCAGTTCTTCCTACCTTCGCATAGGATACCTACAAGTCATCATCCATGCGCTTATGGAGACGTTTAGAAGCAAATGCGGCTTTTTGAATAAACATCAATCATAAGAAGACAGGTTTCAAAATGGATGGTTTTCGTTTGTGCCAAGTGTTTCAGATTAAGATACCTAATCTGGCACTGGGATTTTCTTATTGTATGGATATTTAGGTCAAGGGTGGGGAGATATAGGATCTTTTCCACGCGATGCGTAAAAACCCACACAGTAATGCCTTATGACGTAATCTTATTTTTAGCTTCCAACGTCAAGATTAAATGTTTTTACTTTCACTAGTGCACATTTTAAATCAACGGAGTCTTAGGTCACGATTTCTGTTACGATATAAAGAGAATGAGCTTCGCACACTAATTCGACTGGATGGACGAATTGAAATTGATTGTATACGACTGTTGGGCTTCTCTTCTCGTTACTCTTATTTTATTAGGACAACCAAGTCTCTACTCGTACGGGGCGATCATACGATAAGCGACTTGAAAATGGCGGGAAATTTCCATAAGAGTGTACAGCATTGTCACTTCTGATAGTAGCAAAATATATAGTTACGATAAACAATACTACGCGAGATATTATCGCGCACAGCAATACAGATATACCAGTGGTGGAGGAGGAGTTCTCTCCCCTACCACCCTGAGATATACTTGTAAATCAGTAGTGACAGCGTAAAAAATGTTGTATAAACACGCTGAAGTGGTTTTGGCCCGTTCAAAAACACCCTTGATTAAACGAGTGGAAGTTCACGTTTTCTTTTTCCAATCGATCCAAAATTAGAAACATCAACTTCCATAAACACTTTATCGATGTCAGGTGATCATACATCAGGGCACGTAGTCGCTTTGTATCTGTTCCAGTATAGTACACTGATACTGGACCAACTCGTCTACTCTCGATCACGCCAAGCAACTTATAATCTCTGTCATTTGATCAATTACGTCCACGCCCTGAATGGTCTAATCTCTGTCATTCGACCAATTAACGAAAAATTCATTAGGTCGTATGACTTTTATGACCCCTAGGAAGAGTGCTTATCTACAGTTGTATATTCCTGCTCATTTCCTGTATTGGACATCAATGTTTTATTACAACTTAAATAAACACTACTCAAAAGTTAACCAAATATTGATTTCTTGTTTTTGAGGTAAATCATTTCTGCTGACGTCGTTTGGAAGAATTAATGTCTCTTCAATCTACCGAAAAGACTAAACGCAAGCGCCAAACAACTAGACATTCCTTTAATGATTAGTATTTTCATATGGTGGAATTGGAAACATTTCATTTCGTCGTGTGATGTGATATTATGAATGTTTTCTCGGTAACACATTAGATAATTGCAATGATTTGCACACGTATTCAATTTTCAGGTGTCCAGTTACATTAGCATGACACCAACAGAGGGCAAAGCAAACCGCGAATAGCAGTCAAAACCACTCCTGCAGATGGCACTTAACTATTGATAGACGTCGTATGTCTTGATCATTCACACTAGATCATGGAGCTCTACACTCTCAACTTTCTCCTGCCTTTGCTGTTACAGTTGTTCACTGGGAACGCACAAGGTAAGTCACATGTTAAGATATTTATGTGTTTTCCTGGACGCTATCACAGACAATCTAGTTCCTTTCGCGCGCTTTTTATAAGCAATCTTTACACAAAGAGAAATAAATGCCATTTCAACTTAATGTTCGACGCTACATGCAAGCATTTCACGAGCCGTGACAATCACATTTTGATTTCAACAAGTTTGGCTTAAGGTTTTTTTAAACACCTTTATAAACCCACAATCGATGTCAGCGATAAGATAGACCGTTGTTGGACGCTTCGACCAAACCGCAAATCCCAAATTAAACACCGTTCAAGTATTTCCTAGACGTATTCCGTTTTCAACGACTTCATTTTCGTGTCGATTAACAGACCTTTTTCGTGATTCTCGGGCTTTGTTGACAGAGTTTTCGCCAAACGCAATAACTTTCACGTGAATTGGGAACTAAGTGAAGAACGTCAGAAGCTTGATAAAATCCTTCACTTGTGCATACACACCACTAGAAGTTTGTCGACTAAACTCTGTCAAGGGTATGCGTTTATATTCTTTACATAGCTATGATTCTGCTACACTATTGATCTGTCGACATTTTAGTGAACAAAAATGCATGTACTCATTACCAGGCTCCACGCCTCTTCGTACCGTGCATGACAGCTCAATTTGATTTTCTTGACTTTTGGTTATTCACATGGCACACCAGGTTTTTCACCTTTCACATCTCGTTATTAATTATACTTGAAATCTAGTCACTGTGCAAGGAATATATGGATATATATACACGAAACATTGGCTCAAACAACCCATGGGAATATATATACATATTACTCTCGAATCTGACGTCCATAATGTGTTTTTTTTGACAAACGCATTGAAATGTCGAAGCCTTTTATTTTCAATTATATGTGTCATACTCTGTCATATCCTATTTAGAGGAAGGCCGTCGTATTCTATTCCCAATAATCTTGAATTATTTCTACCGGATGCAGCCACAATGAGTTGTTATATTAAATGGGATTAGAATCTCAGGTAAAGTACGATTTATTCGGAAGATGAAGTAGAATATCAAAGCCAAAAGGTTAGGGGATAAATTCCTTGATGTCTTAATTTAACAGGATATTTTTAAGTATAAAATCTCCCTTTTGTTTGCTCGGCTTTGTGGGGAGAATCTTAGACAAGCTCAGAGTAGACAAAGTTGTCTCTCCAGTTGCAATGGCTGTCAATCAAGCGTAAGCTACCCCTCGCTTGAAATATTGTGATAGTTAATTGTTCGTAAGATTTTAAGTCAAATTTCTGTCTACCAGATTCTCAGTACAAACTTCATTGCAAATGTACGACATTTAGAAACCTTTGTACAATTCCAGCAGCTACCAAATCTCACCGTTTATTGCCTCGAGCAAAATATGTTCACAAATCATCATACTAGAGAGAGGAGTTATTTCGTTGTTTAATAGCGTTCACGCTGCGTAAAAATAACCAGAAGATTCTACGAAATATTGAGAAAAAACATCTTGCGTAGTGAGCGGTAAAGTAGTGTTTTTATTTGGTTTTCCACAATCTAAACAAGTAGAAAAACTAAAATATTGTCGACAAATGGTCGTGCTGCTTGGATTGTGTATATTGTGTACCCAAGTCACGTTACAAAAACACGAATGAAGTTTTTTCTTTGGCTTGTAGAGGTTGTCTAAACACTTCCAAATGAGTGTCCCACCAAAAAAACAATCAGTCAAAGGTCAGTAGCTGCAGCTTGTCGAGTTAGAAGATTTCACTCCCTTAAGCCAAGCTAAAACACACAACATCTGTGTTGTTGATCCAGTCTGTAATAACATATGGACAATATGGATCTTCTTTAAGCAGTCACTTAAAGAAGGATTTAAATTCATTTAGACGAATAATCCTCTCTTGGATCGAAATGCGAGTGAAAGATAAACAGATTGGAAGGAAAGGGACGGTAAAAACGTAGGCGGGTTTTCTTTTCTTGGCAAAGTTAGTGATTTTATGTCCCTGACGGAAAGAATGCTGATTAAAGATGCCACTTGACTGACTAACCGGTTGTTGGATGCCATCCATGAGAGATTGAAACCTTGAGCATATTTGGCTTTTAAGTGCTTTCTTCCGGGATAACGTGTGCCAGTTTGAACCCTTCTAGCCGCGGCCACGCGAACTACTTGCTCCAGGCTTCTATTCGCTTATTCGTTTTATCCTATATTTTACTATTTCGTTCTTTCATTCCTAAATCACTTCAATGTGAATGTGGTAACCAAGTCCTGAATCTTTGCTTTCTTGAGATCTAGCCGGCAATGTCTTACTTTATACAAAAGAGACTTAGGGGCTAGGGGTTAGGTCACGTTGAACTGGGTGTGATGGACTGAATATGTTTTGGGGTTTAAAGGCCCAAGACCTTCATTGGCTTCAGGTGGGTATATCTCGCCTCGTTCAATTCTAGGGGGAGGGGTGCGCTAGTTAGATACCGGCGCACATTTTTTAGGGGGGAGGGGGTGCGGAAGTTACCCATCGCACTTGAATCGAAAGTTTATTGCATGTCACATGCTTCATGTTGCATTATTATTAGCGATGTGAATCCAATCAGCGAAAGGACACAACGATATAAAATTTTACCAAACTTGGTCTTTCCAGAATATTTTTCTATGCTGAAATAATTTTCATACTGATGATTAATATATGTTAGTAAGCAACAAGCAAAACCTTTACCAACCTTTTTCAAATAGCTGTTTTCAAATTTCAATAGGGTCAAGAAAGGTTGCCAATTAAATCGAAATATTTCACTCACGAAACGGAAATTTGATTTTTAAGGAGCTAATGATTTTTTTTTCGTGACACCGGACTATCTTTCGTTATACAGATATAAAATATTGGTACATCAGAATAACCGAAGGATATCATCAACATTTATACAAACTCAATGAACCAAGCATGTTTATCTGAAGTTGAAGATTAATGCTGTAGGTGTGAAATGTGTCGTTTACAGCCTCTGGCTAGCGAGACTCGGCAAAGACTGCTCCCCGCGTATCGAGATGACAAAATTTATTTACTTATTATTATTAATACTCTATAAACTCTATAGAATAATTGCATTTATTTAATACAAAAAATAGATATTAGTCTAATGAAGAGATAGAAAACACGCGCGCGTGCTGTGTGCAGTTATAAAACACACAGGGATTGGCAGAAGACGAGAAAAGTGTTAGGAGAAGCATGACGCTTAGCGGAGTGCTTCTCGACACTTTCTAGTGTTGTGCCAATCCCCAAGTGCTTTATAACTTCACACAAAACAGCAAGCAAGTTTTTTATTTATTTTAAATATAAAATACAAATTACTGTACAATAACCGTTATTTTAAATGTTATAGGAATGGCGCAACTGAAAGTGCGCGCGTGCTGTGTGCTCTCATAAAGTACGCCTTTCCAACTAATCAGAACGCGAGATTTATAAAAGTTGTTCTAGAATGATGGTTTACAATCATTCCATTTTCAAGAGAATGCAATAACCAACTATGTCCTTAATAATAAAAAAACGAATGCGAAATGTTTCGTCACATTCACCAACCAAAATGGCGGCCATACATACCAGAAATTGAAAGCTTGTCCCTGGATCCTGCAGGTGTTAAGCATTTTTATCGCATAAGATGTTGCGATGACCTGAATACACCATCATTTCAATTATTTCAAGCATCGGGCACGGAAAGCAAATGTAACATTGTTGCCATAATTCAACTTAAAGAGGGTCAAAAAGGCCATTCCTAGGAGCAAATTCACCAGACGGCAAAAGACTGCATATGACGTATGTATTTCTTCCCTCGGGGGGTTTATAACCCAGATAATATCCGTCCACGTGGAAACCAATGCAATATATCGATCTTGTGCACGTGGTTAATACTGTATCATACTGTGCTTAGCTTATACAGACCAAAGGACTGCCCACCTACGGCTCGGAGATAGAGAGGCCTCAATCTAACACTATAGCGTTAGGTCTTATTTTCATGAATGGAAGATGAGCTTGAAGGAGTTCATCCTGACTAAGATTCTTGTTCCACTATTTATTCTTACCGGCTTGACGAAATATTTTCAGAACGTTTAAAAATCTCACATCATCATTTTTGCATAGAACTTTAGATTTGAAAGTAAGATTTCTTGTTGGTTCCCCTTTGTTATCTTGTGCGTTCAGCTCTTGCTTTCCTCACAGCGCAAAACCTAAAGTCGTGCCATCGTGTCCTGATTTGGAAAACACGTCAATTCTCAGATGTTTGGGGCTTCGTTAAATTGTCAAAACGTTTTATTACACAAAAATTGGACCACGTTTTATCTAGACTAATAAAAGACCTTTTAGATCGTAAGTGATGTTTTCCGAATCAATTTTTTTTTTTGCATTTACTCCATATTGCTCTATCTGCAATAGCGCACTGAGCGCGCTGATTCTAAAAATAGCTTAAAGATTCGGACAAACATTGCATTCTGTTTAACCGCTACGAGGATTATGCGAACCGATTTTGTTATTTTTATTTAACATTACAATAATAACCCATGTAAACTAAGATCAACTTGTAAGTTGGTTTGTCCGAATTTCGCCTTTGTCTTTGTTTTTGTGACGGTTGCGCTGCGCTATTGCAAGTGCACGTTATTGATAAATAGTAAACAAAGAAATATTGTTCAAGAAAATGACATGTGGTCTGATATGACAAAACAATAGACTAAATTTAAAGAATCATTCTTGACTTCCCTCTTGAACCTCGAGGACTAGCTTTGTGATTATTTACCGTCACCATTATGATAAATAATCTTTTAGTCTGGAAATAGATTTTGTGGTTTCTTCCCCGTGGATTTTCTCCGCTGTAGTTCTCTAGATCCGCAAGGGTCCATGTTATCTGCTGACAGTACATATGGACAGCGCGACCCCACCAAGGAATACTTTTAAACCTCAATCACACATGCGCAGTATACCTCCCATTAGTATTTGGCCATGTCATGAGGCGGGATTGCAAATAAGAGTATTTGGTTTGATTTAGTCAAACCAAGATATTTTAAATTAGCATATACAGTACCGACTTGTGTACTTCCTAAGAACGCGCGCGCCCATTGGTTAATTGGAGATGAATATTGTACGATACCTCAAATCTCGGATAATTGAGACGGCAACAAAATGGCGTCTGCCGTCAATCGTTTTGCTACAATTTCCGTCAATGTCATTTCTATGAATACTAAAAAGGATACGAAGTATGGCCTAAACGTTTTGCTAAAAGTTTTGCATGAATTTGTCACGTAAACTAAAAGTTCCTGTTTGTTTTTATTTAATTATTGTATATAAAAATAAATTACTCTGCATACAAGTTGGTATATGCTAAAAACAATTATTCGCCTCAGACTCAGCGAATATGGAAAGTATTTACCTCGTGTCTCGGTAAATATTGCCCGATATTCACTTCGCTTTCGACGAACGATTGCTTAATATACTTCAGTGGTTAAAACATTAGCTCAAGATTTGTTTAAGGGTCTTCGGCTTCCTAAATGCTTCTTTCGCTATGTTGTTTCCAATATGGGAATTCTTTCTTCATTCTTTACATTGCGAATCCCTTGCTCAAAGATTCTAAGACGTTTCTAGTCTTTTGTCAACGTAGGTCAAGTTCACGGCTTCCTCCTGCTTGGAATTCGAAATAGGTTTATATAATTTATGAACTGAAGACCCAAGAGGATCGATGGGTGGTGCGCGGAAGATTAACTGCAATATGTAACAATAGCCTAGAAAGGTTCAAGTAAATACTTTTTTGTTGCACAACAAAAATATTAAAGTTTTAGTTAATTTGGATGGGAAAAAAAGATAGCCTTGAGTTTCGTTGAGAATTGCAACGCAATAGGTCTGACTTTTTTGCGAGAATTCATGATATTTTTGTGGAAGAGGTCTACACTTGACCTGTAATCAACACGCAAAAACGAAATTATCACGAAACCATTTATCCAGGAAGACTTTGTTTATCAATAATGACGATACCTCTTTTAAATAAAAAGCATTGATTGAATGACGCGTCGACAAAGTGTAATACAGCATAGACTACAAATGGTAGGACCGTTTTTCTGATTATTTTAAGTCGCTGTTTTCGCGCGCAAAATTGCACGTAACATAATTGAATGAACATAACAATTTCAAAGGCGCGCAAACTCGCGCATGTAATAGTGATATAATTTTTAATTTCAATCTAGTATAAGATTGTAAAAACACTATTAAAGGTCATACAGTGAGAGCCATCAGTACCCCATGGATCCCGTGGTGTCGGTAATTGATAGTATTATTCAAAGTCACTTTATGGCCCTGGCTGGGAATATTTTGCAAGCGTCCAGTCTGCGAAAACACGGTCACACAAGCTTTTAGTTTTAAATCTACCATTAGCAAATAAAAATATTTAAGTTTATTTTATTTTATGCATATACCTTTTTTATACGCATAAATAAGGCATAGTAAATGCGTATGAATTTAGAAACTATGTAGTGAAAACACGGCCACACAAACGTCTGGTTATATTTCTAATGTAAATAGTAGAAAAAAAATTTTTTTATATTGCGCAATTTTGTAGAAGGTGCTTACAAGATGAAATGGATAGAACGGGACAGACTTCTTTGCCTATTATACCTACCTTATGATTGAAACAGGCTCAAACATCTAAACGCGACCTCAAAACCACAGACACAAGCCAATCACATAGAACTCCTATTCAAAATCACACATCTGTCGGGCGTTAAATTTCTTTACTTAATATTCTTATTTCAATTAACCTTCCATTTATATTTGTCCAGGATGTTGCTAGCAGCCATATTTAATTATCATTCGAGACTTGGTATATCGGGGATTTTGCGTTTAAATGGAATTTCCAGTTAAAGGAATCAAATAATCCAGATAATCGTGTATACGCTTATTCCCGAGAGGAATAGTTCTGGGGAACGAAACAATAGATTTTTTTGCATAAGAAAAGATGGCCTAATGTTTTGTCCCCCGGAACAATTTCTCCAGGAAATCAATGCAAGGGGTCTATACGGTTACGTATGCTGCTGTTGATGGTGACGAAAGAGGTGATGATGGTTGTGATTATATGACACGTAATTATTAAATAATGAATAGTCATTGCGCATTTGTTTACAGACGCTAGGTGTTGTATGTTAAAGGTCGCGCGCACCGCACACGAAGCGATAACACATGGTGCCATACATAGTTGTAACAATGTACCCTTTGTTGAGAGATCTGGTTAAAGCGATGAGTTTTCCTACCAAACAAATGGTGCTAAGAGCACGTATTGGGCTTTAGAAATCATTACTGAGTTGCTTTGTCGCATTTTAAAAAGGAACTAAAGTAACGATGTACTGTTCGGATGAGATGTTGACGCAAGTGAAATGCTACAATTTAATGAAAACATTTTGCGCGTGAATATAATAATGAAACATTCTTAGAAAATACTTTGCTAAAATAACGAAACGAGAAAAATGCGTAGAGAAATGCACAGGCTCAAAGAGGATTCAGACACTACAATAGCCTGGTGTTCATAGATACTTTTCCATCTCCCTAGATTTATTTGTTTGCTGCTTGTTCCATTTGTGTATTGTTTTAGTGAACCATTGCAGTGCGACGTCCCGAACGCTTTATGACGCAAATGATCTGATCTCTCAGCTTTGGCTTCTTTATTTTTAAATGAATTATCTTTTCAGTTCAAGTGCATTAGATGACTTTAATTTATCTATTGAATTATCCATGATTGAAAAGCATTTTGTGCTTAGAAGTGATAACCAAGCCTGAAGGTCATTCGAAAAATCACGCAATTATTGCAATTCCATTTCAGAGAAATACCATCGTAATATGCTAGTTCGAATCGTTTCCAGTGCGCATGCGATTTTATCCCGAATTTCTCTTTTGTTGAAACCTCCTTTTGTTCTTAATTAAACAAAAGAAGGTGAGAAATTCGAAATAAAATCGCAAACTGCGAACTGACTTATTATATTCCCTTGAACAGTAGTTCATTATTTCATCTTGCAGAAGAGATGCATCAAGAAACTTATTCTTACGAAGTGTACAATAAAAAGCATTATGCATACTCCGGTCTAATAATAATAATAATAATAATAATAATAATAACAATGCTAATGCTAACGCTAATGCTAATGCTAATGCTAATGCTAATGCTAACGATAATGATAATGATAATATTATTATTTATTATTATTATTATTATTATTATTATTATTATTAACAAAGGCAATAAATCTAAAACTTGGCTCTTTCTTGGTGTTGCAAGGCACCTGATGCATAAAGACAATAGACGAGGATAATTAATTTGTAACTAAACAATGCCCCGCAAGACAAAAACCTTAACTCAGAATACAAAAAGGCATGGTACACCTATAAAGGCTCATAAAGTTGCGTATGAAGTGTAAATGCCGCACCAAATGATGCGTCGCATAATACAAAACCTTTAATTTGGGCGCCAGCACGAAAACCCGCGACGTAAATGTATTCAAATTTTATTGAGTGCATGAAAGCGCACGTGAATCAGTGTAAATCAATCATTTTGATGTTTTTACGTAGAGCAAGACCGATGTCGCAAGAATGTAGACCTTGGTTTTCTGATGGATTCGTCAGGAAGCATCGGAGACCAGGATTATCAAAAAGAAAAAGAATTTGTCAAGTCTCTTGCCTCTACTTTCATCCTCTCTCGTCGAAATACGCAAGCTGGGGTCATTATCTACAGTGACGACGCTCAAATGTACTCCACGTTTGGTCAATATCCTGATATTGAAAGATTTAACAGGGCGGTTGATTCGTTACCTTATTTAAGGAAAAGAACTCGAATCGATAAAGCTTTGAAGTTGGCCTCTACGCATCTGTTTACGAGTCAAGGAGGAGCCCGTCCTGATAAGGAAGATATCATGGTGATTCTAACAGGTGAGCTTGGCCGTATGGCTGTATTGCTGTATTGCTGTATTGCTTGGCTGTGTTGTAATAAGTAATAGCGTAAACGTTTCCATTTTTGTTTTAATGCTTTAAAAACATTTAGTGGAATATTTGTGGTTCATATTGCAATGCCGTGCTCCATTTAGACGCACTTTCAAAAACAATCTTCAATGCCAGGCTAACAAGATAGTACAGAAAAATGCCATAAACTCCATCCGAATGAAAATCCATGAAAATACAAAAGAAATCACACCTTTTCTCGATAGAATAGACCCCTTGCACGTGGACGTTCAAATAACCGCGATTTAGAGGACAAAAACAAACGAATTTCAATCTCCTGAAAATTGGAAAACCCGGGAAAAAAATACCTACCATTTCTGTTTTATTGAACGTTTTAGACGGAGTTCAAACGCCTGATCCTGATGCGGTGCCACTGGTTGACGCGGTCCTTCCCCTACATGAAGCTGGAGTACGCGTGTTTGCTGTTGGAGTAGGAGGTCACTACAACAGGAGCGAGTTACTACAGTTAGTTGAAAGAGAAAGTGATGTGTACGAGGCAGATGACTTTGACGATCTGCTACAACTTGTTAAAAGAATTGCACGAGGAACTTGCGCTCCTGCACCCGGTAAGCAACCGTGTAGAACAATAATTATAGATTCCGCGATCACATACGGTGAAATTTATATTAGGAGTTCCTGCTTATTCAATCAGCATAGAATAGAACTTTTTCGTCTTTCCTTGCTTTGCCTTGCTTTGAATTTCATCCTTTTCCATTTCCTTCTACCTTCTTTCCTTTCTTTCTCTTGGTTTCTTTTCTATTCCTTTCCTTTCCTTTCCTTTTTTATAACAGATAGTTGAATTTTTTATACCCCTGTCAACAGACTCATTTACACAGGCTTAGTCTCGTTATATAAGTTAGCTATTCACAAATACCATAAAAAGTCCGTGGGATTTCAAAACATTTGTATTGTTCAAGTGCACTTTGACTTTTGCAAATAATTTGCTGTTAAACGAGGCTAAGCCTGCGCAGATGAGTCTTCAGTCATAAAAACAGCGAAAAAAGCTACTTCTTTCTTATTGGACAACTCAAGTCCAATACATATAGGTTTGTTGGTCAAAAGAATGCATAAAATTGAAATTGTAGGGTAAAAAAAATTGATTAATCCATTCGATCATCCCGCAACCTTGAAATAATGCTTTTTCTTGACCAATCAACCGATGTTTTAATTGCTCATGCGACCAACACAATAACATCGGGGACGCCAAGTAGCTAAGTTAAGTGTCAATCAAATTCAAACTTTTTTGTCCATCACATCATAATTATATTTCCAGGGGTTTGAAAAATGCTGTATTGGTCGAATGTGCTTGAGATGGAACGATTAACGTCGTTATGTTTTCGTCAGCGCGATAACACCCGCCTTCTTCATCCTTGTTTTTAGTAATTGTGCCAAAATGCCGGTACCGCGCAGATCTTGGTTTTTTGATGGATGCATCGAACAGCATTGGCGAGACTGACTTTCAGAAAGAAAGAGATTTTGTCCACTCTCTGGCTTCAGCCTTCACGTTTGGTCGCAATGAGACCGCAGCAGCAGTGATAACCTACAGCGATACAGCAACGCTAAACATTCCACTCGGGCATCACTACTCAGTGGAAAGTTTCAAACAAGCTGTAGAAAGAATCCCTTATATCTTGGGAAGGACGCGCATTGACAAGGCTCTGAAGCTAGCTAGCACTGATATATTTTCTAACAGAGGGGGCACTCGTCCTGGGCTTCCCAAACTTTTGGTCATCTTAACCGATGGTGTCCAAACACCGGACCCTGACGCCATTCCTTTGAAGGAGGCAGTCATTCCTCTACAGAATAAGGGTGTCACGATATTGGCAGTTGGCGTTGGTAGCAGAATAGACTACAATGAACTGAGATCGATGGTGCAGAAAGATAACGATGTTTTCACCGCCACAGACTTTGATGATCTTCTTAATAAAGCTTATCAAATATCTGAACAAACCTGTGAGGACGTTAAAACTCAAATAGGTTAGTTTTGCTTGTTTTTATGGTGGAAACAAAAATGATATTATTGAAACCTTTGCTTCTAAATTTATAAACGCGATTATTAATTCTCCACTCGTTCTTTCTCCTGTTGTCTCTCTTGACAAAATTTTCGTATTTGGGACCACGTTTCATTGTCTTGAGCATTAGATCCCTTGTTTGAGTTGTATCCATATTAATGTATCTTCTCATGGAATGGAATGACGCGTGATCTGAAATAGAAAAAGGATTATAGCCAACGTAAAGAGGCTTATAGACCCCTTCCAATAAAGCAACTCAATTTGGAGGACAAAACAAAAGAATTCAATATCATTAGAAACCTAAATCTGTTTCCATGTCCTCCAAATTGAGCTGCATTCCGACTTGCTGCAAGGATCTATTGAATTCATCTTGATTTCTTAACTTAACAAAACAATATATCTATTTCCCCTGCCTCTCTTACTTCTATTGCATTTCATCAATTCTCGAGGAGCATTACTATTCCATTTATTCCAAACTAGTTTAAGATAGACCATTATACCTATCGATTGTCATGTTTTACTTGATCAGAAAACGTTGATGGAGGCTGGTCTTCTTGGCAGCCGTGGGACACCTGTATACCTTCCTGTGGTGGTGGTTTACAAACAAGACGACGTGCCTGTGAAAGTCCGTTTCCTCAGGGCAATGGGCTTCCATGTCAGGGACCTGCCAGTGAGACACGTGCATGTAACCAACAACCGTGTCAAGGTAAGTACTATGATGCAATAACATTGATTTAGACTATTGCGCAGAGTTCAGTGGGTGTTGTACGACAGTGCTCAGAGTTTAGTGTGTGTTGTACAACAGTGCGTCGAGTTCAGTGTGTGTTGTATAACAGAGCGCAGAGTTGAGTGTGTGTTGTACAACAGTGCGCAGAGTTCAACGGGTGTTGTATAACAGAGCGCAGAGTTCAGTGTGTGTTGTACAACAGTGCGCAGAGTTCAGCGGGTGTTGTATAACAGAGCGGAGAGTTTAGTGGGTGTTGTATAACAGTACGCAGAGTTCAGTGTGTGTTGTACAACAGTGCGCAGAGTTCAGTGGTTGTTGTACAGCATTGCTCAGAGTTTAGTGTGTGTTGTACAACAGTGCGCAGAGTTTAGTGTGTGTTGTACAATAGTGCGCAGATGTCAGTGGATGTTGTATAACAGTGCGCAGAGTTCAGTGTGTGTTGTACAATAGTGCGCAGATGTCAGTGGGTGTTGTACAACAGTGCTCAGAGGTCAGTGGGTGTTGTACAACAGTGGGCAGAGTTCAGTGGGCGTTGTACAACAGCGCTCAGAGTTCAGTTGTCGTTCTACAACAGTGCGCAGAGTTCAGTGTGTGTTGTATAACATTCGAATGACGTCAAAGTCATGTTCTCTTCATATTTGGCTCATCATTCGAATGACGTCATCCCGTCTGACGTAAACAGTGCCGGTGAACGTCCATAGGTCATACTCTTTCGTGCGTCCGTCCCTCATCTGAGGTAGTTATCTCAAAATGTAATTATTAGCGTAACAGATATATGCTCAGAGAGTTGATAAAAACGATAATAAATACTTTGATTTATGTCTTTAGAGGTCAAGAAATGCACCGCAAGAGCTGACATTGGATTCGTCATGGATGCATCAGCCAGTATCGGAGAATTTGATTTCCAAAAGGAAAGAGACTTTGTCAAGGCTGTGGCAGATTCATTCACACTTGCACATGATCAAGCCATAGTTGGAGTCATTACGTACAGTGACAACGCAAAGCTCGATATTCCTCTCGGAAAATACATGTCGCCAGAAAGGTTCAAATTGGAGGTCGATCGTATTCCATACATTTTAGGACGAACAAGAATAGACAAAGCTCTGAAGCTCGCGAGTACGGATTTCTTTGGTAAAAACGGAAGAAGTCGACCAGGTTTTCCTAAAATCATGATCATTCTCACGGACGGCGTGCAAACTCCAGATCCAGACACAATTTCTTTGGATCAGGCTGTGATTCCTCTTCGTCAAGCAGGCGTAAGAGTCTTTGCTGTTGGCGTGGGTGGTCACACTAGACCAAGTGAACTGCGCTTGATGGTCGAAAGACCTGATGATGTATTCATGGCAGACGACTTTGATGACCTTTTAAAGAAGACTTACGAAATTGCTGAAAGAACCTGCCAGGAAATAGAACGCCCGCAAGGTATTTTGAATGCCAGTTATTTCTTTGCAGTCTTTCTATTCAGCAACTCTTAGTAACAAACTACTCACAAACTTACCACTCTCCCACGATCACACCCACAACAAAAACCTTTAAACAACAATTAAACCTCTATATGTTCTTCAAAAAAAAGCTCTAAGAATTATGACCTTCTCCTCTTTTGATGCTCATTCTTCTCCACTCTACAAGCAACTACAAGTTATTAAACTGCCAGATCTCAATCAATCAATCAATAAACTTTATTTAAAGAGGGTAAAACACGTAACAGTACTAAAAACTGACAAACCTGTGGCCCTCTCTCGTCAACCTTCATACTGCCATTTTTATGCATGATTACCACTGTAATAATCTTCCTTATATTTTCAAAGACTTCTTCAAGCCAATCTCAACAATGCCTAGTTATATTACCAGACTAGCTTCTAAAGGTTCCCTATACTTAAACCCAGTAAGGACCAATTATGGTATCTTCAATATAAGATTTAATGGAGCCAAAATATGCAATGAATTTGACCTACACACTAAAAATCTCTCCAGGAAAAAATTCATTGACAAATTAAAAATGAACTTTGTAAACACTTATTGAAAGCTCCTTATATACAATGTTTCTTTGCCTTCTGTCTCTTTTACTGTAGTCACATGTTTCTCCCCGTCTGTCTTTTTTGTTCTAATTTCTCTATTTGACTTAATACATCTTTTTCCATTTAGATATAATAATTTCTATAAAAAAAATAATAATTATAATAAATTTACTATTTTCCTTTTTTTCTTTACTATCTAAGTATTCCTTTTCTATCTTATTATTTAAATAGTTCTCTCTTCCCTGACCAAAAATTTAAAACTATCATTTTTTGTCTTTGGCCTGGCTAGTTTAGCTTTTTAGTTATTCTAGACCACACTGTACCTTAGCTTGTTTATTCATTCAATTAAATCTTTGTATCTCCATATATTTATATTTTTATATTTTTTTTGTGTACATATGCAAATGTCTTTTATCTTTTGTAGTATACATTTTGCTTGTAAATATCAAATCACTACTGTAATCTTCAAATATATATTTATACACTTTTTTAAATTTTTGGGTACTAAATAAACTATGTATGTAGTAACAAAATTATAGTAGAAAGATAGATAGTAATATATGGAGAAACGATATGAATAAAATTAATCATTATTACGGAGCTGAGAGTTTTTCTGAGTTCTTATTTCAAAAGACTGAATTGTCGTGAATAATTTCATTTTAAAAGTTATGGCATTTTTTCTATTTTAGAAGTGTATATGTTAAATTATTTTTTGGATCTTTGCATGCGCAAACGTTTTACCTCGAGACCCAATTGTAAACATTTCAACATAACTTATAATAAAAATTAACGCTAAAATCCGACGTCCGAACTGCCAACAACGAAAGGACTTGCTGGAAGCGTGGAACATAGATTAGAGTAGAATAGGAAACATAGCGTTTAAACGTTTGATTGACATTTTGAACCAAGCAGACCCCTTTAAGCCACGTCTGGTGCTGTTAAACGAAAACGTTTGCTCATTTATTTTAATTTTAAAAAGATAAGTAGATATAAGAAATACGCTTTTCTTGGTTTACCAGTGGATGGTAGTTGGTCATCGTGGGAGCCTTGGGATGTCTGTATACCATCATGTGGGGGCGGTAAACAGAGTCGTAGACGCAAGTGTAATAACCCATCTCCAGCCCATGGAGGACAAGATTGCCCGGGATCAAGCATAGAAACACGCGCATGCAATCAGCAGCCGTGCCCAGGTAAGCATGCCGCGTATATAATTAGCTTTAATTAGCTTTTTCCTCTTGTATGAAAATATAGACGCGTCACGGTCAGAATACAACCATTCCAGATTCGCTGAACCAATCCAAGCGCGCGACATTGGGGCCCATCCAGGAAACAAAATAGCTCTGTCTGGCCCAGAACGAATAAATAAGAGCAAAATAACTGCTAAAACGTTGTTACCATCAAGTTGATATTTTATGTTTTTCGTCGTTGTTTGTTTAGGAAGCCTTGAAAAGTGTACCGCAAGAGCTGACATTGGATTCGTCATGGATGCATCAGCCAGTATCGGAGAATTTGATTTCCAAAAGGAAAGAGACTTTGTCAAGGCTGTGGCAGATTCATTCACACTTGCACATGATCAAGCCATAGTTGGAGTCATTACGTACAGTGACAACGCAAAGCTCGATATTCCTCTCGGAAAATACATGTCGCCAGAAAGGTTCAAATTGGAGGTCGATCGTATTCCATACATTTTAGGACGAACAAGAATAGACAAAGCTCTGAAGCTCGCGAGTACGGATTTCTTTGGTAAAAACGGAAGAAGTCGACCAGGTTTTCCTAAAATCATGATCATTCTCACGGACGGCGTGCAAACTCCAGATCCAGACACAATTTCTTTGGATCAGGCTGTGATTCCTCTTCGTCAAGCAGGCGTAAGAGTCTTTGCTGTTGGCGTGGGTGGTCACACTAGACCAAGTGAACTGCGCTTGATGGTCGAAAGACCTGATGATGTATTCATGGCAGACGACTTTGATGACCTTTTAAAAAAGACTTACGTAATTGCACAAAGAACTTGCGAAGGGGCTCAAGATAAGCCAGGTAACAAAGTGCGCGTGCTTTTCAAAGATGTAAAAAATACAATCAATGATGGTTTTTACCAGATCTTTTATCGTTGTTTATCCACGCTAACATCTTCATCAACTGCTCGCTTGTACCTTATTCTTTCTCCCTAATCAAAGACTGATTAATCAGAATTTAATACAAATAATAATTAACTTTGACCAATCACAGGGTAGTATCGCATACAGCAACCATTCATTGGTCATGTGAAAACCCCTTGAGGTTGTCGTAACGTAATCTTTTTACTTGTTTGCAATAGGTCGTTTACAACACCACTACCAAAGTCTCAATAAGCCTGAAGCGAGATGACGTTTTACCCCCGTCTCTAGACCATAATAGTTTTAAAAATTCTTTCATATTTAAATGTTTGATTCCTTAGAGAATACAAGAACAATACTCATAATTAAAGAACAAAAGCAGTGTGAAAAGGATTATGGTCTAGAGACGGGGGTAAAACGTCATCTCGCTTCAGGCTTATTAAGCAATCTGCTAGTTGTGGTACCATTACGTCATGATGCAAACGGCTCTCCTGGATCACCCTACTTCCTAACCTTTTTTGTGGGTTTTTTTTCCCGTTAGTTGATGGTGGATGGTCATCATGGCAGAATTGGGACAAATGTATCCCTGAATGCGACGGAGGCCAGCAAACCAGGAAAAGGTCGTGTAACAATCCCTCACCGGCCCATGGAGGACGCGCGTGCCCTGGATCGAGCAGTGAAACAAGAGCTTGCAATCAGCAGCCTTGTATTGGTAATATATATATATATATATATACAGCCATTTGTAAAAATTATGGCCGTTTCAAATATAAATACAAATATGTCGAAAGTATATCAGACACGTTGGGATATCTTTCTTGATATTTATTTTAGAAAACCCTAGTGATAGACAACTCGGAAAAAAATATCAGAGATGGTATCCCATAATGTCTGATATATTTTTCATATGCTTGTATATATATTAGAAGCGGCCATAATTTTTGCAAAAGGCTGTATATATATATATATATCCGAAAGAAAATTTCAAGTTCTTCTAGGGGAAAAAATATAGAAAAATGATTTTTAAAAGATCATCTTGCAAAAGGAAGTCATTTTTTAAAATTTAGTCCATTATTGCTTTTAATATTCTCTTGGTTGAATTTAAGAAAACCGATTTGTGATTTTTTATGTTACATCAACCAACATGGTCCGTATGTTCTTTGTTATCGCATTCTCGTGGAAATAATTGCAAACCACTTACGTAGAAGAAACATTCATTTTATTAATATTATGACTTCAACTATTGCATTTATTTTTATTTGTCATGTTTTTCAGGAAAAATTAAGTGCTCTGCAAGAGTTGATCTCGCTTTTCTAATGGACGCATCGGGGAGCATCGGAGAATGGGATTTCCAGAAAGAAAGAGACTTTGTCAAGGCCATGGCGGCATCCTTCAGATTCGCCCGTGACCAGACCTTAGCAGCGGTAATAACCTACAGTGACAAAGCCAACTTAGAAATTCCATTTGGTCGCCATCTTAACACAGATAGCTTTCGTTTAGAAGTCGATCAGATTCTATATACCTTAGGACAAACACGAATCGATAAAGCACTTGCTGCGGCCGCCGAGAAAGTATTCGCGCCAGGCAGAGGGACGCGACCTGGTTTTCCTAAGGTGATTGTGATTCTCACTGACGGTGTACAGACTAAAGATCCAGATGCTATTCCTCTGGGTCAAGCAGTTCTTCCCCTGCGTAGAAAGGGCGTACAGATAATAGCTGTTGGTGTTGGAGGTCATGCGGATCCTAATGAACTGAGGCAAATGGTGGAGAGAAGTAGTGATGTTTATACTGTATCTGATTTTGATGATCTTTTGAAGAAGGCGTATGATATCGCGCAGAGAACGTGCGACGGCGCAAGTAGACCACGAGGTTAGTGTATAAATGGTTTTATGATAAATGTCCATCCCAAACAGTTTAGAGGGAATTTTAGGCGTTATTCATGTCATTACGTTCGGCTCATGTGATGATGTTATTGGTTCATTGTAGAAGTTAACTGTTAATGAGGGAGGAAAACCGGAAGCGCGGAGAAAATTCTCGATTCAAAGGATTAAACCAACTCTAATCACATATGATGGTGTTCAACGTAGAAAAAAAAAGGGCAGAGCACTTGTGCGCATCTATTACTGACCGAGACGTCAACACTCACGACAGGGAAATCGGGCTACACAGTACCGTCAATCAAATAGATTGCTTGGTATCTTTACACATACTTTGATTGACGTCAGTGTATTTCCCTGTTAGGATTTTGTCTGGATCAACGCATAGCAATGAAAAACAGTAGTAATTCTTGCAAAAACAATATTAATTTCTAATTGTAATCATTTTAGTGAATGGCGACTGGTCTGAATGGTCAGGCTGGACAACTTGCAGCGCGTCTTGTGGCAGCGGGGTACAAAATAGAAATAGGAATTGCGACAATCCTTACCCTTCAAATGGTGGATATCCTTGTTCTGGACAGAGTGATGAACAACGTTCCTGCTATGAACGGGCCTGCACAGGAAATCTAAGGGGTAAGAACGTGTTTTGCATGTGACGTCATAGCCGGCATGATTTTGCATGTGACGTCATAGCCGGCATGATTTTGCATGTGACGTCATAGCCACCATGATTTTGCATGTGACGTCATAACAGACATGATTTTTTATGATTGCTGCATATTTTCATTCATAAATAATTTATATCATACAAATCATACAAGATGTATATTTGCTTAATCACGCTTCATATTTCGGGAGAGTATGGGGCGGGGTTAGTCTTTTCAAGATTTCCCCCCTCTTTATTCCTGCATGTTTATTGAGAGAGCGTTTGATATCTTGATGTAATGCGCTTTAGAATAAAATTATTGATTTTTATTATAATTATTTACCTTACCATTGTAGTCAATGGCGGTTGGTCTGATTGGTCAAGATGGTCTCGTTGCAGCGTGACTTGTGGCACAGGAGTCGAAAGTAGACAAAGAAGGTGTGACAATCCTTACCCATCTAATGGTGGATATCGATGTTCTGGACCGAGCAAAGAACGACGAGCATGCTATCAACGAGCCTGCGTAGGAAATCTAAGGGGTAATGACCTTTTGAATTATTTGAATGTTAACCAACATGGCGGCCATGTCTGCGGCCATGCATGTCTTTCGGTCCTTTTATATTCGTTAGAAAGTGTGCGCACTACCTATAGGGAGCTGGATGAACTGAAGTGTTAGATATACCAGGGTCTCCGTATTAAGCAGGCTTATTTAAGTATACATGTCTTGCATGTGACGTTATAGCCGCCATGTTGTTTTATTCAAACAATTAATAGACTAGGTCTAAGTCTGCCAACATGGCAGCATTTCCTCTCTCTTTTTATTCTCTTTAGAAGGGACACTTGTTGCCTATTAATTAGCATCGCAATTGACATAATACATTTGTATACCTTACCATTCTAGTCGATGGTGGTTGGTCTGATTGGTCAAGATGGTCTCGTTGCAGCGTGACGTGTGGCACAGGAGTCGAAAGTAGACAAAGAAGGTGTGACAATCCTTACCCATCTAATGGTGGATATCGATGTTCTGGACCGAGCGAAGAACGACGAGCATGCTATCAACGAG
This sequence comes from Actinia equina, assembly GCA_011057435.1. Lineage (NCBI taxonomy): Eukaryota > Metazoa > Cnidaria > Anthozoa > Actiniaria > Actiniidae > Actinia > Actinia equina. The sequence goes on from WHPX01001094.1 coordinate 72,959, forward strand.
CCTGCGTAGGAAATCTAAGGGGTAATGACCTTTTGAATTATTTGAATGTTAACCAACATGGCGGCCATGTCTTTCGTCCTTTTATTCTCATTAGGAAGTAATTGCGCCACCTATATGATTGGATGGACCAGACACAGTGTCTGTGTCAACAAGGTCTCTGCATTAAGCAGTTGCTTTTAGGTATACAGCAAAATCTTGAGTATTCTTAGGTTCAATATGACGTGATAGCCGCCATGTTGCTCATTGAAACAATGGACTACTGAGGTCAGCAGGTTAGCCAACATAGACCTTTTCTGATAAGGCTAACATCTGGAGCATTATGATCTAGCTTTGTTGATTGTACCCAAGCTAGACCACAATGCAATACGTATTTGAAACTCAGAAAAGGCCTATGGTGGCATTTCTTCTGTCCTTGTATTTTTATTGGAAGGGGATGCATGTTACCTGTATTAGCATGACAACCAACACAACATTTTGTATACCTTACCATTCTAGTCGATGGAGGTTGGTCTGATTGGTCGAGATGGTCTCGTTGCAGCGTGACTTGTGGCACAGGAGTTGTAACCAGACAGAGAAGGTGTGACAATCCTTACCCATCTAATGGTGGATATCAATGTTTTGGACCGAGCGAAGAACGACGAGCATGCTACCAACGAGCCTGTATAACGAGTAAGAAAGATACTAATTTCGTGTCTGTGTCCCCGATGCTCTAAAGATCCTCAATACTACCTATATTAGTACCACCAACATTATTCCTCCAGTAAAACAAAACGTTTTCTTGTTTTTAGGTAGGAGGGTAGATGGAGGTTGGTCTCAATGGAATGACTGGCGCCAATGTTCTCGTACGTGTGGCGGAGGCTCTCAGATCCGGTATCGTGACTGCTCTAATCCTCCGCCATCAAATGGAGGACGAGACTGTTATGGAAGGGCTCAGGAATCTCGGCTCTGTTCTGCTAATCCTTGTCCAGGTGAATATCCTATAGATCTTCTTTTCTATCGATTTCTTGGACGCTATAAATTTGTACGGTGATTCGTTTTTGGAGTAAATCTCACGACGTGGGATTTTGTATTTAACGTTCCTATATGTTGCGGCGTTTCGTAACTTTCTAAGGGATTTCTATAAGAATAATTTCCGTACAAATGAAGAGTTTCCATGACTATCGACCGCATGCGTAGAACAGGAAGCCATGACATATGAATGGCTTTATACTAGAATTGCTTACCTTAGGCCTTACAACAAACACATGCTTTCGTACCATGCAGTTAGTGCTCCAGTGTCATGACATGTGAATGGCTTTGCACTAGAAGGGCTTACCTTAAGCCCTACAACAAACACATGGTTTCGTACCATGCAGTTGGTGTTCCAGTGCCATGACAAGTAAATGGCTTTGCACTAGAATGGCTTACCTTAAGCCTTACAGAAAACACATGGTTTCGTACCATGCAGATGCGTTCCATTGCCATGACATATAAATGGCTTTGCACTAGAATGGCTTACCTTACGCCTTACAGCAAATATATAATTTCGTACCATGCAGTTAGTGTTCCAGTGCCATGACATGGAAATAGCTTTGCACTAGAATGGCTGACCTTACGCCTTACAACAAACACATATTTTGTACCATGCATTTGTGTTCCAGTGCCATGACATATAAATATAGCTTTGCACTAGAATGACTTACCTAACGCCTTACAGCAAACACATGCATGATTTGGTACCATGCGGTTGATGTTCCAGTGCTAACTTACAGTACACCACATGACATCAACTACTCAACTAATGACTATTAAAGTGTGTATTTTCTTCACTCTGAGTAAACCATTTCAACCAATCAGAATAATTTTGATCAATCATATCATTTTTGTCAGAGTGTGAGTTTTCTACTTTTTTCCTTTTCGTTTTCAAAAAATTCTATGTATATTTCTATAGCCATCAGATGAGTAGTAAGTGAGCTATGAGAGTTTAAGTGAACGTAGATCGTTAAAAGTCCCGTTGTATCTTAAAGCGCAACGCTCAAAAGTATTCGCATACTTCTATGCACGGGCTTTTTCCACGGTCCTTATTTGGTAAGACTAACCAAGGTGTCGGTTTAACGTACAAAAGCTAGAGCATAAGAGTATGCAAATTCATTACACATGATCATATCTTTGGTCGTTGCGCTTTAAGTATTCCACTCTAATGAAGTTCTTGGTCTTAAACAAACTCATTCTGTATTATCATTTACATTACGACCTACAGCCAGAATCGACGGACAATGGACACCATGGAGTGACTGGGCTCAGTGCTCCCGGACATGTGGGGGCGGCATACAGTCGAGGTTCCGCACATGCTCCAACCCTTCACCATCCAATGGTGGCCGAAACTGTTATGGTATAAGACAGGAATCCCGTCTGTGCTCTACTACGCCTTGTGCGGGTAGGTAATGTTAGCGTTAACACTTAGCGCTCCACCTTAAACTTGAATTCACTCTTGTATACACTCGATCCACGGAACTGGGATTTATTTAAATTTTTTGTTACTAGTATCATAAGAATCTTTTTTCTTTCTCAGTTCCAATACCAACAACTTCAGATTGCCAAAATCTCAACGCCATGGTTGGAATTCTGATGGTGGGTTCTCGAAGTGTCGGCCAAGAGAACTTCAACAAACAAAAGGATTTCGTGAAGCGTGTGGCCTCCTCTTATGGACTTTCTACCACGGGAACGCGAGCGGGAATCATTGGATACAGTGATAGTGCCCAGGTGTATTCAAAAATGGGCGAACATACCGACCAAGCCAGCTTCGAACAAGCAGTCGATAGAGTGATTTATACGAGAGGAACATCGAGATTCGATAAAGCACTGAAGCTTGCGTCGCTGCGATTCTTCCCTTCAAGTGGTATGTTAGTAAGAGTTTTTATACCTCGCATGCTCTACTGACTATCCCAAAGTTATAAGCCATGCAACAAATAATTTAAAGTGATAATATTTTGTCATTCTCTTGGTAATGATATTCTCTTTTTTATTTGTATCCATATTAATGTTTCTTCTCATACGCAACTGTTAAACAAAAATATAATACTCTAGGGAATGACCCTTGATCTGAAATGTCTACAGAAAAAAGTCTTTACTTTACAGGAAAAAAGATCTAAGAGCAACTGGTTCGCCATGTCTTATGAGAGTCCATGTCTTGTACGTTTATATCATTTATTTTTACTTAATTACATTTTTGGTATCAATAGGTGTTGTAACATTTGGTATTCCAAGAATCCTCATCGTCTTAATAAACGAGCCACTAACGAGAGAGTTTGACACGCTACCACTATATCAGGCTGTTCTGCCATTAAGGATTGCCAACGTAAAGGTGTTCGTGATTGGCATTGGACAACGAGTGAATCGAAATGAACTGAATGTGGTAGCAGACGATGAAAAGGATGTTTTCCTTGCGCGTGACTTTGATGATCTTCTGGCGCGTAGCCGTCAAATCATACAATTATCGTGTTCAGAATATCTACCAAGTGGGTTTTATTCATCTTTCTTGTCGTTTAATTTTCTTGTTTTTATTCCTCTGTTATTTTATTTTTCCTTTTCAGCTTTTCTATTGTTTTACTTCATTATATCATATAGCTTAGACAGTATGCACGATTTTATAACTCAAAAACTGTGCTTTATTATCCTCGTGTAGCAAACTTCGCAAAGATTGCAAGAAAACCCGTGGAAAATAGCATGGAAAATTACAGAGGATTTTTTTATTTCTAATCAACGATTAAAACAGCTTTTTTAGTGCTTCGTTCAGTGAGGTGAAGCGCTAAGAAAGCGCCGAAAACACTTGTTTTTCTTCACACTTCTTTTGTGCTTACGCCAATTCTGTGTGCTGTCTTACTGAATAGAGCACGGAAAAAGCCGTTTTAATTCTTTAGTTTTTAGTTCTTCGTTCTTATCAGAATCAAATTAGTTTTTCTCAAATTTACTGCTATCTTTTTTCTTATGCATTATCATCATCAACAACAATACTTCATCATTACTCACCATCACCACTTTTCCTCGCCGTTTCTCTTGCTTTTCCTTTCAGTGCTATCCTTTTCGTACTAAAAATGGTGTCTTTTCTGTTTCTTCCTAACGTCCTTTCTCCTTCTTTTTCTTTTTCCGCGGTAGAAACCAGACCACGCTGCCTCGGTACATCAGATTTGGGCTTCATACTAGACGCCTCGGGTAGTGTGGGTGCTTTAGGATTCAGTAAACAGCGTCAATTCGTAACTTCCGTAAGTTCATCCTTCAATGTGGGGCCTTCGTCAACTCATATCGGTGTCATCACCTACGGTAGTTTCGCTGTAGTCAGACTTCGATTTGGTGAATTTAACTTAAGGGATCAAATCACGAGAGCTGTAGCAACGATTCCTTACACGAGGGGACAGAGTCGCATCGAGGAGGCGTTGAAGCAGGCAACGAACGACCTATACACGGTCAGTGGTGGCTCGCGCTGGGGGCTACCTAAAATTGCTATTCTAATATCCGATGGGTTGCAAGTACAAAACCCTGACGTAGAGCTTCGTCAGGCCTCGGAGGCTTTGCGTCGAGCTGGTGTTAAGATCATCGCTGTTGGAATAGGAAACGATCGTGACAGTGACAACCTACGACTATTGGTCAATTCAAACAACCACGTAGTTATAGTACGAGACTATGATGAACTTCTGAGGAGAGCTAATGAAATTGCGTTACTGACATGTAATGGTGTTCGTGGGTCGTTTCCAACCTTCAATCCAGGTAAATATGCTGTTCGCCTGTTTGACCTCGGCGGAGACCTAGGCTTTGTTTGCTGAAGCATCAATTTACGAGTCACCACACTCTGGTTCCAGGAGGCCAGATTGCACGAATGCTGCTGCAAGCTATTGTTTTATGATTGGCTGATACGAGAATTTCAAATGTTTGGTGGGCGAGAAGAAAAAAAAAAGATTTTTCGACGTTTCGTTTGTTCATTAAGTTCATTTTGAGGGTTTGGCCTTTTGGGGATTTTTATTTCTTTTTTTGCTGCTGGTGGAGTATTTGCGGTTAATATTTTAGGAGGGTCTTGACGCAGGAGCAAAAGGAACTATAGCGCATATTTCCCTAACGCTCGCAGATGAGAAGCAAACGTGCATATACTTTATACTCCAAAGCAGAAACCTCATTCAGTTTAAATTCTTTCTCTTAGGAAATATAGGCTCGAAAATATCGTGCCCCAACGTAATGGACTTGGGCTTCGCCATGGATTCGTCTTCTGCACTGGGAATAAAAAATTACCTCAAGGAAAAATATTTCGTCAAAAAAATCGCGACGCACGTGGGATTAAGGCCAGATGGCAGTCGGGTTGGTGTATTGATCTATGGGGATACATCTATGGTAGAGATTAGGATGTTACATCATCGTAACGTTTTGTCTTTTACGAACCTCGTGGACCGATTGCCTTATTACAGTCAGCGCAGAAGGATCGACAAAGCCTTAGAAACCGCAAACTCGATGTTCCAGGTGCCTCCCCAAAGTCCTCGAGTTTCGAAAGTTTTTGTTCTGTTGGTGAACGGAAAACAAACCCTGACCTACAACTCTGTACCTTTATCTCAAGCAGCTCAGCCCTTGAGGAATGCAGGGGTCAGGGTTATTGTGATTGGAGTTGGGAATGTATCTGCCAATGAACTGCGTAGTGTAGCCACGAATTCACGAGATGTTTACTTGATACCGAGCTTTGATGTTTTAATATCGCAAGTGGAAAACTTTAAAAGGATAATTTGTGGAGGTAAGGCGCAATGTACCGCATGCCTTTTTTAGTTGGTGGCTGTACTGCGTGTGATTAAATGTTTGCTTTTTGTGTCAATTGAACGGCACATTTTTAGTGGAGAAATTATCTGGTAAATTGGATATGATGAAAAAGGTGTTTGACTTTCGAATAAGGCTGACAAGAATATTAATGCATGATTTGACCCCGGTAATGATCAAACTAATGTGAAATATACTGACTGGCAGCAGGGGATAGCCCATAATGTTCAATCTGAGAAGCAATCTCTCATTTTGGGCTTTCTACAACTTATTGGTCATAGGAATTTATCTTAATTCCCTTTCCATGAAAAAAAAAATAGATGGATATGGGAAGGAAACGAGCAAGAATTAAGGAACAAAAAAAGAAAGGAAGGAATGAGCAAGCATATAGAATGAAACAAGAAAGAAAACATTAAAAACACATTAAAAACCAAGCAACAACTTTACAATAACAAAACAGCAAAATAAAATAAAAAAACGCACACTGACACACACACAAAACCATCAAAAAGCAGCAGCAACAACAACATAAAGAAAAATAACGCAACAACAACAAAACCGAGCGAAAAACAACTCAGGGGTGGAGTACTAGCTCTCCGGAAAGGCGTTGCCAACACGCGGAAGATTCTCGTAGTCATGCAATCACGCACAGACCTCTCTTGATGAACGAGAAAGCCTTTTGGAATATTGCGACGCATAAAGTTAAGCTTAGAGATATTTTCACAAAGTCTTTCTGTCATTGTCGCGGCCAGAAAATGCATGCATGTATTTTAGTAATTAAACTCAAAGTACCGTTATGGTGCCGTGTATCAGTCTCGTTAGAGAATTAGAGAAGGTTTCGTATGACTGTGAAAAACGTACGCTACAAACGTGCCGTGTTGTGATAGTTATCTCGTGCCAAGATTATTTTAAAAGAGGTTTATTGTAAGGCTGGTTTAGACACCGTACGATCTTTCCCGCTAACAACCGTGGAGCGCATCATGTTTATGACAAGTTCTAGTTGCTATATACAGTCGTTGTAAGGTCAATTTACACGAAGTAATTCGTGTCGTCAGCATGTTGGCCTATATTGGTTGCGCAGATTGATAAAATGTTTCTGTACGTGTCTTCAACAAACAACGCCGCACGGAGTCACGGAACGTGGCAGGGGTCAACACGTACATTTGAAACAGTCACATGCTTGGCTACGCCAGTGACACTTTTATCAAATTCTTGCTATTTAGTATGTAATGGTTTTGCACTTCAAATGAATTTAAATTAGCGTGCTTATTGATCGATCGAATATCAAATTTGATTTCTTGCTTTGATGATATACACGTGTCTTTCAGCTAATATTTACAGTTCGCCTGCAAAAAAATAGAGCCATTCAGCTTGAGCGTAATGTTTCCCCATTTAAGATCACGTTTCATTCCATAGAGTATCACGATTTCGATATAGATACACCTTAACAAAGAATCGAGAGAATGAAGATTCAAGAGAATGTCACGTGGTCTGAAATGGGAAAACTTTAAACCGAAGTTTAAAAGCTCTTTTGAACTACAATCCTTTGTATTACGACTTTCCTGACTTTGATGGTATTACAATTTTCATGTTTATTTATTTTTCAGCTGGAGCAAGGTCTTCAAGAATTGGTTAGATGTTAGCCTCACCAGCGAATACATATAAATAATCAAATGAGTCGAAAAGTTAGACTCCGGGAAAAGAAGTATCTAAATAACCACAAGAACGTTGCCATAGCTACGACATATCGGTAGCAAACAGACAACAAGTTCGATCTCTGCTAATATATCTTGCTGGCATTTTTTTTCTTTTCAGAAAATTTATTTAGAAGACTTAAATAAGCTTACTTGTACATGTTTATGAGTGGCCTAACAGTGTACAAGTGTATAAATGTATAGTGAGTACCGTTACGCCGAAGTTTCCAGGAATCTTCAAGTTTTTAATTGTAAATTATCAAAGATTTCTCAATATGTAAACTGGGGTTAGAAGAGTTGAGATAGACACTATGGGAGCCCACATATTTTTTACACAAATAATAGATATATAATACGTCAATAAAGTAGTTTTGGGCCAAACTCTTTGACAGAATGAGAGAAAACAGGAGGTAAAAGGGCATGAAATCCTCAGATGTTGGCAGAAAACCCTAAATAAAAAAATAACTTGTATTTTTAACACACACAAAAAAATCGGTTTTGGCTCATTCATCATCAAGATCGATCATCATCTTCAAATCATCCGATTTTCTCAGTATTTCACAAATACGAGGGGATGAACCGAATTTTGATTGATATTACAAAACTTGGAAAAGTATTTTAAAATATGTGTTCTATTCCACTTCAAGAAGCATAACGAACTTTCTGAAAGGGGGGACTGCAGCACCCCTGTGCACCCCCTGGATCCCCCCTAGATATTGGTCTTGTACATATAATCTCGGGCAATTCCAGGGGATTCGACGTCCTCTTTGCTCCGGGAGGGGCGGATACTTGAAGCGTATACCCATTTTACCAAAATCCAAAGTCCTTGTGGATGGAATGTTCTATTGCATTTTCCAGCTCCATCGCTCTGATGCGTGACTATTCCAAGGTAAGCTTTCAACAGTTTTCATGCAGCACGTAGTTTAATGGACTTGACCCCAGTATTTACGCAGTTGAACCGGAATGTGTTAACTTGTCCACTCAGTGCAATAGCACTGAGTCCAAGCTCTGTGAGCCAAAACCCTCAATTAAACTTAAATTAAACTTGAAAAAATTATGGAAATAGACTGAGAGGTGTTTTCCTGCTCAGTGGTTTTAGGGATTGTCTCGTTTCAGAAGAGTTATTACGAGAGTGAAAAACATATTCATTTTCATTATTCATATTCAGTGGTCTAATTAATGGCGGTTTTGACTGCATATTACATATTACGAATGTAATATCCAACCGAAGTATATTCTTTTAAAACACTACAGACATTTCTCGAGGGAAAGTGAATGACGTTAATAGATGACAAGTCGGCATTTTAGAAGCATGACCCTATAAGCTTAAGGAGCTGACAAAGATGAATGGCAGAATGAATACCATTCGTCGTACACGTGCCAACATTGTATCAACTCTGTCAGAACTCCACCCACGCTGACACCTTTGATCACTTTGAAATTTCATGAAAAAGGGAAAAAAACCGCTTTGTTCTTTTTTTCTCTATATATAATAGGCAGTTATTTTATGTTAAGAGTTATTGATTCGATGAAATTGACAGCTTCTGAAGGACGTGACAAACTGCAAATTAATTCGGCTCAGCTTGCGCCGTGAACTAACCCCACTGAGTTTATTTTGATACACGCACAAAAAAAGACAATTGCAATTTTCATGTGATATATTTTATTAAAAAATTGTTTTTAAGTGGGTAACACACAACAGCCAGAACGAATCCTGGGAGTGGATGAACAAACAATGAATGGTGAGATGAAACAAAGAACGCAGCTCACATGTAAAACAATACACATTGTTCACCATAATCCATGCTTTCTTTGTTTTTGTTATTTTATCCAATCCCAAGCTTCGTTCTACCAGTGGACACCGACCCTTTTAAGTAGCATAAATAAATTAACATTTCATTCATTATATTCATTTCCAAAGCATTTAATTCTGAATGAACAGTCGTATTTGTCACAATGTTGGGACAACGTAACAAATCATAACTGAACATTCTTACATTCTCGTTATTCTATTTTCCAGCTGTCAACAATCCTCTTTTTCCCTGGCATAAAAAATTATTTTTACCAAACCCTGGTTACTTTTATAATATTTGTGTTAACTTTGGTTTCACTTTCAAAGTAACCATTTGTAGTTCCTTTATAGGAACGAAAAAAATAGTTATATTTTTGCTGTATTTAACTAATCAATAGCTACAGAATATTACTGCACTGCGAGCTGAGGTTATGTTTTCCATCTGCCAAGATGGGTGGAGGACATTGAATAATATGTTTTTCTGCCCTGAGCAAAACCCGAGGCTAGATATTCTGTCAGCAGCTTAGTAACTATAATATCAAAAAGTTATTCAAAACATTTTGATCAGTATACTGTATTCTTTCCCTAACAAACAATGTCTAAAAGTAATCAGTATAGATTAGATAAGAGCAGAACTCTAATAGCACTTGGCTATTGTTTTAAAATAAACTACTGTAGAAAATTACAAAAAATATGAGCATTTGCCAGTTTTACATGACTATTAATCTATTTTATACTGGATTTTCCAAATACTAGCTTTCATTATCTTCCATATTGTGTGGGTTTGATGTTTCTGACACATCTAAAAATTTCTGACAGATTTCTTTTAAAGAGTCTGGTAGAATTTCAGTCATGTGTTCCACACAATCTCCCAAGTCATCACCTGCTGTCGTTCTGCTTGTGTTCTCATTTTCACAATTCAAATCATCTTGCTCCACATTAATATTTGCTTTATCCAATACGTTTTCTTGAGTTTCATCATTTTGCATGAACCCGACTGAAGAACATAAGATAATATCTGTGGTATTAATCAGTGTTATCGAGTCCTTCGATTTTGCCGGCTGATTTTCTTTTCCATCTGAATCAGGAATATTATTAACAACTTTTATCAATAATTCTTCCAGCAATGACTTCACTTCTCTGACTATTTCGTGTTCACTTTCAGCTGACATAGTGACCAACTTTTTAACTTGTGCAGTGCTAGACTCTACTGTTTCCTCTTCACACTGTGATAAACAGTTAGGTTTCACATTGATTATAGCCTTATTGAGCTCTACTCCTGCATTAACATTCTCTGCATCTGTACATGTATTTTGCTGTTGATTATCCACATAACTATTTTCTACTGAACTCTCATTCCCATTTGTATCATTATTTTCTTGGCATCCTTCAGAATTATTACAGTTCAGTTGTTTGTCCTCCTCTTCTGTAACACAACCCTCAGATTCATTTTCTACAGTTTCCCTGTATTCATCAGATTTTGAGCCATCTGATGACTGCCTTTCAAAATCTGTAGGTCTTATGCATGGATGCTTTGTTTCAAGCCATTTCCTCAAGTTCCTTTGTATTACCATTACAGCCCTTTTTATCCTCAAAAAACGCCTTCTTTCCCGGAACCTCTTAAAAGCAGCTTGAATAACCCTAACAGCACTGTCCATCACAACTTCTTGAAATTTCTCAATGAGTTTTAAACATGCACTGTAGCTTTCTTTGTTCTGTGTGGAGTCACTACTAATGATTGTAGTGTTGGTGGGTGAATAGTTATTAATGACACAGGAATCATCATTGACGGTGGGCAAATCATCACGATTTTCGCATTTGACAGCATCATCTTTGATTTCTGCCAACTCTGAAATCGGTTGCAAACCCCTGAAACATATTTAAGTCCAATTATTTAATTATTAATGTTGTTGTATATAAAATATATCAAAAATAGATATAACAAATTAGTTCCCTCAACAGAATCGACAGAGCAGAAAACGACAAGGCTGCTACTTTTTGCAATATTTTCTCTCATTCATACTAAAAAACGTTTAGTGTTTCATTTGTTTCTCTTGTGCTTTAAACTTTTCACAAAATTCTGCTAACCTCGAGCAATTCTACTTTGAAGTATTATCGAAAATGTTAGTTTTTGTGCTGATCAAAATTCCATCTCTCCCAACGTTCAAAAAAAAACGTTCCCAAATTTTGCTATTTTGTAGAGCCTGTTTATGAAATATTAAGCTTAAAAACGCATTAACGCCGAAAGTAGAACCCGTTTTTCTGCCCTGTTATGGAAATAAAAATCTATATTTCAATAGAAAGAAAATTCAGCTATGTGGGAATAATCAAAATAAAGTTTTACTTGGATTGCATGACTAATAATAAAATATATATATTGTTGACATTCAAAAGACATAATCTCTAGAAATCTGTTCATTATAGCTTCTGGTGTATTCAAATTTTATAAATAGATGGGGAAATTTGCCAAAATCTTAGACTTTGAGTCACCGTTAGGACATAGTCCTCAATTAACATTGCAAATAATTACTCATGCGTTTGTGGAGTTGAATAAACGACTCTGTTATTATAACGTTTACATAAGTCTTATGAATCCATGTTTTAAATATTTTGACCAAAGTCCTAATTATAAGATTTACTAATTGAAGCAGGATTGAGCTAAAAATACAGTTCCATCCCGGCTTCAAGTCTCAAACCACACCTATATTTGTAAAATCCTTGGGGACTACTAATAAATTATTCAAACGTGGTTACACAAAGTACTCGTTCTTGTGTAACGATATATCTAATATTCCAGACTTTTCTTCCTGCGACATTCGAGACGGTAAACATCGACTCGAAAGTGAAAACAATTATTTTAGGAGGGGATATTTTTTCCTATTTTAGAGCATGATTCATAAAGGAGGTGTCCCTAAATACAATACTTTAATATTTCAAAATTCCAAGAGAACGCATGGTAAAAATTTCCGGAAGTAAAGCCTACGTATAAAGTATAGAAATGTGGACAGATTTTCCGGTAATGATAACGATGTACCACAAAAAGCAAAAGAATCTATAGATGCAAACAAAAAAAGATAAGAAAGAAAAGGATGCTCGTAATACTAAAAGAAAGTTGTAAGAAACAATAAAATAAATGAATAAATTTAAGGTTGGAAAATGGCTTCTGAGCACGAACTACAAGATGGTAGGCTTATATAGAAGGAACCAGAAAAAGAGATATCCCCCATAAATATTCAAAAAATAATTCTGCATTACAGCGTAAAGTAATAGGGGAAATAAATTCCAGAATATAGTTAGAAAAATAAATCTAAACAATATTATTTTTAGAGCTTAAATAGATCTGAAGGATAAGATGTTAAGATATACGAAACATGCATAGTAAGCTTCTTCAAAAGGCAGAAATGCGAAACCGAAAAAAACAAATTAAAGTAAAAGCTCAGAATCCGAATCATTGAAGACCATCGTTGTTATTTTGCTTCTTTTAAGAAACCTGGTATATATATATATATATTTAGTGTTTATTATTTATAAAACTAAGGGAATTTGCTTGATATTTTTTCAATGTTTCAACGCATGAACACATTGTGGTTCAAATATAACAATCGCTTGCAAGCGCCTGGACGCGCCGTTTTTCAAAAAATCACCTTCGACAAAAAAGAAAACATCTTAACGACACAAAATCGATAGCATTGACTTACCGATTAAAATACCACCACCTCCTTCGTCTTCTACCTTGTTTCATGTAACTGTCTCGTTTGATCGACTGAGGATTCGAGATGGAGGGGCCGTTAGTGTTGTTGGTGCATGATAATTGTTGAGAGGGCGGATAATTTTCGACATCTTGGTCAGATATATTCACAGTATTCGAGCTCATTGGCACCCAAACGAACCACCAGTGTGTTGTAATGTGAAAGTAAAGCCAGGATGGATGTTTTTGTTGAGTTAGAGTTTGGATCTGTAATTTAAGTAGAGTAGATCGCTAGTATGTAAGTTCTGACATAGAAACATGAAACCAACGGACTTTGAACCGAACCTTTTGGCCTTCCTAGACACCAGGCTCCTCTCGGACAGTCATCACCACCCCCAAAACTCAATATTTTTATATTTTAACGAAATGCATCAACGAATAAAACTAAAAAATAAAATGACTATCATTTCTAGAAATTCTTCAACTTAAGAAAATTTAAGAATTATTTTTGATATTCTTTTTATATGTAAGATTTTATTTAAGGGACGGGCTAGTTTCCAGGCCTCTAATATTTCTTGATCAATACGGGAACGTAATGGCCACTGTCAGAGGTTCAATGATGGAAGCAGTTATATCAGCTTTAGGTAAGAAAACCCAACTTAACTAACCCATTACGCTCTACATTAATTTATTGTAAATCCATGTATGTATTTATCGGAGGTTTGTCTTGCTGCAGGACGCTAAAAGCCTCAAAGTATTTACGATAAGGTTGAGTTGTTGGCAAGTATTTTTTCACGTGATGAGCTTGTGATCCATTGTGGACGGAAATTTCTGGGGATTACTAAGAGTTGGATATTGACAGTTTATATTGACGGGTTGTAAGTTACGCTGGACTTTTAGTCTCTAGCCTTTATAATGGAGTAATGTAGGGGAATTAATGCATGCAGTCTAGAAGGTTTCGGCTAATGAATAAGAACATAGGAGCATGATTTTCAGTTCATGTGTGTGTGTGCAATGGTTACGGGGAAGGGTAGGGAAGTAGGGGGACTAGTCGTGGACAATAGCTGAGTGACAACAGTACACGATGTCACTTTTGGGTTTAATATCAAATCATATGCAGGAGCATAAGACTTACTTTATAAGGATAGCTGGAATTAGGGTGTATTTTAGGCCATTTGAAATTTGAAAAAAATTTGAACAAATGTGTTTGTGTGTAGTAGGGGATGAGGGAGGAGAGGGGTGGAGCGATAGCTTGATGTAGGCTAAACAAAAGCCCATGTTTAGGAACATGCAACAACAGGGCCATTTTGCTAACATAAGCCTTGAAAATGAGTTGATAAATGTTACACACAGAGGGATTTGTTACTGGCTAGAGACATTACCTTTTACATGATTCTTGTGTTAAATGATGCTTACTCTTGCCTTTGCAACGCTCCCTCTCTCCATCCCAGTGAAGAATAGATAAGACAGGGATATATTCTTTCATTGAAAGATCATAATATGGAACAAAGTGCAAGGACTTAGAGTGGAACTTGATACCATAATGCTATGTTTTTTGATATCCAGGGCACCCCTAATAATAATCCAAATATCCAAAAATGATATCCATTTTCATTCTAAGTATGTGTTATTTAGGGTTTTGGAATACTTTATAGCTTAAAATTACTTAATATTTGGGATGATTTAATGGTAGTTTGATCAAATAACCTATTTTGAATGACAATTATTTCTTGGAACAGAAGAAGAGGGTGGTTGGCCAGAGTTTGTTGAACTTTATCAACCTGACAAAAGTGAGTTACAAGACAGTAGATCTACTTTCATTTTATTCCTATATTACAAGTTATAAATATTTTTGCATACTTGCATTTCATGTGTAATTTCCTTCAGTACAGTAGAATCCTGATAACTTCAACCCTTAGTGCAACTCAAAGTTCTTACTAACTCGAACCAAAATTAAATTGATTTCCCCTGGATTTATGTTACACATTTATTGTAATTTTACCTTTGGTAACTTGAAACCTCAATAATTGGAACCTCCCTTTAACTCTAAGTGACTTTTGTTTCCTGTCAGGTAATTTATAAAAAAATTGAACCTCAAGGTACCCTGTAAGCAGAGTCTCCTTTTACCGCTCTCACCTATAGAGGTGGTAAAAGGAGACTCTTAGGGTATGTCAAAGCAAACTCCAAATATGTATTGTTTACTGTATTTCCTTCATATCTGTTCTGTTAATGTTTTAATGATTAAATTGTACACTGTTTGAATTGAAATGTAGCATGTAAGTAAAACACAGTTTATTCTCTAATTTCCTGTCATTTGTTTGCATCTCCTGATAACTCAGAATAATTTTATTCCTGATATTTTCCTTGATGGCTCAAGCTATGTATTTGGGATTTTATTTTATCATTTATTACTTTCTTGGTAAATTCCTACGAAGTTACATTGAATGAAAATACCCTATGATTAAAAATGAAGAATCCAATATTCAATGACTAGACTCCAAAATGTTGCTATCTTTAATGTTTTTAACTGTACTTTAATTATTTCTTTTTTTCTTTTGAAGGCATTGTTCTTCTTTCTGATGCTGCAAAGTGTCAAAGTGTTGAGGTAAAGTTTTGAAATAATGTGGTAGTAATAGATAATGTGCAGATCCAGAAATTATCCATACCCCTCCCTCTCCTAAGAGAGGATTTGCCTTCCTACCCTTGGTAATTCCAGTTTCCAGTTTTTTGATATATAAACTCTGTAATTTTGTTCTTTGTCTTATCCCCCACCTAACTCCACCCCAATTACAAATTCCTCTGTTTTTTTTTGGGGGGGGGGGGGTATGGATAATTTCTGGAACTAAACAATACTAACTATGGTGGTAGTTTAGCAATATTTTGATGTTTATTGGTCTTTAATTAACCCCACAAAAATTGTTCTTTGTTATTTTCCAGGCTTGTTTAAGGTTTTGTAATCTTCCAGTTACACGAAAATACTGCAAGAATGCAGAATTTATGTCTCCAAATGGTAAATATTTTCATACTAAAATAATATATTTTCTTGTGTGATCTTAATTGATCGACACCTGGTTAGCTCAGTTGGTAAGAGTGTCAGTCTGTTGTGCGGGAGGTCGCGGTTCAAGCCTCGGCCGGACCAACACTCAGGGTCTTAAAATAACTGAGGAGAAGGTGCTGCCTTTGTAATAATATCTGTAATGGTTAGACCTTCAAGTCTTCTCGGACAAGGACTTTAAACCGTAGGCCCTGTCTCCTAACCCTTCCTAACCTACAGTTAAGATGGGGGACATAAAAGAACCACTAAGGACATAAAAAGAAACCCTGGCAGTGACCACCCTCAGTGCCTACACTTCATACTAACCATCTCTCATGCTTGTAAATTGCATAAAGCAATCTGTCATTCACAACTCCATGTAAAGCGCCTTTGATTATATCCACATATTAAAAGGCGTTATATAAATCATAATCATCATCATCATAGTATTAGATAATTTTTTAATAAGAATGTGTTATTTATTTTGATATTAAAAGGTGAAGTACCACTTCTGAGGGCTGGAAATGCATTACCTGGTGGTATTCAAGAGATATTTTCATATATTCAAAAAAAGGTAGTTGAAACAGAATTTTAAATTTACAGTAATTTACAAAAAGCTGGGTTTTTTAAATGTATAGATTACTAATTTATCCAGCTTTGTGTAATTTCTTTGTTCTTTTTTGTTTGTTTATTTGTTTGTTTGTTCCTTTATTTATTTGTTTAATAATAAATTGTTCTTTCCATTCAAACCCTTTCCTTCTTTCTTTCTTTCTTTCTTTCTTTCTTTCTTTCTTTCTTCCTTCCTTCCTTCCTTCCTTCCTTTCTTTCTTTCTTTCTTTCTTTCTTCATTTTCAAAATCATTTTGAAGAGTACATGACATAATTTTCTGTAATGTAATAGGGAAAAATTCTATAATATTTTTTCATAGGGTATGTCAGTAAGTGAATTACTGTTAAAACCACAAGAAAAGGCAGAGATGATGGCATACATATCACTTGTTGAAAAATGCTTTCTACCTGCTGAGGTAGGATTTACTTGCTTAATGCTTACAGGGTTCACGTAATGCCCAGTCAACATACAGTGTCTAGCAAAAATCAGTACTAGCATAAGCTTAGGCCAGTCCACTTGACTATTATGCTCATAATTAGACAGCTTCTCATTAATCCCATATAGGTAACTGTCCAATTATTCTCTTAATTGGACAGATCTTATTGATATGGGATGAATTAGGCAGCTATATAATTAATGGGTAATAGGATTTCATGCTCCCCAATCAAAAAATAATTAGACTCGAAAAATTCCTCTGACTTCCAAATTGAATTCGGCCTATGGTCTCATCCAATTTTGAAAGTCCCCGAAATTTTTCTTAATTGGACAGCATGGAGTCCTATTACATATACTAACGTTGATACGTTTGATGTGGCCAGTCGTTCTGCCCCTCGAAAAACTATTATTTTTAGTTCTGACATACAGCGTAACTACCATCTCAAAGGGAATTAGGAGACAGTGGGTCAAAAGGGGACTTAAACCTTTTATTGCTTTAGCACTATTGATTACATGGTCCCTGAACTCACGCCATCGCTGTAGTGATATTGTTACTCAACCACTACTACTTCCTAAAAGAAATTCAAGAGAGTTATTACTCTTTTCAACCTTCTTATTGTATTTTTGGATTCTCATAGCTTTATATGTCATGGTGCAACAAAGAATGGGCCATTCGTAGTCGACACAAATATGGCAGTCCTTACCCTACACCTTTGAATATCATTCTCGGCTACAAGAAACAGATGTCTGTTTGTAATCAATTAAAAGCAATGAACTGGCATCTTAAAAAAGAAGAGGAGGTAATAAATATTAAGTGCCAACACATTTCATCCATTAAACTGTATTAAATTTATTATTCAACTAAATAATACAAAACAGTACAATGTTTTTTGTTCTATTTTCATTGTAGTATATATAGTACAAATTAGTGCTAGTTATGTGTTTGTGTATGTGTACACTACTTTATTTCATGGGTTTATGAAAACCACTCTACTTCTAATTTACCTCACCTTTTAATTTTTTAAAGATAATGAATGGATACCCAAGTAAAATCTTCATGAAGATCTTCTGAGAATATAATATACTCCACTTTTGAAAATATACATTTTAAGATTGGCAGGCCCAGTTTTTTTCCTTTTAAACTTTTCCGTTATCTAAATCTCGATATATCTCCAGGTTATTGAAGAATTCAAGAAAGGATGTCAAGCATTAGCAGAAAAGCTTGGAGGACGCAAGTACTTTATTCATGATTCGTAAGTAAAAATAACTAATAGTTATTCGTTATGGAATATGGACTATTTATGAAGTACATTCATATTTTCTCAATATGCCTGAAGGGGTATAATTTCCATAATCTGAAGAGGGGCGGAAAAATCTGAAATGAGACCTGAGTGGGGGAAGGTAGACACATGTAAAAAGGGTGGGGATGATCACAAATAAAACTAAATTTAACCCCTAAAAAAGAGAGTTTGGGCATGATCCTGGTTTAATTTTAGCCCTAAAAGATACCACTTTGAAACACAAGAAAAAACACTTAAACAAAAAGCATTAAGTTAATTGCAACATACACTAAAAGTATATAACCAATAACTGACCTACAGTTTTTAATGTTTGGAGCTAGCCACAGATTACTTGCTGCTAAAAGATTATACCACACCTGCTATCATGAATAGCTTCTCCTTTTTTACCACTAAAAGAAGGAGTGACATGATAACTTCTAAAAGATACGACAATCGTCCACACCCTTCTTATATGGGAGTACCCTCCCAGACTATAATCTAATAAAGCTTTTAACGACCCCCTAGTCTCAAGCTTTATACAAGTAGTTTTTTATCAATAAATATTTTTTCTTTATATTTAAGCCCAACAGAACTAGACGCTGTTGTGTTTGGTCATCTACACACCATCTTAATGAGATACCAGCCAGATGACTCATTAGAGTCTGTTGTCAAGATGCACAAAAACCTTGTTGATTTTGTTGCTAGAATCCTTAAAGAGTACTTCAGATAAAAAATATATAATATTTGTAAATATTATAAAATTTCAAAGAATAAATAAAAGAGAAAAATTAAATTCAAAAACCGGATTTATTTTCATTCTGATATTTTTTTTTGGGACGACAAATGAATTGGTTTGCCTGTGGAGTTCACAAAATAGAACGTTTGGGGTTCCTGTGTTTTTGTGAGACTGAGCATGCGTAAAATTATAAGCGCCATTTTCAATTTTTCAAAACAATGCAAAAATATTTATCAAGATGAACCTTCCAAATTCTCGCTTTTTGGTGACTTAACATGACTATAATACACAATGGAAGGCGAAAGAATACTTAAAGAACTGCTGAAGAAGAGATTGGGTGGTCTTTACGACGATACGAAGGTAATCTGAGAAGAAATAGTCTGTGAAGAATTGGCCGGCCATTTTGGCTGTGAGTGAGAATGTTTCACTACCTTAGACCTGGAAAACTTTCGTTATTTATGTATCAAATTTAATTAATAATGCTAAATTCTTGAAATGTCAGTTTAAAAGTTGTTAATTCATTAATCTACGGGCAAATTCTTATTGTGTATACTGTGTTATTTGCAGAATTATATTGCCACTTTGAAGAGAGTTAGTGAGAGTAAAAATGGCTACACGGCGAATGGCTGTAATACAGTGGAAGAGGTGGTGTCCAAGTATAGTGGATTTTGTAACAAGTTCTTAAGATGTGCCATCGAAATATTGAAGGGATCGAAAGAGACAAAAGATATAGAAGAAATCATGTTGATTGTCGATATGGGTGAGTATAATTTCTGCTTATTTACTCGAATTTTTTTATGCTCATAATTTCATGCGAAATTTTAAGAACTCAATACACTTTTGATTCTATTTATTTTAATACGTGTAGTTAACTTAGTGCAAGGCTCACAGTTCCAAACTTTGGGAGGTGGGAATTGGTCAGAAACCTCATTCAAATAATGGAAAATTCCCCTTACTATGAGTATTCTATCTAACTACAAATGCTCCCACCACCTACGGAAAACATTTTGGGATCTAAGTTTATATTGTAAATGTAACTGCATATATATGTAATCTTGGAGAAGACAAATGAAAGAAAAAAATGAAAAGATTGTCTGCTACTACTGGGTGCTTGCTATGTTTATCACAGGACAAGAAAAATCACTCTAACTCGTCACATTGGAGCATGGTGTGAGCATTTGAGTGTGTGTGTGTGGAAGGGGGGAGGGGAGGGGATAACATTATACTATGCCTTTAATGCAATATCTAGATATTGTTGGGAAATAAAATGTGTTTCAAAGCCCCCAATATTCCCTGTCTGTAGTCCATGTAGTTAATTGATTGCTGTTTTTTTAATCTTTGGTTACTCTATAGTAATGAATGTTCTTGACTTGGTTCTGACTGCCGAAAATGGGAAATATTTGAAGTTTACTCCTTCACTGGATGATATTGGTAGAAAAATTCTCCATATTACAAACCATCTGCTAAACAAAAACTTATTTGACACTTCACTTGTCTATATCAATTACTGCATCAAGTATCTCAGAATGGCAAGGAATATTGATACTATTCAAGACTGTATACAAAAAGAACTTAGGAATGTTGCTTTGCACATGGGAAACTTGTTATGGAAAGGAGCACAAAGACTTGAACAATTGAATTCTTCAAAACAAAAACTCGAAGACAAACAAGAATATGTCAGTGGATGTAAAGATGTGCTAGAATGGAGACTTACAGCTGTTATCTTTGAGGTAGAAGCATGCTTGTCTGGTCTTGAATCATTGGTCACCAAGGCTATCAAGTCAATTTCAAAGTTTCAAATGGATAGTGGTTCTTGTCAGCAATGTGGTGATGACAGTATCAAACTCTGTGAATCTGTATTTTCTGCTATCAAAGAAAGGCTACTGGAACAGTGTAAATCTGGCAAGGCCATAAATAATTCTTCAGTGTTTTCTATAGTTGATCTTGGCTTACACCTTGCAAGAATGTGTAATAATTTAGAAAGAACAGATAAGGCAAACATTTTCTTTAAAGAGCTTCAAGGTTTGACAAATGGAGTGGTAAAACCAAAGAAGACAAATACTGCAGAAGGTTGCTTAATATCACGGTTCATCATGTGTAATACAACAATAACTAAAGCAGCCATTTTATTTGATACCATCTACAATCATGAACCTTTGGGTGAGCAGCAAAAGTCAGATGAATTAATAAGATTAAAGAAGATGTTGAATGAAGGTAAGCGACTGCTGGAAATCTTGATGGAAAGCAGAGCTCGAACTCCATTCCCTTCATCAACTGTTTTGCAGTCTCTAGAATGCCTTAAATCAAGTGTACAAAACATGTGCAATTTTTCAAAGGAAAAAAGCAGAAGCCAAAAATTTGTAATACCTTATGAAAATTTTCAAAGTGTGCAATCATTATTAGAACAATATGAAGGTTTACTTCAGTTAGAGGTGGAGTTTTGCATGGCAAAGAAATGCTCAACAAAGGACTCTACAGTACTTCAGCAACAACAGCAGAAGCTTGTGGAAAGGATGTGTGCATTGTCTAGCTTTATCATGAAGTTTTATCAGCATCAAATACAGGTTGGGATGAAGGAAATGAATAATAATAACAGGTAAGACAAAACAACAGCTTTTATTAAACAAATAGGGTTGATATCTGTGTGATAAAGCTGTGAATAAAAACCATATCAGTAAAGTGATACAATATCACTTCATGGTGAACTGGAAACAGTGCATTTTAAAATTATTGTATCAAACCCTAAATTTTTTAATAACCAAATTCACATGTAGCAGTCTGATACCTTTTTACAGTATTCACCTGTTTTTCATATCACTCGCTCATTTGTGGACTTGTTCTTTTATATCATATATATATGATAAGGAAACTCCTGAATAAAAGCAATATCATGGTCTTAACATGTTGTAATCTCTATTTATGCTGTGCATATTATCTTATTGATGCTTCCTCAAGGTGATAATGGAAACTCAATGATTGAAACACAGTTTGTCAATAGTCAACAATAATTCAGCTATCTAATCAATAGCACATCAACATACTGTAATGTTATAACTTTCATAATTAACTCACCAATATTAATCTAGTCATATATTTACCTGCAAT
This sequence comes from Actinia equina, assembly GCA_011057435.1. Classification (NCBI taxonomy): domain Eukaryota; kingdom Metazoa; phylum Cnidaria; class Anthozoa; order Actiniaria; family Actiniidae; genus Actinia; species Actinia equina. The sequence continues at coordinate 95,101 of WHPX01001094.1, forward strand.
TATATTAATATGGTCATCGATATAAAATAGCATTGATTCTGACAAGCACCAACACAGCACTTTTACGACCAATTCATTCTCCAATATAAAGCTCAAAAAAATGCAATATTTGATAATGATTTGTATGGAAAAATGTTTGGCTGGCAAGCTGCACCTATTAGTACAAAAGGCCTATTAGGGTATCATGTAAACAATACACAATGATAGTATATAAGTTAAAATCAGTCACTTATTTCCTACTGTTTATAACTTATATTGTCAGCCAGCTGATGTCTAACTGCATCAAGTATTCACAAACCACCAGCACAAAAATTCACTCAATGATGGAGAATTCTGCTGTCAGTCTGTCTACCAATGAATTGATGTGGCATGGCTCTTTGTCCTTTGCACTCGGCATGGAGGCCTACAAATGTGACATGTTTCAAGAAGGGGCAGTATTAATGTCAATTGGATGCAGTGACCTGAAAGACTGGGGCTTGTTGGCTTGCGATGATTATGACTTGGTGCACACAAGATTAAAGGAGGTGAGGTTGTCATATGACTATGATTAGAGACCTTCAGATCCAATGACAAAGTACAAGAATAAGTATGAGTCTTTAACTTTTAAAGATTTTCACTATCATTTCTTAGCCATGGTTGTGTACAGTATGTTCATATAGTTTGAAAATTTTGATTGTAAAAAAATGTAAATTGACTATGATTCAGTGTTCAACCACACACACAGGACCGATTTTAAAATTCATACTTATTCTCATGTACTTGTCATTGGATCTGGAGGTTCTCTATTAAGGCCGGATGCACACAAAGTTATGAGAGGTATGGGCTTTCCCTTTCCTGTCATGAATGAAAGATAAACAGGAAAAATAAATAAATAAACAAAAATTAAAATAATAGTATCCATGTCAAAGCACCTCGTAATATTTGCCATTATTAGTACAGAATATAAATGGGTAATAACAAGCATTAACTTAAATTTGTTGAAGTTTTGCCAATATTTAAAGTAATACTGATTTCCAATTTTGCTTGTTATAGCTTCTTCCCAAGTATGGAGCCCTTATAGATTGCCAGAGAAGATCAAGATGTTATGAAGAAGCTTTTGATAGTGCTACATCAAACATAACATTGTTCCTTCAACTTGATATGATATCTGACTTTAGTTCCTTGTCTACTGATCTCCAAAAACATGTTCATCTTTGGCTGAAAACAAAGAAAGACTTGGTTAAACACTCAAGTAATGATGATTTGTCTGAGATCAGATTAAGGTATAGTATAGTGTATACAATAAGAATAGGTGTAGACCTAAAATGAGTGTTGGCAGATATGTTGTTGGCCAACAGCTTACCATCACCCTACATCACCCACCTCCTGACAACACACTGACACCATTAATAGAACTGTAGAAAGATTCTGATAATAACCAACTAACAATCTAATTAGAACACATAATTTTGTATTACTCACAGTCTTATACTGCTGTTATCTTGCCAATAGCCCACCAAACACCTACTGGAACATTAATTCCTGACACTTGGCTATGAGTCATTCATGCTACAGTGCAAAGAAGAACATCAAACAATATCAGCTCACATAAATTTGTGGTTCATTTAGACTTTTGAAGTGGGTTTGTGATAGTGTCATGAATATACCATCAATAGTCACCGCTATTCCTATAGCTTTTGCAAAAACCCACACCCCAATAATTTCATTTTCTTTTTGTTAGAAAAAACATAAGATGTAATGCCAGCTATAAGCCATTTTGGGTGTTTGCCATTTCAAGGACACAAACAAAATGTCAGATTTATTTTGCCCCCTCCCATGCCCTTCGGAAAATTTGGCTATGTGCCTGCATTACCCAAACATGTAATCAACGACCCTAAACATGAACTACAGTAGTGAGAGACAACATTTAGAAACCAGTTGTAACCATCCCTTATAACTGTGTTTTTACATTCATAGGACATTGTATGATATTATCTCAGAAGTGGAGGACTTTTCAAGTCTTACCACAGAACAGCTGGGTTCCATTCTACAGGAAGAACTCAAGTGTTATAAAGCGCTCACAGGATTTGATACATCACTAGAACAACTGTCAGTAACCAAGCAACTGATAGACCTGTATACTGCTGAGAAAGAGTTTTTCAACCTTGCTATAGCAATGTTAGAACATGCAAGGGTTCTTCATGCAAGTGGGAATCTTGATTACAGTGACAGGTGAGATTGTCAGTGCACTTGCCTCTCACTTTTGGGTTCTCAGTTTAAATTTCTTGACTAGACATAATCAGATTTTTTGGGTCTCTCCCTTGAATTGGTGGTTTTTTTGGCAGGTAGATATTGAAGAAGTAGAAAACGTGCATGACGTGTGCTGTGTGCAGTGATAGAGCATGCAAGGGTTGGCTAACAGGAGAGAAGTGTTAGGAATAGCACAACATGTAGAAGAGTGCTTCTCTGCCATTTTAGCCATTTATATTGCTGCTCTTGAAAAGCATAGCTCCCTGCCAATCAGAACACAAAGACTTATTTGTAAATTGATCTAAACAATTTGCAAACATTATATTAGATCACCTTTAGAACTTTGCCAGGAAAGTATAGAAGTATTGGAAGGCTTACAGAACAGCTCAATGGAAGAAGCATCACTTGTTGCACTGCAAGACAAGATTGCCTCTGCATATCTTTGGCAGTGCATCCTACAGCATGAGGAGGCTATGAGACAGAATGCTACTCTGTTCAAAGATGGTAATGATTCCGATGTAACTGGTGTAGAGGACATGGACCATGAAAAAGAAAGCCAACAGGTAAAATAGGGCTGTAAAGTAGTACTGATAGTTCTAGTAGCTCAGTTAATAAGAGTGACAGTCTGTAGTATTGTGTAAAAATGTGGTTTGAGTTGTGCCAGGACCAACACTCACGGTCTTAAAATAACCAAGGAAAGATGCTGTCTTTGTAATTACATCTGAAAATGGTTAGATCTTCACGTGGTTCAGATCATCATGTTAATGGCAGATCTGTTCGTAATTAACTAAATATGTTAAAAGAGGACCAGGAGTTTATTAGTTAGTTTATTAGTTTAAATACTGTTAAGTTTTTATGCTCAATAAACAAAATTGGTATTTTTTGATGTTCATTTTGTGCATATATTAGCTGCCTGGAAATAGTTTGTCCACACTAAGTAACTTATTCTTCTTGCCCTTGAAATCCCTATCACTTTCCCTACCTTGGTACATGTACATGTAGCTTAAGTGTGTCTCTCTTTTTCTGTTACCTCAAATAAAGAGAAAACCTCAAGGCTATTGGGGTTCCTTTACCAAATCTTACTCCTAATAAATTTAAATACACCCATATTTCACCTAGTCTGTTAACTCTTAATGACATACCTCAATTCACAACATCATTGCAAAAGCAAATACCCAGACTCTGGAAATGTTGTTGCTTATATCATCACACTGTCTAATATCCAGTAACAGATTGACACTCTTGTTTCTGTTGATAGGTAATCAGTCTAGAGCAGCCTTTTATCCAGTCCTTACATGCTGCGGTGGATATGTGGACAGCATTAGTGGAAACATGTACAAAGCAGTCTGAAGATGGAAAGGTCAGTAGTACAATTACTACTCTGTCAATGCGCTATACATAGGTTTTGGCTGATATACTCAATTGCACTTATGATAACCTAGATATAGGGCTTCACGGTTAGTGCAAACGAAATTCGATCTCTTTGAAATAGGTTACCATAAGTGCAATATGATGGCTAGAACTGATGACTAGTGTGATTGGTCCAATTTGCCTACAGGCCGGAAATATTTAATAAGGTCAGTTTTATTTCTTCAACTGTTTGTTAATAACATTTTTCCGTATTTTTAGGTTGACATTTCTACATTTTTGAATCCAAATGAAACAAGGCATTATCTACAGACTGCAGCACTTCTATATGGGATACTAAATCAAGTAAGCTATATGGTATTTGTTTTAGAGTTTTACACTAAACAAATTAATAAAAATAATTCTCAAGGGGATATTTATAATTGGATATGGCAAAACAGTATACTCAAGTATGAATGGTTTCCTGTGGTACCTGCCCGATGGGGGGGGGGGGGGGGGGGGGGGGAGAGGGGGTACTCCACAGATTTTGGGTAGAGGCATTCTGCTGAGATTCTGAAAGGGGTACCCTGTTTATGATAAAAAAACTCAAATTTGTGGACCCTTGTGTACCTGTAGTAATCACTGGCCCTTGTGTGGTGACCTCCCCATAACAGAGGTGTCTGCTAGATAGAATTACTTTCTACAGTTAATGTACTGTTGAGGAAATATTGGAACCTAAACAAGTGTCTGTTTTATAAAGGATGTCTGCTTAATGAAAAGGAGTCTTAGATATATCACTGATAAAAAAAACCAAAAGTTTAGTCATTTATTCCAATTTAATCTGGAAGATATAATAAGAATATATTATATTTCTTTTACTTTTTTTTATGGAATTCTATAAATGAAAAAATAGAAAACAGGCCTATGTGCTTGGTGCAGATGTAAAGCATGTGGGTTGGCATACACAAGACAAGTGTTTAGGAGAAGCACAACACCTAACAGGGTGGTTCTTACACTTTTTGAGTGTTTTGCCAATTAGCAAGTGATTTATGATTCCACACAGCAAGCACGTTTTTCATTTGTTTTACAAACTACAACAACCATTATACTGAATAGAATGACACACTGTGTGCACATTCTGTGTGCTCTCATAAAGAACAAGCTCCCAACCTATAAGATTGCAAGATGTATAGATTAAAGTTATTTTATAATTATGACTAAATATAAACAATGTTTTCTTGAATAGCCTCTTAACCAGGTCCATGCCCTTCATCTGTGTGCTGTGATCAACCAAGCCATCAACACACAAGATTCAATGAATGAGGCAGTTACAATGTACGCCCAAGCCATACACACATTGTGCAGTATTCATGATGTTGGTCATGCAAGTTTGCTTCTCTCATATTGTAAACAAATAGAGGAAAATTCAACTCTTGAATCTGCAACAGTTATTCAGATATTACTGGCTAGGAGTCACTTTTATCTTGAATCTGGCAAGGTAAATATGGCCAATCTGATAAAGTAACGGGTGGCTCAAGGGAATATGAAAATGGATACTGGATGGGATGATAACTCATAATGGGAATTCTTGCCTTTAGGAGAAGCTAGTTTACTTTTTACTTTCCCAGTTTTCAGTGCTTTCTCTTATGTTCAGTGAATCTGCTTGTAAACCCGAGTATTATTACCTGAAATAGTATTTCATTCCATGTCCAGTACTTATCATTTGAATATATGCATTTTGTGATTATAGTATTCTGAAGGAGAAAAGTGCCTGAACATGGCCTTTTCTAGTGACTTTCTATCTCAGAGGACTCGTACATCATTTGTTCACATGGCAGTAGCTCACTCGTTGATGGTCAAATACCTGCAGCTACCTCCTACTGTTTACAGTTTTCAACCACCACAAGGTATAGCAAACTAATCATATAGAATAGGTATAGTTATAGGACTTACAGTCTTAATTGGGAATGGCCGACATCTCATTGTAGTTGATATACAGAAGGGTCTTCTAAGAGATTCTATTTTAGAAGAGGCAGTCCTACTGTTGCAATATCATATATCAGTACTATGACACTTTTGGTTCAGTTGATTACAGCCCATTTCATGTTTCTGTGACCTCCTGTAACCGACTTCAGATGTCTTTCAATTTGGTTCCCATCAGACAAATTTATGATGGGGTGTTTGCATTTCTCTCATTCCGATTGCCAGCAATAAATATCCCTATGGGGAATAGGCTGTTGAATTGCCAGAATATTTATTGCTCATGATTGGAATGCACTCAGCACCTCACAAATTTGATTGATGGATGCCAAAGGGCCAGACATCTGGAGTTGATTAGGAAGTAGAAACATGAAACAAGCTGTAAGACCAATGGTTCTCAAGAGGAAATGATAGAGGGATAGATGGCAGCCATTCTGTAGAGAGAGAGAGGAAAAAAGAAGTATTCACCCTTGGACAATGAAATAGAAGAATAATGTAGGACATTATTGCATTATAGCATTATCAACTACAACTTGAACAGAATCCCTTGCACACCTTGTCTCGTTCACTTCATTAGCACCAATTGTTTTCCTATTCTCATGAAGGAATACAAATTTGAAGTAGAAAGAAAGCTTGTGAAGCATTTTGTAGTGTGAACGACCCTCCCCCTACAAAAGAAAATTCTGATACTGCTTATTAATAGTAATATCAGACACCATTAAGCAAACAACCTAATGTTCTGATTGAAGCCTTTGACATGGTCTTTCAATTTTTTAGTGAATAATAGTGAGTTTATTATGATAGGTTTTACGGCCTCAGAGGACCACATAACACCTTTGGATGCAGCTATTGATGGCATCAGTAAGCTAGAAGGCATTGCTTTTACTCTCTTTGGACAAAGAGTTTCAGACCTCAGTGGTAATGCATGTAAGTACTTTAAAGATTTACTGTATTAACACATCTGAGTAAGACAATAACCTTGAAACAGCATGGGGTCTTACTAGACCTAATTAATCTTGGTGCAGTGTTTTCCAATTTCAGACCTCAAATCATTCCCAAGATTATCATTTTTTTTTGAGTAATGTCCATGCTCCAAAACCTATTATACCTTTATTTTACAGGTATTGCAGATACTGAGGAAATGAACCCAAATGTGATGGCTGGCACCAGTCATCTACTAGTAGTACTCAACCTTCTCATGTTCCAGCAGCAGTGTGGAACTCTACTTGCCCACCAAGGCATGGTCAGGCAGGCTGTAAAGTACCTAACAGATGGTCTTGTGTTGTCAAGGAAGTTTGTTCTACCATACAGGTAATATAAGTAGGGTTTTTTTAAGTGGATGAGTGAATTGATGATGGCATAATTTCCATTCCATTACCAATTAAAATGCTTTGTGAATTTTCTTTCTTTTTCAAATTTGTATTTCCTTATGAGAATAGTAAGACAATTGTTTGTAGTTAACTGAATGAAAGTTCTAAGGTGCAGAAGAAATTCTAGTAATAATATAATAATAATACCTTTATCCTTATATAGAGCCATTTCCATTTCTTTCCAATAGCTCTTTGATTAGCATAATGCATTAATAATAAAAAAACTCTGAAGAAATTTGATGCATGGTTGGGTAGAACACTGAAAGAGTGTATGGGTAAATGAATAGAAAACATTAGTCCTAATGATAGGGTAACATGTTTCTGTTTTACAGAGTGGCAGAGTTTGTCACCAGTTTATCGCTTGTAAAAACACAAAAGGGAGAGTTCAACCAAGCCAAGAATGACCTCCTTCATGTAGCTCACACATTAGCACCAATTCTACAAAGTGATGATGAAAGGACTGAAATTGAACAGTGTCTGGAGACCCCTCCACTAGTTGATCACCCAAAGGCTTGTCATTGTATCTGCTGTAGTGATCCTGCTGTGCAATCCATTCTGATGGAATTTTTCCTTACTGTTGCTAAGTATTTGGGATCTATATCACATCCTAAACACTCTATCAAAGCTTTAGAGGTAACAGAAAGGCTAAGCTCGTTTGCAATTCAAAGGATGACAGCTTCACTGAGTGAATTCTCTAATACTCTGAAACTTGGTTCTGGAAATGTACCAAAAGAGGAAGCTGATGAATCATTGGGAAAAGAAAAAAAGAGAGCAAGAAGTAAGACTGCAAAAGCAAAACAAGCAAAGAAAGATTCTCCTTCTGGAGCAAACCAGGATTTATCTCAAACATCTATAGCAATGTTCAGTTTGAATTTAGCTGAGACATTTGTTCAAAATGCAGAGATTTTGATTAACAACCATAAGCCCAAAAAGGCCTTAGATGTGATAGCATCTGGTATGGAAGTGATCCAAGACATGGAGAAGATGAATGGAGGATCTTTACCCCCTTCGCTGATCCATATTACTTCTTGCTTGTATTATCTGAAAGGTTTAGTTCACTTGAATGTAGCTCTTGGTATAGATAGTAAAGGATTGGATTTGATATGGGAATTCCCTGATGGACGATCAGAAGGCGATGAATGTGGTGATGCACTCAATTCTAAACAGACCCTTCTTGATGCTGAGGAAGAAAAACCAATAGAGAAAAGGAAACGTAGTGCAAAAACTAGGGGTAAAGTAATCAATGAGGCTGGTGTTGGTGAGAAAGCAACAAGAACAACAACATCTGGAAAAGGTAAAGGCAGGAGCAAACGGATCCCAAAGCAGACAGTTATTGAACAACATGAAGAAGATGGGATTCCAAAGGCTGGCAGGAAGGTTGGTGGCAGAGGTGGAAAAAAGAGCAAAGAAAAAACAAAAGAGGTTAACCAAGGTAAGATCTTATGTTCATGGTCATAGACAGCGAAAGAAATATTTACCCTACTGTGAATGAGGTTGAACGGAAAGAATGGAATGCTACAAGATGTGGCTACTATAATATATGTTGGTTGTTACCACAAGAACTAGCCTAACTTTCAATAGTTAATGTTTGGAAGTTGCCAGTCAATAGGACTTTCCTGAATTCGCTTGGATGACCATGAAACAATATTGTTTGAATTCAAGATAGAAAAGGATTCTTTTATCCATCGGGTCCAACCTCGACTTGAAACAATTGTTTCTTGGTCAGTCAAACGAATTCAGGAAAGGTCTATCGTTGCTCATATTACCACTCTGAATGCAAGAATATTCTCTTGTTATGAAGAGTAGAGGTAGCTTTTACCAAGTGCAAAAAAGAAAGTTGCTTGCACATGAAATGTAATACAAAAAGCATTTCCCTGTGATTTGTGATGTAACAATGTCTTTCTGACATACTGCTTCCCATGTTACCTTAGACTCATGACTGCTGCATAGGTCTTTTCTGAGTTCAACAAATATCATGATGCATTGTGGCCTAGATTTTAGTATGATTAACCATCAAACAATCAATCAACAATCTAAACCACAATGCACCATGATGTTCCCAGGATGTCTATGCAGTAATGATGATGGTCACTGCCTAATGCCTCCTAGGAAATACAGAATTCCTTATAATGACATACATTTTTTGGTACTTCGTAGAATCTGAACTGGAGCTATCCATAGCCATGTTTACCAACGCCTTAGATCTGTGTTGCTGGCTGCCACAACCTCAGCTGTTTTCCCAGCTGTGTCAATGTCTTACTTTATGTTATGGAAGAGCATCTGTTGACAAAGCAGTGCACTATCTTAATATGTCTCTTGGAATCACACTAAGATATGAAGCTGCAAAGAGTTCTAGGAAGAAGATCAGGTATACCCCGCAAAATCTGCTCCTATAGATACAATTGGGCCAATTCAGACCACTTATTATCTTGAAAAAATTGATTATTTGTTTGAGTTGTATCAATATTCATTTCTCTTCTCATGCACAACCCTTAAAGTGCACCTAACCCCTGATACAATATTGGTTCTACATAAAGTGAATAGTTGAATGGTGAAATATTTCTTCATTCGAATGTTGCATCTTTAAGTTATGAAGGTTTATACTTCCATTAGGAAACAGTGCCTTCAAGTTGAGGTTGGACTTGACCTTGACTTTGACTTTGTCGTTATTGCCCTTTCTCGATCTCTATCATAATCTTAGAACTATAAAAATAGGACAGCCACACTTTGCAACACTTCTGCTTAATATTAATTTGCTCTTTGTGATCTTGATGCATTTTCTTTATCTGCAGGAAACTGTTGAAAGAGAAAGATGAGTCAAAGGTATAAAATACAGAACATGTTTCAGGTTTTTCCTTTTTATTGCTGTTGGTGGTGATGGTGGTGGTGGTGTTGTTGCTGGTGGTGTTGGTGTTGGTGCATTGTTTCACTTATCCTATGCTGATAATGTTTCAGGTCTTGTTAAGTGACATGGCATCACTTACCAGTAAACTAGAATCCATATCTATGCAAGACAATCAAGTACATGCTTCTGCAAAAACTATCCAACATCTTCAAGGGACCAGACAGTTGATGCAGTTCCACTCACACCAAACACATCTTGATACTTCAAGTATACCAAAAGGTGATTGAAAAATAATGATAAGCAATAGATCTCTTTACAGATACGCCAGCCATCTTCAATTATGGCACACTGAAGGGACATTGTACCTGATCATTCTTCAGATGATTGATCAATGATTAGACCAGCAACATTAGACTAGAAACATTATTGGACCAGCTTTTATGTGCATCACAACTTTGTTCTAATATCCATGATTTGTGATTACTAGAATGGACAGTATGTACATTGGCATCAGTGCAGACACAAGGATGTCCTTTGCAAGAGCTAATCATATGTTCACAAAGGTCTGGGAGAGATCCTATACTTGTCAAGTTACCCATGACCACTGTAGATGATGCTGATGACACTGAACCTCATGTAAGTAGAAACTGTCCATTATAATATGAGGATGTTGATGGAGGTGGAAGTGGATGTGGTTTAACTGCTCTGAGGGGTTTGATATTTATTTTGGATATTGTTGTAGTTTCTTTGTCTGTTTATTTATAATAATCACAGTAAACTACTTAAAATGTGAATGTGCTAACAAAGATGGCGGATGCCAGCTAACATGAGTAAAGTAATGCCTTGGAAAGTGGGGACTGGTAGCAAGCATTGAGTCACGTAATATTATGAATATAATCTAACAGATATGACAGACTTTATTATGATGATTGTGATGAGGATGATAATAGTATTACTGGTAGTGATATCTCAATGTGCTCATGGTTCCACTTGAGTTTGGATGGCATCCTGACACCATTCCATGTTCCATGTGAGTACAGACCATGGAAAAGGGACCTCCATTTGCTAAATTGATGATGCTGGAAGTGGTGGTGGTTTTTGATGGCAGATGCTGGAGATGGTGGTGGATTTTTATAGTGAGAAGGATGGTGAAGAGTATCGTAATAGTAATATTGATGCAGTGGTGGTGATCATCAAGATATATGATATAAACAATGAAGCATCTTTAGTGATATTTTTTTAATAGCTAAATGATGAAGTCAACAAGGCAGTCCTGGACATGACCAAACTATTCCAGGGAAGCATACCAGAGGAATTTTCTGATATCATGCAAAGCAGTTGGGACAGCATGGGAATTAATGATAATAAAGAATGGTGTCAAACTAGATCTGCCTTGGATAATAAACTAAAGGTAAAAAATAGTACCCTTTGGTCTGACTAGCAACATGAAATATTGTAATGGAAACAATTTTCTTTCATTAGAGTTCGTTTTAGTTTGTTTAAAAATTCCTCTGGCAATTGTCCTGAGATATATATAATTTTTCTCCGGTCCGGTATCCTAAAAAATTGTCAATCTGATTGGCTGTTTGAGTGGGCGGTATTTTGTCAGTATCTGCGCACATGGTCCAGTATCCTTTGCTGCTAAATGACAACACAAAACGATTACAAAAACAAGTAAAAAAATGCGGGGGTAAAAAATAAGCTATTTACCGTCCTATAGTCGGCCTGTATATTCAAGACCATGGGTGAAGTTTTTCCCTATCTGGACCTCCTGGCTGGTAAATAACATATATATATGGTAAAATGGCAACTTTGTTTTACAATTTTATTGAAATACGTTACAACATTGTTACATGACAAATTGAAATTAGATAGCTTGATAAGTTTGGTAATTTTTTTTGATACAAAATTAACACTTGATGTTTTGAAACATTCCTTAGTCTAATGCAACTCTTGAAACTTTCATGCAATGAAATCGTAATAACCCTTTATTTATGGAAGAGCTTTACGCTCTTGGGGTTAATGTTTGATAAAATGTTTAAATAAAAAAAGTTTTAAGAAACCTTACCTAGTTCCTAGAGTTAGAGTTTGTTAAAGCAGATTGTACTACACTTACAGTCATTATAGAGCTGAATATCCTGACAGATGTTATTAATCCTTGATAGGTTTTACTGGAAAGACTTGAGAATTCTTGGCTTGGGATTTGGAAAGGTGCACTCCTGGGCCAACATGTTGACCCACATTTTAATGAAACACTGGAGCATGTGTCCAATGATTTGGTTAAGATACTGGAAGGTTATGTCCAAAGACCCATTAACAAGGATTTGATAGAGGTAATGACCCATTAACAAGGATTTGATAGAGGTAATGACCCATTAACAAGGATTTGATAGAGGTAATGACCCATTAACAAGGATTTGATAGAGGTAATGACCCATTAACAAGGATTTGATAGAGGTAATGACCCATTAACAAGGATTTGATAGAGGTAATGGCCTTAAAATCATTGAATTGCAGGTTGGTTATTATGTTGATTGTAAAATAAGCAGTTATGAAAGCTTCATAGATTATTTATTACAACAGATTAAAAATGATTATTGAACAATATTACAATGTTTCCCCCTAAATTTAAGGATTTTAAATCATGTTCCATTTTTAGATACTGGTGGATTCATACTGTTTCCTAACAGAAGAACAAGTCAGGGAAGCACTATCAAAGATCACTGGTCTACACCCAAAGTCACCAGATCTTGACAAGGTATGGCTAAAGTTCGTTTTGGAGTAGCTCATTTCAGACCACGAGCCGTTCTCTTGAGAATAAGATTCTTTGTTTGAGTTGTATCCATATTCATGTCTTCTCTTCCACAACTGTTAAAGAAAGAAAATATACTCTAGGGAATGAAATCTGGTCTATCATGTTTTATTGCTTTCTATGGGAATGTGATTTCGAAGCTGTCAATGACAATGGTAGCCTGCCATGCAGACGTTTTTAGTGTCAGCTTGTTTCTTCCCCTCAAACGTTCGTGGGGAGGGGAAGGAACGAGCTGACACTAAAAACGTCTGCAGACACTAATGACGTCTGCACGGCAGGCTATGACAATGGAGGCCAATGAATAGACCTTTCAATTTATCTATACACCAACATGGCAATCATGACATCATGACGATTTTTCACTTCATAAAAGCCTACATTTCCAACTCCTTTTTTTGCTGGCCTTTAAGATTGTTTTTATGTTTTCCTGTGGGAATTATATGACTGTATCTCTGTGGCTTGGATGATCATGTTAATGGTGGTCCTGTCTTTAAATTTATTAACTAGGGACAATAACAGAGGACCACAGGTTTATCAGTTAAATTACTGTCAAGTGTTATCCTCTATAAACAAAGTTAATTTATTATTTATATTATTATTATCCTTTGTTGTTACTGATAACAGGTTGTCCAAGATTATGAAATGCTTGCCAGTTCCTTGGTACCTCCAAAAAAAAGGACATCCAAAGAAAAGTGAGTATTTGCATGTTACAAATAATTTAAAAAATGTCAAAATGGCTCCTTTGCTTTGAATGACAGTATTTTGTGCCATTATTGTTTAGAAAAAGATGCCCCATTGTGAATGAACGTCACCCTGTTGTATTAATTCTTGGAAAGGTAATTAACACATTAGTTTAGAGCAGTTTTTGCATGACTGTGAAAAGCTCAGTGCCGTAAGCATGCCATGCAGTGACCGTGATATTTTATAGAACTTCAATTTCCTGATTTTTCTGTCTCAGAATTTGATTTGATCACCTTGGCGTGATCTTGACCACTTTAATCCTATGCTTCAATCTCATCTGTCTATATGTTATATGTCAGATATAATATATTTTGTCATAAATTCACTGTCGAGGATATAGTGGTAAAATGCTACAAACACAACAGGTGTTTAGGGTGCTACAGGATGAGATTTGTTATATTTAATACTATGGTCACTATAACGCCAATCAATGATACATGCACTACAAACAACATAGCTTCAACCAGTGTTACAAATGCTACAGCAGCGACTGCGATGAGTGCTGCAAACTTTACAATAATGGCAAGTGCTATTATAAATGCTTCAACAGCAACAAGCCTGACATACAATGCAGGTGTGGCAAGGACCAAAAAAACAACAAACTTTACAGCAGCGACAAGCCATACATACTTTACAGCCATTAAAAGTGCTACAAACTTTACAAATGCTACAGCTCCAACAAGCCTTAAACATGCTACAGCTGTGACAAAACTCAAAGCTTCAAGTGCAACATTCAGTAAATGCACACTGATGCTGGAGCTGTTTCAAATATGGAAAGTAGAATTTTGGCAATTAAATTCATGACTGAATAGTTGGTCAAAGGGGAAATACCAACACAATTTGACAGCTTGTTATTTTAATTTCTATGATGCATGATATTTACTCTTTTAAAAATCTGGTAGAAGGTGTTTTGTAGTTTTGTTCAGTATTCTAATATCAGTCCCTATCACTATATAGGACATTCAGCATTTACCGTGGGAGAGTATTCCCATCCTGAGGGACCAGCAGGTCACTAGAATGCCTTCCATGCATTTTGTGCTAGGACAGACACGAAAGGTAAACCATACATGGTGTAGTAATAACCCCTTTGTATTGCTTGGTATAGTTCTATAAACAATGAAGAGGGAGGGTTGTTAAACATCATTATTGGTCTATATGGTATAGATTCATATACCATATCCCACACCTTAAGACTAGAAAACAACAAGCCTAATCAAACTATGGTCTTTGTTTGCAACACAGAAACAGGTTGTACGTTTTGCCAAAATTCTACATTCACCTTCCTATTTTGTTTACCTATTTGAAAACCACAGGCTGATGGGAATTCCTGGGTTATTGACCCAAGCAATGCATACTATGTTCTTAACCCAGAGGACAATCTACCCAATACACAGAAAATATTTCAGAACTGGTTTGAGAGGTAAGAAAGACACAACTTGGTTGGGTTACTATACGAAATACACAAAGTAATTTTCATATAGGCCCCAGATCAAATCAGAATTTAGAAGTTGATTTGTATGGAGGAAGTAAAATTTGAAAAAAAAAACTTGAGAAAAGCCTCAAAACACAGGAGAGAACCAACAAACGTTTCTACTCACATATGACACTGAGTCTGCAAATCGATCCTGGGTCACTACACCATCTATGCTTCCCTAGCTATGCAACAATAGTTATTACAAAATACTAATGACTATAGTAGTATACTACTAGTAGTTGAGTAGCCTACATGTGGGGAAGTCAACATTGCATAGCAGACCATGTACTTTAGTTACTTACAGTATAAAAGATCAAATATTACTGATTGTGGTAATATATTAGTCAGGTGTAATTGTGTTCATACCACCAATAATTTGATCTTACCACTGTGACAGTGAATTGAGTTGGGCAGGAATAACAGGCAAGAAACCTTCCCAGGATGAATACAAGAGTGCATTGAGTGATCATGAGTTATTCCTGTAAGTTAAAGTATCTTCTTAATTTATTTATAATTATGACATCCGCATCTTTTTAGCTAGTCACTGTCTTCATCCAACCTCTACCTTTTCTTACCATTTGTTTCCAGCTATCTTGGTCATGGTTCTGGTAGGTCATTCTTTAAAGGTGATGACGTACAGCGTGTTATCTGTAAAGCTACCACTATACTAATGGGCTGCAGTAGTGCAAAACTCATGGTAAATATGTCTTACAAAGCATTTTAGCTTGTCACTTTCCCATCACCATGTTTGTCTCCACCTCGTTCAAACTGTGCTTCATAATCTATTGCTTTTGATTATTATCCGTAACACCCTCTTTTCCTGGTGTTTAGTAGTGTGTGTATGTCTGCAACCATTAAATATTAATCATAACCGCCAGCTGGTTAGCTCAGTTGGTAGGAGCATCAGTCTGTTGTGGAGGTTCAAGCCTCAGCCAGACCAACACTCAGGGTTTTAAAATGACTAAGGAGAAGGTGCTGCCTTTGTAATTACATCTGCAAATGGTTAGACCTTAACATGGCTTGGATGACCATGTTAATGGCAGTCCTGTCCCTAATTTATTAACTAGAGACATTAATAGAGGACACAAGTTTATCAGTTAAAATTACTGTCAAGTGTTATCCTCTATAACAAAACAAGTTAAAGCAAGTTAATTAAATTAACATTAAATGTTTTAAATTCCAGGTTAATGGTGTTTGTGAGCCAAGAGGTATGAGCCTGAACTACCTTCTGGCTGGATGGTAAGTTACTTTGTAGTGCATGCACATACCATTCCCCATAGTCCACAATTGCTTTTAATATTTAGTTGACCCTTGATTATTCCTTGTATCACTAACAACCTCTCGTGCTAATTGTATATGATGTAATGTTTACCATATGAGCAGCGATGTTGTACAGCGAGTGATCGTATGGCTGATACAACACAGATGCAAATGTTGTAAACTACTTGCGAAATTCATGAATAATTCATAAATCTTTGGAACATTTTGAATTCATATGCTAATTAGAAAGAGCCACTAGTGCTGTATCAGAACAGTATACATCCATTAGTGCTGGTTGTATCTAATTAGCCCTTTTCTTTGTAAGGTTTGTATTGGCTGATATTCATGTGACCTGATTCCTACAGCTCCATTAGCTTAGACCCTCATTAAGTATTCATGGATTTAATTACAACTACTTTTATAATATTTTTTTATTTCAACTTTTCTTCAAAGTCCTGCTATAATTGGTAACCTTTGGGATGTGACAGACAGAGACATTGATCGCTTTACAAAATCTCTACTTCAAACATGGCTTGAAAGTGAACAGAAATCATCACTTCTTCAATTCATCAAGAATGCCAGACAAGCTTGTAAGTTACCTTACTTGATTGGAGCATCACCAGTTGTTTATGGGGTTCCTGTGTTTCTAAAGGATTAACCAAAATGTGCTGGATTTGAAAATCACCTAGAACTGGCCAAGTCACAGAAATCAATTTAAATTGTTTTTTTTGGGGGGGGGATAGTCATACAGTTTGTACATAAAAAATGGCTTCCAAAAGGCCCGCTGGACAGGCATGCCACCTATTTGAACAAACCAAAACCACAGGAAACCCACTAACAAAGTTTTGGTTTTCTTCAATTTTCACTCTTTCTACTGGTCGATGATACCCAGTGGTACCATCCATGCTCTGACAAGCTTGATGTGTACATCAAGGTTCCTTATAAGAATTTAAGGAACCTTTCTACTCAGGAGGAGTGTTTTAATCTGACTAGGTAGTTTTATTCCCTATTTTATACTTATGTTTGCAAAGTTTCATGGTTGTCCTTTGCTAATACTACCAGCATGGCTACAATGTCATTTGACTCCCTTGGAATTGCTTGCAAACCATAATTTATAGATAGAAATACTGTATGCAAACCAGGCAACACTGCCCCTTACTAATCACCAGTAACTGATACAACCCTGTACCATATACATGTAATAGTGACATGTAATAGTAATAATAATACAACTATAACAGCAACTATTTTACAAAATTGCTGTTAGAGAAAGTAATCATATTAAAGATGCAGATTTCAGTATATTATAACAGAGAACTGCTTCCCTTGTGCATTTATGATTTTAAACGTAGGTAGAATTTGATGAACAAAGTTTTTTTTGTAACTTCAGTTTCACTGTTTTATTTCATGTGACAAGAAAATGTTGGCATGTTTTACAATAAATATGAAATACACTTACCAATTACCCTTACGAACGATACTGACAAATATACAATCTTTTCATTGCTATGCTTACATTGAGACAACAGTCATGACAGGGAATTTAGGCAATACACTTCCATCAATCAAATAAATTGGTTGGTACCTTTGTATTCTCTGATTGGCTATTTCGCTGTTGCAACTGTTGTCTCGATCAGCACGTAGCAGTGAAAAGAGGGGTAAATTTTTTAAGTTGATTGTTTACACCTTTGGATTGGAAGGTAGTCTGGGTGGTGGCCCTCTGTGAAAAGCAGGGACTAGAGAAGAGGACTTTACATTGGGGCAAAAAGCTATTTGAGGATCACTTAATTGTCATTTTGAAACACTTTAACTAAGCTTTAACTAAGCTTAACTAACGTTTTACAGTTGCAAAATGTGTAATTTAATTGAGAAAAGTTTTATCTCTATCCTAAATTGTCAAATTTGATCTCATTTGGATCCTTCATCTTGGAGAAATTTGAAAACAGATCCAAAGTCTAGCTGGCCATATCCTTTGTTGCACATAATCCTGAAGATCTGATGCGCCAAAGAACCCATTGGTGTAGCAGTCTTGGTTGATGTTGATGCATTTTGTGCAAGACCAAGATCCTGAAAAGATGAATATTTTATTTTACCATTATTCAATTCGTGCTTCAACCAACTTTCCTTCGATGTAAAATGTATACTGCTATACTTAGTGTTAACTCGAATCAAGAGTGATAACCTCAACTCACAAGCATTGCAAGCACTAAAGGCAAGAGTTAACTATGCTTCCACTTGGCGACCCTTTATTTCTCATGCTCTTTGGATGTAGTAGCATTCTTCATGAAATCTCAGAACATGGAACACATATGGTATTCTTACCTTTGCCATAAGAGCTGACATAAATCCTCCTTGATAATTATTATTAGATGGGACACCCTCAACAACTCCTGGGCAAGGGTTATACAGCTCGCTGGACCAACACTGACCAGAGCTACTGTTGATGATTTTAGCTATCATCTTGGCATCCAGACCAAGACTCATTCCCAGGTTCATTGCTTCAGAGGTGCCAATCATGCTGACAGCTAATAACATGTTATTGCAGATCTTGGCAGCCTATGATGTAAACATTAGACATTACAAAGACTTAGGAAAACCCTCAAATGCTGGGAACGTAGATTTAGATTAAAAATAATATTGTAAAGCTAACGTTGGGAGCTAATATATGGACAATACAGGATGATCCGCTGAACAGTGTTTGTCTTTTCAAGCTTCTGGTCATAAACAGGGTATGCAATTTCACTCAAGTTCCAAGTTCTTCCTGAGTTTCCTGTCATATTCAAGGTTTCTACTTTCATATTTGCCAAAATTGGTTATGAAAAAACAAAAAAAGAAAATATGCGAGCTGACATGATAATTGAAACAAGAACTCAATGCAATTAATCATATCTTTTGTCATAAACAGGGTCTACGAATTTCCAAGTTCTTTTTGTCATAAACAGGGTACCTCTTCAGAATCCCAGCGGAACACCCCTACCCAAATTCTGGTAGAGCACCCCCCCCCCCCCGGGTTTAATTAAGTTGAAGTACTTACTTGACCAGTTCCAACAGCCCCTGTATGAATAACATTCTTGCCCATGTGATGAAGTATTTGTTCTGCCTGTTTGAATCCTTCACTTTGACCTCCAACCATGAATGTGAGTGTGCCTGCTGTTGCTGCTGTGATGCCTATTAGACAAAACCATTAACAATTTCTATGATTATTAATTAAGCCATTAATAATAAAGTAATCAATGATTTCTACATTTCTATCCTTGTTGATGCTGCTAATTTAACCCCTTTTACTACCAATGTTGATCTTAAAATAGGTTATTTTACTTAGAGTGATCTGTCTGATGCTTGGCATAAATTTCCAGACAAAATTGAACCCTACCCCTGGGACAGGAACTTCACCCCACCTTTTGAACCCTCATATGGGAAGCATGGGTAGCGCAGCTGTGAGAGCGCTCGACTCTCACCAAGCGACCTAGGTTCGAATCCCGCTGAGTTCTGTGGCGTATGTGAGTTGAGTTGTTTGTTGGTTCTCTCCTGTGCTTGGAGGGTTTCCTTGAGATCCTAGGTGAAAGTTACTGGGAAACCATAGACATATGCAAACCCTTTCCAAATTTACCATTGTCCAGGGATAGGTAGTCTAGTGGAAATACAGGGGGAGCTAAACAGTTTTATAGATAACTGAACATCCTTGACTCACCTCCTGATACTGGGGAGTCCAGATACATTGCTTTTTTTCCAGATGCAAGTTCACTCATGTCTTTGGCAATGGCTGGATCAATTGTACTACAGTCAACAAGTAAGGAATTTTCTTGGACCTCCCTAGAAATTAGATCATTGCTTTCACAAGGGCGAATCTATAGGTTTCAAATACAATGTTATGAATTCAACATACTTACTTGAGTATTCCACTTTCTCCACTGTATACTTCCAATACATTTGGACTGTTCAGTAAGCAAAAAATGACAAGCTATTAATAATGACCAAAATCTCTTTTTATTGTTTCATATTTTTCATCCAGTAAGTGGAAATAGGCCTTAATACATAATCACACAACAACTGTTATGGGATAGGAAAAAAAAAAGAAAATTCTTGAGTTTAATAACTTTTGCTGGATTACTAACACCATATCCAAAAGCTTTTCCGAAATACTTTTTTCTCTTAAGAGATACTTTCAATTTAAAGTTTGTTTGCTATCCAGTGAAGCCTTCCCAAGGGAACTTTGGTGTTATTGCTTAAATTGTCAGAATGTGACTGTTTGTTGCAAATTGCCTACTCTGACTTCTTATGGATATGACGGGTCTGGTTCAGGTGTTGAAGAAGTGGAGATGAGTAGTACAATGTGAGACCCCTCCCCACCAATTCCATGTTATCATAAATTCCCCCCCCCCCCCCCCCCCCCCAATGACTTACTCTCAAAGGGGTAGGGATAGGGAACTTGAGGAGGATTTATGAATGTTTTTGGAACTACTCACAAACCTTGATGGTAGCATGGTAATTATTCTATTAGATCTTGATGCGACTTCGGCAGGACTTTGAGCTGTTTCAGCACCATTCTGTTTTAAATCATCCATAACATCCCGCGAAACATCATAGACAATGGTCTTATGACCACTCTTGATAAGATTTTTGACCATTGGGCTTCCCATGTTCCCTAGCCCAATAAACCCAATAGCAGAATCCTAATCAAGAATTATAATGAAAACTGTCAAAAATCACAACCGATTTCATCACTACTGGATGATCTAGACAAACATTGAGACAGGTTTTCATCTGCATTAGACTACTGTCAATCATATAAGATGATAGAGTACAGTTTCAATGTACCTTGCATGTATCTCTAAGGATTTATTTAATTTGTAGTTTACTGCTGATAAACCTGTTGTGACATGCATCTTGATCAACTCATAAGAATGTTACAACACTCAGCTTAGATTATAATTAGCTTTGAACTTCCAATAGTCCCCATCATTTCCTTAACTTGCGCCACCTTGAAATGTAACTGTGCCTATGCATCGAGGCGAGAACGACAAAGACCTTGCAATAATAGAGACAGGTGAATATTATTGTCCAAGGTGCAGGCACGGTTACCTTTCAAGAATTTCAAGATGACGCAGGGAAATTAATTCATCAAAATTTACTAAATGATGACAGATATTGAATTTGAAAGTTCAAAATTATGGAAATTTTTTTTACAGTCAATAAAGAATTCCTAAAAAAATATGAAACACAATTTTATCCACGTGGCTACTACACAAAAGTACTCACCGAATTGCTACTTCCATCTGTCGAGAAGAAAAAGAAAGAAACATTACTACAAAATACTGTAAGTCACTTTGATTTTAAACGATAACAACTTACTGGATAGGAACCGAGACAGTAGGAGTCTTGGTGGAAGCTTGGAAATGAGAAGTTTGCTTCGAAAAACTGTTGCCATTTTGTTCGATCAGTGAAATTTTATTTTCCCGGGTAACCAGAACAGCAGCGAACTAAACCTAATTAGAAGAATTATGTTGATTGGTCTATGTTCCTGGCGAGTCTTACTCGTCAACGTCTTACGATTGATTACGTTTAAGACGTTTACCGTGCAGTTAAGTTGCACAACGAAGATTTAAAAATTCTAAACCATTAAGGAAGTGGATTTAAAGGTAAGTTCGGTATTCAGAAACTATTATGAACTTTCCTGTCTAATGTTAATGACGTCCAATGGCTAACCAGGATCTATATAGCTTACGCAGGACTGCGCATAGATGTTGGCAGCCTTTCCGCTGACCAATAGTCGAAGAAAACTTTGAGCAAATCGTACAGAAGAAAGAATTTTTGAAAAAATATGTCAGGATTTCTTTCAAAAGCAGCTACGTTTGGTCAAAGGACAGTTGCCTTGGGACTGAGTTCCCTGTCTGTTTGTCTTTTGGTTTTATCGTTCAGAGGAGCGTACGTTATGAGGCAGAAACGACTTGAAAGAGTAAGACTTATGCAATTAGATGAAAATTCAGAAGAAAAAGTAAAGGTTGGTATTGAAAATTGTAGATATTTATGTTTTGGTTTTTATTTTGTGGAGCCTGTACTAAGCTTAACATCCGACGGAAAACGATAAAGAAATCAGTCAGGAATTTTAAAAACTTGGGGGGGAATTTACTAACCAAAAAAGCGTGTACTGCAGGCGCGCGCACGGTCAACGAGAGGTACATTACAAGTATATTTTAAGGTCAGAGCTTATTCTTTATCCTTTTATATTTACATTCTTCTTCTTTTAATAAAGTCAGGTTTGTTTTGTTTATCTATTTAGGAACAATAAATATGGCTCAATATGGTTGGACGACAATGTATGAAGCGTGGAGTGGGTTGCCTGTGCTTTCTTTAAGATGATCCCAATGCTTCATAAGAAGGGAAACTTCCATTTTTTCTTTGTTGACGGGTCAAAAGCATTTGGAGTGTCAAAAGACAAAAATATGACAGCCATCTTAGTGTGGTTAACAAATGGATGCTAATGAGAAATCTTTTGTTTAGTGTATCAATGTCTGATTCAAACTATACAGCTATTTGCATTAGAGTTAGGAAAGTATGCACAACACTTCAGGATTATAAAGTCAAGTCCCCAAAAATGTAACAGTTGAAGTGAAGTGAGTTTTTAAATTATAAAGTTTGATACTTCAAATATGTTATGAATCAAAACTAAAAGTATTGTATCAAGCGTTAGGTGCTAAGTAGCACTAACATGGCTGTAGTGACATAACATGCAATTCTTCAATTCAAACCTTAATTTTTTTCATGAAATTCCACTTTGCTGGTTATGTGTCGTAGAAAATAACAAGCAAACTTTTGCCAAATCAAACATCTTCAAGGACCTTAAGAATTTTATATCTAATAACCCAGCTTCAGGCTAGGTGCCCATCATCAGGGTAAATTGCATGGTGTTGTACATCTTTGTAAATCCAATTTATACTTGACACATGAAGATAAAAGTGATCTATATGTTGACTTCCACTCATACATAATATGGGTGGCATTCCTTTCTGGAGCGGAAAAAAGCGAAACTATGGTGGGCACATTGTGGTTGTCAAGGAGACCCCAAAAACAGACAAGAACAAAACAACAATTCCTTTTTTATTTGTCATACAAAATCTGTGCTAAAAACAACTTGTTCAACCCTGAGTGAAAAAAGGATTTCCACAATAATTTATGAAACATTAAAAAAAGAATTGTGAATTTTGGTCATTAAATATGAAATGGTCCCATTTAACCTGTTAAGAGATAACAGACTTGTTAAAGAATCGAATAAGCACTAGTTCCACTGCTTTTTCGTTTGTTTACATACTTTTTTTATACCAGTCGCGATTTAGGGATCCGTGTTTTGCGTTGGGTTTGTCGTTGGACCCAACGACCCAACACGGCAAACATCAAAATAAGAAATATGAGCTTACTTTTTTGCCTATGAAGGAATAGGTGCTTTTGCTTGTGCGCATGCGCATCTTTCGTTTAACATAGGTCACATGACCTTTAATTTTCCACCGTACTCTCACCTCCTGCGTTTAATACACACCAGGATACTTTTATATTTTCTTGTTTCCTCTGCCCTTTTTTCTTTGCTGAAGCCTTCTTTTCCTTTCTTAACTTTTGGCCACTCATTCCTAATGCTCTGCAACCTGCATTGTTGCATGACAATTTTCTCCCATATCGATAGTTAACCAGGCGCCACCCAGAGTCCATGCAAAACTATCGTTTTCAAGGACATAACTATATTCACTATTCCGTAATTTAATAAGTTACGCCGGATTGTCAATATCAGTTGTGATACTGACAATGATGTACGATTTATGGAATACAAAAGTGGTAAAAAGCAATGGCCCAACAAACCCAACCGCCCAACGAACCAACGAACCAACAGCCCAACAAACCCAACAGCCCAACAAACCCAACAGCCCAACAGCCCAACAGCCCAACAGCCCAACAGCCCAACAGCCCAACAGCCCAACAGCCCAACAGCCCAACAGCCCAACAAACCCAACAGCCCAACAGCCCAACAAACCCAACAGTCCAACAGCCCAACAGCCCAACAGCCCAACAGTCCAACAGTCCAACAGTCCAACAGTCCAACAGTCCAACAGTCCAACAGTCCAACAGCCCAACAGCCCAACGGACTGTTGGACTGTTGGACTGTTGGACTGTTGGACTGTTGGGCTGTTGGGCTGTTGGGCTGTTGGGCTGTTGGGCTGTTGGGCTGTTGGGCTGTTGGGCTGTTGGGCTGTTGGGCTGTTGGGCTGTTGGGCTGTTGGGCTGTTGGGCTGTTGGGCTGTTGGGTTGTTGGGTTGTTGGGTCTGTTGGGCTGTTGGGCTGTTGGGCTGTTGGACTGTTGGGCTGTTGGGCCGTTGGGCCGTTGGGCCGTTGGGCCGTTGGGCCGTTGGGCCGTTGGGCTGTTCGGCTGTTGGGTTTGTTAATCTGTTGGGTTTGTTAATCTGTTGGGTTTGTTAATCTGTTGGGCTGGTTGGACAGTTGGGCCGTTGCGTTTTACCAGATATTTGTATTCCAGAAACCTTAGATCATTGCCAGTATCACAACTGATATCGACAATCTGGTGTAAGTTACTTAATTAAATTACAGAAAAGCGAATATAATTATAAAACTCATGAATAATTAATGAGGAAAATACAATAAAAATCATAGTCCGTGGAGGAGGCTGTATATCTGATACAAAATCGTCCTGATTTGCATAAACTTTAACTCCTATTTTCTTAGCCAAATACAATTTTATCTTTAAAATTATAGTAGAACATGAATGTATACACCTAGAGGTTTCATAAGTAATATACAATATTTGTGTCTGTGTTGTATCAGATATACAATCACTCGCTTTCGGATTCTCTTGTGGTTGTATACCTAATACAACACAGCCACCCATATTGTATATATTACTTATGGCCTTGAAAATGATACTTTTGCATGGACTCTGGGTGGTGCCTGGTTAACTATTGATATGGGAGAAAATTATCATACAACAGTGCAGGTTGCAGAGCATTAGGAATGAGTGCATGCATGGCCAAAAGTTAAGAAAGGAAAAGAAGGCTTTAGCAAAGAAAAAAGGGAAGAGGAAGCAAGAAAATATAAAAGCATCCTGATGTGTATTAAACACAGGAGGTGAGAGTACGGTGGAAAAATTAAAGGTCATGTGACCTATGATAAACGAAAGATACACATGCGCACAAGCAAAAGCACCTATTCCTTCATAGGCACAAAACTGTGATCAGAAGTAAGCTCATATCTCTTATATTGACGTTCGCCGTGTTGGGTCGTTGGGTCCAACAACAAACCCAACGCAGAATTCAGATCCCTAAATCATGACCCATATGACTTTTTTTAGACATAGGCAATTAGGATGTCACTATTATTACACAAGTTAAATGGAATCATGACCAGTTATTATTTAAAAAAAGAGCTCCCTTCCCTACAACAGACCTTATTCATCTCAGTTGGTGCAATGTTTTTCCATTTCAGATCATATTATGTCATTCCCTAGAGTATCATTATTTTATGTTTAACAATTTGTGCATAGAAGATAAGTGAAAATAAATACAACCCCAACAAGGAATCTTATTCTCAAGAGAATGACACCTTATTTGAAATGTGAAAACACTGGACTAAAATAAATAAGATCTATTACAGTGAGGCCTTTTCACTGACTATGTGAAGGTTTTTATGACCAGTGAAATGCCTGATGAATGCGTGTATACAAAAGTCTTGAGGTGTTGTGGATTGAACTTCTAGTTTAGTCTGTTCAGTTAGTAGATTTGATTTTCAGTCAGTCACACAGTCTTGTCATGACAAGATCATGCATTTGGTGTGAATCCTTCCAGCCAGCAAGGGATTTGGCAACTGCAAGCATCAATGCAGCCTACAGGAAGAACATTGATTCCTTTTCCATTCCAATGAGTGCAGTGAGATTCAACATCCATGTTGCTGGAAAATGGATGTTTGAATTTTTTTCAATTCAAAGGTGTTTCTGCACTTTTTGCTTAAATAAATCTTTTCCTCAAAAATAAATTACTTTGACTTGACATTCTTGATCAAGTCAAACCACTTGGCCCTCCAGATTTCATTTTGAAGTCTTCAATTACTACTTTCTTTATCATTTTCATAATACTTGTTGACCTGTGCAGATATTATATGTAAGTCTTAGTTCGTGATTCATGTTTTATTTATTTATAAGCAATATTTTGACAGGGCAGTCCTATTCAGCTGGGGCTGGTTTAAGTGGAGGCTTGTATATATAACTTATAAATTTACAAATACTGCATGAAACTATAAATAATGGTCTTGCATTTGCCAACTACTAGATAACTTATCACTGTCCAACAAACAGAAAAGTAATTTTTTCTCATAATATTATATAGTCTACAAAGTCCAAGAAGACAGATGGACGAAATATAAAAACAGAGTTTTCAGGGGAAAAAAAGGCAAATTATTTGAAAATGTTTTGGAAACTCCACATTCACTAACACTACATTCACTATTCACCACATACAACACTTAACTCACATGTTGATTTTTAAGGTTGGAGAAAAACTGGAGAAAAACCCTCATGGCAGGCGAGATAACAACACATCAATTTATTGAATGCATGACCCCAGAATTGAAGTATACAACATGGACATATCTAGGATTTTGAGAGGGAGTGGGGGAGGGGGTAACAAATTTAAGAAGATGCATCTTATGTTATACTATCCAGCTAATTCCAAGCTACAATGGTGGGGGCTGGAGGGGTTACAAAATGTAGAAGATGCACCTTTTGTTATACTAACCAACTATTTTCAAGCCACAACAGTGGGGGTGGAGGGGTCACAGAATGTAGAAGATGCAACATTTGTTATACTAACCAACTAGTTCCAAGCTGGAAAGTGGGGGAGGGGTCATGGGTAACCAAGTTACTCCCTCTAGATATGCCCGTACACAGTGGTAAGATTGCTTAGCAGTGCATGCTACCTAACATGACATGCTGAGTCCAGGAATTGAACCCAATATTCCCAGTGGTGAGTATTCCTGTCATGTTGGGATGTCAGTATAAGAAATGAGAGAAATTACTGCTCATATACACTTACAATTCCTTTGATGTAAGTTAAAGCCTGTTCATCTTTTCCATCTTTTGGATGAATGTTCTCTGTACTGTATGGTGGTGAAATAATAACTTTATCCATGATAACAATATTCTTTTCTTCCCAGTATAATTCATTGAATCTGAAAGAAAATCAATAACTTCTTTCTTATGCATGAAAATTCGGTGGCAGTGCATCTTATGAATTGTTTTCAAAAATGTCAGCTTGTGCAAAGTTCAACCTTAGCCTTAGAGGTCCAAAGCTTGTTTTACACCCTAATTTCATAATGATGTGGCCAAAACATCTCCAGACATGAAGTCCTAGTTACACAAATCTCCCACAACTACCCCACCCCAATCCACACAATTCTAATAACACTTACTGTTTAGCTATCACATCAAACAATTTTTGTCCTTCAGGAGTAACATCGATTCCAACTCTACTAACAGCAAGCTTTTTATCCTGAATCTTGCATTTCGTTCGTTTTTCTATTTTCTCAAGGTCAATGGCAGGAAGTGGTTGCGTTGGTTTGATTGATTCTTTAACTATTTCAAAGTTACTTAGATTTGAAATATTGAACATTCTAACGTCAGAATTTCCCTTTTTAGATCCCTTGGCAGTAGGTGTTTCTAAGGAGCACGTCGTTAAGGAAATTTTTTGCGCGTTTTCTATCAACTTCAACAAGATGAAGAATATGGCAATAATTTCGTTACACAAGTATAAAGAAATTACGAACCTCTGTCTGGGAAAATTCCCCAGCCTAAATCAATAATACATACACGACAGATACCACCCAGCTATAGTATACTCTTATCGCACATAATCACAATACAATTGAAGGGCATTAAAATTTGATCCCAAAGAAATTGGAAGAAAATGCTTCGTCACTTGATCGTTCGCCAAATCATTATTACTCCCATTGTAAGCTTTATTTATTGCACAAGGTAGTACCAATTGAATGCAAGTAGATGCATCCTTGATGTTTAACACTTAGTATTAATTGACTAATTATATTTTGTCTGAAGGAAAGACACTTCTTAGATATGATAAAATTAAATATTCTCTGAATCTAATTCACGAGCAGATGCACATGAGCTTCGATAACGTCAAAACTTCCAACTACGACTGACTTTCAAAGTTAACTGAACGAAAATAAAGGATACTTATGACAACGAATTTGGTCCCATAATCGAAGGCCATGACTTCTCCTTCAAATTTCTCGTTAAAGATGGTAGTACAGGCGACGATTGTGCCCGGTGAAATATCTTTTCCATCCTTCATTCTTCCGCTCTCGCTCGTCGCCATATTTCTTGCCACCGGTACGTGTTTTGTTAGCGCGTGCTGCGCGGGAGAATGAGTTCCTGTACTGTAAAGAGATTCTAGCTTTTCATCAAAAACCACATTCATATCTTTGTAATTTTACCTAAATTTCTTAAGAACAAAACATTTTAAGACAAAGATAACTTTTTGAATGTATTAAGAATGTATGAGTCTAGCTTTATTGAAGAAATCTTGAGGTTTCTTTGGTACAAGTAAGATTGTTATTTTTCCTGATATCACTTTCTTTTTACATTGCGCTTAATAGGAAGAAGAAGTACCGCTGAATCAGGCGCACAAACAAGATGGCGTCCAGCTGTAAAGAGGTAAGAGTCGAACAATTTATTGTTAGCCATTGATCTTATAACTTACAGTTGTGCAATAAAAAGTATCAATTGCTCTATGGCTCCGCGTCAGCTAGGTCCATGTTTTGCCTAAGAACCAAAACTACAAGTAATTTTTTGTGTTGTCCTGTTGCATGATCAAACATTTTTCCACGATAAACTTGTTTTTCATCTTTGCGCTGTTCATGCTTGCACTGAAGTTTGAGATATCTAAGCTGTATTGTATAAAGACGATCATTTTCAAAGAGGAACACATAAACCTTGTGGCACAAATATGTTGATTGATGAATTGACTGATATTTTTTTTCAGCTCTGATATGAAATTTTACTGTTTTTTAAGGATCTAGATCAGTTGCTGGCAGGTCTTGCTTCCATGGGGTTTGAGTTGGATGACTGTCAAGAAGCACTGCTAGCTGGTCATATTACACTTGAATCTGCAGTGGAATGGTATGCACGTAATACATGTTGTAAACAATGAAAAATATGGTTATGAAACAAAGGCTAGACGGGAAATAAGTGGGAAAGATCATTTGGTACCTATGCCCTCTCCCCTTAGGAATAAAATGAATGTCTTGTTCATTTTTAATGAGAGTGGAAACAAAGTGAAGGCCTTAGTTGACTATAGGTAGGATGGAAAGGATAAACTCACTAAATATTGACTAGACAAAAGAAAGCAGACATTTTTTATGAACCAGAAAAAAAGAATACTTGTTATTCCCAACTCAATATGTAACATGATTAGGTTTAATGCAAAATAAGAGAAAATGTTCGGGGTTTTCTAAACCTTTTCCTTCAATTTTCTCTATTTCTACAGCCAACAACTAATATTTATTAGTGGTGTTGGACTGAAATAAAAATTGGGTGGAAGGAGAGGGTGGCTGAAAAAAGTAATCAAACAAGAAATAGGGAAATGCAATAGGGAAATTCAAAAATACCCTAAAAAAGTGAAAGGGACTAGACCTCCAAAAACTTTATGATTGAATTGCAAATGACATTTTTGGAGGGAGGAAAATTGGAGAACCTGATGAAAAATCTCATCTCAAAGCACAGGAGGGAACCAGCAAGCAACTTTATAATCATATACAAGCCCAAAAATTTAACCAGGGTCGCCTTGGTAAGAGGTGAACTCTCCAATTACTATGTCACCTGTTCTCTTAATAGAGGTATCAATTGTGTGCTTTTCCTTTTTCTGAGTAAAATGCTTCTAGTTTTATTGATATTATTAATAAATATTATTTTCAAAACAGGCTGGTGGAGAAGAAAACCAATCCCTCTGCGGCAACAGCTGGAAAAAGTGTCAATAACTTACAGGTACATTAGGGTGGCTTTTAGAAACCAGGAATTGTAAGACAATGTACTTGAAATGATTCTCCATGTCTGTGTTTCCTTCTTCATAGACTGACTAGTTATTGTGATATCTTCTTAAATTAAAATTTTTTATCTTGAGGAGAATAAAGAGCCATCTGGCAGTGGTATATTTGAACAGCAGGAAACAGGATCAGCTGACCATCAGGTTTCAAGTAGATATTCACTGACAGAGGAAGGAAGGAAAGCCAAGGAAAGATTTATAGAAAAAGAAAGAGAAATAGCTCGAACTGAAGCTAAGAAGCGCAGACTGGAAGAAAAGAAAGCTAAAGAACAAATACTTATGCAGATTGCAGATGACCGGGAAATAAGAAAAATGAAAACTGGTATTAAATCTGAGACAATATCAGAAAAAGCTTCACCAGCAGGTAGATGTAACATCTTGGGTGTCACAGACATCTTGTGTGATTGATATTATTAGCTTAGATAGTATGTGCACTCCGATTGGTCAAGAACTGTGCTGTATTAGTGAACAGAGCAAGGTGCATCTAATACTATTCACATTTTTGCAGCTTGCTTTACAAAGTAGTATTTTAAAAAAACAGCATTGAAACTACTGACAGTGATTTTATATCCAAAGAATATATAAGAAAGCAAATGAAAAAGCTTTTTATCATGTATGCTCCATTCATTAATTCAGCACTTAAGAACCACCCATCGTACTAAAGAAGTTTAATTTTTTTTCACACTTTTGAATATTATAAAAAGGGATTTAACAGTGGCATTTCTCCAGGGTAGCTCTTCATCCCCTGTATTCTACTTGGAATTTAGAAGTTGATTTTTGAAGAGGGAGGAAAACCTGAGAACCTAGGGAAAAATGTACAAAACACAGAAGAGAACCAACACCAGACAAGCAACTCTACTTACATTTATTACAATACCAATTAAGTCATGAAATCAAACCCGGGTTGCATCTTATTGAGATGCAAGCATTCTCAATGCTACACCACCCACTCTCTCGTCACTTCCCATTTTATTTCTTGTCAAAACATCAAGGTACATGTACTTGATAAAGTTTTTAAATATTGTGAAATAGTTCTGGGTCCAATTGAAATAGAAACTGAAAAGTAGTGGATAGAGATGGGGTGGATGAGATATGGGATACCATATTCAACCCATGAAAGAGCACACTTTACTCTGAAGGGGATACAAAAATATATATTATTCTTTACCTTTATTGTATTTGATTTTCTGATTTGATTTTTTATGCATGGTAATCAGAAGAGGGTACAAGCACCAGTCAGTTGTCCAAAACCACCAAGGGGGAGTGTTCGATGTGTAGGCTACAGGTAACTTAGATGTTGATACTGGGTTCTATTTTGATTCATACTTTTCCTTCTCCTCATGCCACTTTAAAATCACTAAGTCTGGAATGAAAAGGGGATTTTTTTAAATAATCTAGCTTTTGATTTAGTGGCCAATCATGTGGAAGCAAACCAAAAGTCTATTGTATTTTTTCTTTTCAGGTTAGGTTACCAAGCAGCCAAGTTAAAAAGGGCAATGTACCAGTCAAGACCAAACTAGAGCAAGCAGTTACTTTAGTGTGTAGTGACTCTTCTCTCAGAACTGGAGAGGTAGAAATACTCCAGGTACTCTTAGTAGTTATTATGAATATTAATAATGTGATAACGATGGTGATGATGATGATGTGATGATGATGATGTGATTATAATGATGTGTTGAAAATGTGATAAATGATGATGATGTGATAAAGATGATCAATGATGATGATGTGTGATGGTGTGATGATGTGATGATGTGATGATGATGATGATAATATTGTTTTTATTTTAGAGAGAGTGATACATAGCAATCGCTATTAAGCATTAATAATTTTTGATCCTGTATCATGTTTAACATATCTAATTAAGAGGCATTCGCTATTTTGTGTGGTCGTCATGCAATTCTTTCAAGCATTTTTCAAAGCAAAGGCATTACCTTATATTTAGAAATTTTCAAAACCCTGAGTGCTGGTCTGGCTGAGGCTTCAACCAATGACTTCATGTAGACATAAATAAAAGGCCAATGCCTGACCATAGTTAATACATGTAGCTATTAACTATGGGGTGGCAGTTCAAATTATTTAATTTTTTCCAACCCCAATTAAACTTCTCAATTTCTATAATAATATACTAAAACTAATCTCTGTTGATTAGTAATTAGTGATATTTTGTTTCAGCCATTTCCACGCAGGATTTTCACTGCAGTTGAATTAGAGTCCACATTGGAAGAACTTGGTCTGTGTCCATCTGCTATGGTCGTTGTACAGAAAAAGAACCGTCATCCACTAGCCACAGGTACATGCTTATGACCTGGATTCTGCTTACAGTTTTAAGTAAAGGGTGAAGCCATGCTATTAGGTTGGGTATCCCTGGCAACTTGAATACTTTTCACCTGGGAAAATAAGATGAAGTCGTGATGTATCATTCAAATAGTGCTGATGCTACCCAGTGTGGGCTTAGAGATATCCATGGCAACCATGTCACTCTTCTCACTCTTAAATATAAGACTATGATCTTGGGGTTATACAATGATTCCACTGGATACGATTTATCCTTCAGATAGATTTATCCACTCTTTGTACGACCACAACCTGAAAAATAAGATCCATGGACCTGAGGTGTTATGCAAAGGGTGTCAAACAGATGGCATATGTCCACAGTTTCTAGTTAAGCTGGCTCACTTGAAATTGTGAAAGGCCCATTGGCCCTCTTTTTCACTCGTTTCATAAAAGGGTTGTAATTTACCATGTAAATTACGCATGTTCTTATATGATTTCCGAGCCCATCCCACACGGCTTACCGCCTCATTTCTGATGGCATATGAGGTCAGAGTTATCCATAGTAGCCTAGCCTAAACAACAGCTATTGCTAAAAAATTGGAAAACTAAACTAATCCATGGAAAGATTCTTCAAATATGCTTTAGAAAAAGCATATTTTGTGGCTGTGAAAAACAATGCATGGTGAGCCTAGATTCCAAATCACCAGGTTCCGATTTTACTTTTTTTTCATTTATTTAGACCTTAGCTCTGGCACAGCTTCTGCCCATTTGGTGGAGCCACCAGAACCTGAGCAAGGAGTTGCTGGTGCAGAAAGAGATAGACCAGGTAACAGGGACATGGGCAGAGTCCAACCTGGTGCTGAAGTTGGTCTAGAAAGAATAATCAATGAACTTCCAAACCCTCCTGGCCTGGACATTCCTGGTATTGGAAGAAACCAACCACAGCAGCATCAGTGGGGAGAGGGAATGAGATTAGGAGCAGTTCAATACAACCCTCATGCTATAGAACCTGTTTTGCAAGCTAATTCAGCCGGAGAATCTGCTGCAAGGAGAATGGAAATGAGAGCACAGCTGCTACAGCACAGGCTGGCAGGTAAGGGTTACTTTAGTAAAAAATACAACCAGAAAATCATACGTTATATGTTGTCTGAAAGTGTTTTGAATATAATTGATAATGTGATGAATTCTTGGTAGTGTGTTGGTAAGTTGTCTGTATATTGGTAAGTTGAAGGTAAGGTACTGGTGAGTTGTTCCAGTGGCATTAAACTTTTGACCAGGTTTGGGGTGGAGATGGGGGGGGGGGGGGGGGCAGCTTCCTCATTAATAATTCCATAAGTGTTGAGCTACTTTGCCACTAGTTTGTCAACAGAGGGTAGCCAACAGAGTGTTAGAGCCTTACTGGAAGGATAATATTTATATTTATCTGCACCTGTTCATATTAATAAATGGAAAATTGCAAAGCACAAGTTATAGTCATTATTATTATCATTATTATTATTATCATCATCATCATTATTTTTATTTTATTATTATTATTATTATTATTATTATTATTATTATTATTGATATTGATATCAGAACTCCATGTGAAATGTCACAGAAAGCCAAAGGAAAAATTTTAAAAATACACTCTCAGAGATTTTGCAATGCTAACAAATTTGAAGATAATGCTGCTGGCTGAAGATGTTAATTATTAATTAATTATTAATAAATTTATTCAAATTAGATGCTGCTAAAAGTCCACCACCAGAACAGCCCCACCTCCACAGAGAAGTAAGAAGCTTAGAGATCATCTGTATAGACAACATTGTTTTAAGGCTAGCAGGGCACCCACATTTACAGCCATTAACCACATTAGGGACTCTGCCTCACAAGGTGTGTGACAAGATAATACACCAGCTAATGAAGAGCAAAGCCCTCTCACCAAAAACAATGCAAGCCTTTTTATCCTGGTAAGTCTTATGACAAAACTACATTTGGTATTTTTGTTAAAATGGAGTTAACCAATGATAGCAGGGGTTTCATTAGGGGCCGGGATCGGAGAATGTTCCGGTAAATGAGCAAACCTCTCTGGTTTAAACTAATTATAGCATATTAATCCATTTATAGCATATTAATTTGTAAACTGTTTGCTTAGACTTGCCTGCTAGTTAATAATTCATGATTTCAAAACTGAATAAAATGAATCTTTTCAATGAAAAAAAAGAGGGAATTATTAGGAACATGAATTTTAATTTTAATGCCATTTCTCCTATAGTCAAAATTATGAGTTAAAAAACTGCCTACTTTACAATATTTAGACACTCTTTTTATTTTGGTGTTCATTTTGACACAACTGCTCTTTTAAGAGGGAAGGATCATGTGACCTATTAGCATGTAAAGATTACCTATATTAGTTTGGTCAATTGTCATATCTAAATTGTCAGCCAATAAACTATTGGATAATGCAATAAAGCCAATTGGCAACAATCGCACAAGTTTGTTATGGTGCTTATAGTTCAAGACTATAGGTAAATAATAATAATAATTTTCATTGCTTCCAAAGCTGTCTTCGATATCTTAAGCTGGATTGCTACTTATTGGTAACAAATGAATTGCTTACTGTACTGAGGTATGTCATATTGTAGCACTGGAGGAAACTTTTGCTCCAAAAATGTACTGTACTTTAAAAAAAAATCCATATATCTATTTAATCAAAAGCAATGAGTTTGGAGCCTGAATACGTTATCCACTGGATAAGCACAATCCAGTGGATAAAAGCACTATAATGCAGTTAAAAAATAGAAAATGGACTTGCGTGCTAAGTGCAGTCATAAAGCATGCAGGGATTTGCAAAACATGAGAGAAGTGTTAGAAGAAGCATGATGCGTCGTCGCGTAGTGGAATGCTTCTGGACACTTCTCAAGTGTTCTGCCAATCCAAGCAATCAATTTTGTTCTTTCTTTTATAAAATACAAATTACGATAACCCTTATTTTAGATAGGAATGAAGCAACGGAAAGAGCTAGCTTGTGAAATGTGTTCTCATAAAGCATGCTCTCCAAACCAATCAGAACGTGCTACCCATAACATTTGTTTTATAATGAATCAATATAGCATATAAAATTCATAGTAGATATCTCCTTATTCAAACTTTGTGCAACTGAATCCCACCACCTCTATGAAGTTTATCTGATGAATGAAGATTTTCCTGGTGGATAGAGTTCCTGACCTAAGATATTCCTATTTGTTCAATTTAAACACCTCCGCACTATCCTTGCATCTGTCATGTCATACCTTAACATTATCTTAAACCCATTTTGAGCCATTTTGTTGTTCTAATATTATTGGATTTATTATTAATTTTTTATTCATTTTGTTAGACTTCACAAGCATCTGACATTACTAAGTCTCAAATCTTGTCCCCTAATTACTGACAAAGCAATGGAGGCTGTGTCAGGTGGGTTTTGGCATTGTTTTTATTTTTACTATTTTTGAAGTATGCATAAAAACTTGCTCGTTTCTTTTATTGTTTGTTATAGCTCTAAAGAAATTACAGTCCTTAAACTTAAACCAGTGTTCACAACTGACAGACAAATGTTTTACTTACATTAAGGGTAAGACTCCTTATACAGGTACTAAAAGTTGACCTTTATTGATTCATTATTCCGTCCATTGGTACATATAGCATTCACTTATTAATTTACAAAGTAATCGTCCAATCCATTTATTCATTTATCTGTCCATCCATCCATCCATCCATCCATCCATCCATCCATCCATCCATCCATCCATCCATCCATCCATCCATCCATCCATCCATCCATCCATCCATCCATCCATCCATCCATCCATCCATCCATCCATCCATCCATCCATTGCAATTATTATTTCTTTTATTCATCAGTTTGCTTATCCCTTTTCCAGACTTACCTTCTTTAACTGTGCTTCAAATGGACAACACCAAGGTATTTATTTGCACTAAATCATTCCAATGTACCTTCCAATGGTTCCCATATATGTACCTTTGCATACTCTAATGATTTGTTTGATTGAAGGTAGTCTAGATACAGTGTGTACAACCATGTGATCCAAAATCCATTATGAATAACAATGAAACAACCGCCATGTTAGTTGATCTAACAAGAAAAGCTAATTTTTGCTTATTGTCAACCAAGATGGTAGTTATGACGTCACATGCACATGCTGTATTGCAACTTTTGTCCCAGTCAGTATGTATCAACGATAACAATCATATGTCTTTGTTCCAGGTTACAGATCAAGGGGTTTGTTATTTTGTTACCAATGCCAGCTGTGCCAGTAACCTCATACACCTCAATCTTTGCAGTACTGATATAACAGACTTAAGTTTAGATGTTCTAAAAGGTAATTTAATTCCCTCGTTTGCTTGACTGACCCTTTGAAAAACTGTACTTCTTAACAACTACAGATTTCACATTTCAGACTGCATGCTTTTCCCTTGAGTATCATTTCCTTGTTTGCTTGATTGATCTTTTAAAAGACTCTACATCTTAACAACTACAGATTTCACATTTCAGACTGGATGCTTTTCTTTGAGTACCATTTCTTTGTTTAATGGTCGCACATAAATAGCAGACACGTATGGGATGCAAAAGAATCCAACAGTAATAATTGTTATAATTATATATGAAATATATTAATATATAATCAATATTTTTATAAAATCAATATTTTTATCTAGGGAATGATATGTGGTCTGAAATAGCAAAACAATACTCCCAAGATAAATGTGTTTAATTTTAACTATACTTTGTTCTACGGTTTACCTCCCTTAGTATAAGTAATGATGAAAAGGTAAATTATACACCGTGAAAAAGATGAAAAAACCTACTGACGTTTCGGACGCTAGTCCTTCGTCGGAGTAAAAGAGAAAGAAGTGGTAGAAAGGAGTGTATATATGATAGAATAAGAAAGAGACTTTCTGACTTCATTGTTTTCGGTCTTTCTTTGCTTAACGGCAACAATGATTGTCGCAAGACCAAAGAAATGCGGCTTATTCACCTATTGGGCACTCTTAGTCCCAACAGGATTAATGAACGCTTTATTTTCAACTAACCTTTCCTTTTGTCTTTTGATTGTTTGTTTTTGTTTCCTTGCCTACCTTGCTCTCATTGGTTTCTTTTGTCTTATTCTATCATATATACACTCCTTTCTACCACTTCTTTCTCTTTTACTCCGACGAAGGACTAGCGTCCGAAACGTCAGTAGGTTTTTTCATCTTTTTCACGGTGTATAATTTACCTTTTCATCATTACTGTTTCATTAGAAACACAGACGCAGCTCACACTAGTTTTAGCTAGTTATACCTTCCCTTAGTATAAATCAACTTAATATGTTGATTGTAATATCTATAGATATTGAAAACAGTATGTGCATGAGTGTGGATGGAGGGGACACTGCAAATGAGACCTGGTCCCCTTGTGTCTTCATGGGATTTGCCCAAGAAAGGATTAAATCAAATTAAACACTGCCCCTCTCCTCCCACCAAGTATCCAGGTCAAGCAATGGCTTTGTCAAATAAAATTCAACTATAAAATTTATATAATTTTGCAGTCTGATAAAGAAATTCTCTTTTTTTCAATTCCCAGATTTAAAGTCACTAAAGATTCTTGGGCTGGAGAATACAAAGGTAATTCTTTCTTGTTGCTTGCTCCTGAACTCTGTGAAAGTTCTCTTCCACAAACAATTACCAAGGTTATTTGTTTACAAGTCAAGTTAGTTCTTGATTTAAAGGTTTTTTTTCCAGGTCAGTTCATGTTAGTTCGATCCACAACTTCTTTTTTTTTTGTTTTTTGTTTAGTTGTTCTAATATCACCATTCTTCAGGGACTGCTGAGCTAGGAGGGCTGAGTGGCCTTACTGATAAATTTGCCCCCATTTTTGATTTATTCACTTATTTTCTATTTGATATAGAATTCAGTATTGGAATTCCACACTCACTCACTCCACAGTCCCTGTTCTTACAAACGTTTTCAAATTGAAATTTAAAATTAAGACACAAATTTCATACATGCAACGTAACAATATAAGTAAGCTGACATTTAAAGATAAATTTCTGTTATAAAACCATAACAAATGAATTACAGTATTATCAGAGGTTATTGCTTTTCTAATAATTTATAACCTTTGCTTACAGATTACCAGGCTGGATGTTCTATCATGCCTTAGCTACCTAGAAAGTCTAAATGTGTCCCATACAGAAGTATCAAACAACAGTATGGTATCACTAAGTGGCTTGCCATGCTTAGTGTCACTCAATATTCTGTCCACTGCTATTGATGACCTAGGACTGCAATATCTTCATGGTAACTAGTCTTTAACTGGTTTCACGAGCAAAAACAATCCCCTGGTAGTAGGGGTAGTAGAGATTTAGCCACCCCCCTCCCCCCTGAATCCACACTAATACACCCTATTTGTGTAGTTCCAGAAAATATCCATACCCTCTACCCTCACTGCCAAGTAAATTTGTAAAATGATACCCCTACCCCCAGTAACTTCCAATTTTCTTACATACAAACTCTTTCTCTGACCCCCTCCCCTCTGAAATTTTCAATTTCCTCTGTGGGTGGGGTATGGAACCTTGAACTACGAAATACAGTGAAATAGAGGTTTTGCACACCAAGCGATGGCAGCCATGTTAGATGGCAGGGACAATACAATCATTTTACATGAGAAAGAATTCAAATACTGAGAGCAAAGGGATTCTATCGTTCTGCCATCTAACCACAGGCAGTCCAAGCTGTATTATGGGCACCACCTTTAGTATTATAGTACATTTTTGAGCCTCCCTGATTTCAATGAACGTTTTGCCCTCCTAATCAATCTTAATGATATTTTTTAGATCTACGATTAACTCATTTGAAGTTACCTGGGAGACTTAAAATAACTGACCAAGGAATACAGCATATTCAAGGTGAAAACTAGTGAGATAAGGAAATGTAGTAGAAGGGGTTGGACAAGCAATAAGGTACATCCAAAAACATTGCATCTCCACTGATCGTTAATAAAATTGATGGTGATGATGATGGTGATGATGATGATGGTGATGATGATGAGGAGGAGGAGGTTGATGATGATATTTTGATAATTGTGCATTTGAAAATGCACTAACAAAAGTTTAAAAATCAATTAGATATATGATAATTTATAAATAATAATAATAATAATAATAATAAAAGTTGTGATAATATAATGCACATAGTACTGTAGCAGGAAAGGGTAACAGGTTTTACATCTTTTCATCTGTATTTTTTTCCATAATGGAGTTTAGTGTATTATTTCAATTTAGATTTAGATTTAGATTTTTGTTATATATCTAAAGGTCTTTTTGTTATATATTTATAGGTCTACCACTTGCTGCAATAGATCTGTCAGATTATATCAACGTAACAGATGTTGGAGTTCATTGCATCTCAACAATGTACAGGTAATCAGCTTAGATCAAATTGTCATAGCTGCACACCCTTCCCTCCCTTCGGGCAGGTAATCAGTCATTTCTGCTTGGAATTCACTCATTTGTTTCAGTTTTTAGTCCAAACATCAAACATCAAACTTCACATGAGCCGAACCTAATTAAAACGATGGATAATAACGCGGTCTTCTTTGATGTCATTAGGTTTGGCTCATGTGAACTTGGAAGCTTGATATGAGTCCTCCCTCAATAACTCCCATTCCAACACTTACCTGTCAAACATTTCCCCCCCTATTTTTTATACTAGCTTGACAAAGCTGACACTGAGTAACACTAAACTAACAGATGTGGGAATTTTGAGTCTATCAGGTATATATAGATACATTTTTTAATTAATATTTTATTGATATTTGCTACATATTTTCTAACGATAATATAAATATAATTTTCTTACATTTACAATCACTAGGACGCATTATACACAATACATTTATATGTTTACTATGTTTCAGTATTCAGGTATGTTTAGGGAAGCATGGGCGGTGAGAGTGCTCGCCTCTCACCAATGCGACCTAGGTTCGAGTCGTGACGAGCTCGGTGTTGTATGTGAGTTGAGTTGTTTGTTGGTTCTCTCCTGTGCTGTGAGGGTTTTCCAGGTTCTCCGGCTTTCCTCCCTCCACAAAAACCAACTTCTAAATCCTAATTCGATCCTAGGAGATATTCACGATAGGGCTAATCTCAATATCTCCTTTTGCACTCACTTATGCGAATGTTTTAGTGTCTGCAGAATAATAAAGAAAATGAATATTGTGATCCTTTCGCCCTGTGACCCTGTGACCCAATCTATTTTAGTTAAAAAGTCAGGTCTTCGACTTTAATGGGTTAAACTTACTTGATCCTTGGGGGGAGAGAGGGAGAGAGGGGGAGAAGGGGGGGTTTGGGGGAGAAAAGGAGAAAAAAGATTTCTTTATTTTTACTTTATTTTCTTTCCTTTCAACTCCTTTCTTGTTACTGTCTATTCTAGAAGCTCTCACTCACTTCCTGGTCGCATATTTCTTTTTGCTCTTCAGGCAATAGAGTGAAAGCATCTTTGATATTTAAGCCACTGTCTTGTTGATCTAGTTCATTATATTACACAGGACTGACTGAGCTTGTAGAGTTGAATGTTGACAGAACAGCAGTGACAGATGAAGGATGCATGGTTATCAGTAGTAAGTACCTCAACAGTCAACACAGAGGTTCCTCACACTCAATCCAACATACAACATGCACTCCGCCGTCACACATTTACTCATTAGGCACTTCTTCGTTGTTATTCGTTATTCCAATTCACGTGCATTGTAGAGTGAAAGAAATATTAACTGTGCGCGCGGGAATATTTTATATATGGTGCTGATATCGAACTTTTCAAGGCACGCACATCTGAGAGAAAGATACTGTGCACGCTGCACTATTTTATATGTAAATATGCGAAAATACCGACCTTTCCAATTTACGTAAATATGTGCGCGCGGCACTATTTTATATATGGCGCTAATATCGAATTTTTCAAGGCACGCACATCAGAATGAAAGATACTGTGGTGCGGCACTATTTGCGCTAATAACGATCTTTCCAATTGATGGTTTTCAACCATTTCTCAGAGAATTAAATAACAAAAAACACGGCGGCCATGTTGGAGGATATGGCCGCCGTGAAAACCATCAATTCAAGTAAATCTGTGCGCGCGGCACTCATTTATACATGGCGCTAATAGTCGCGCTAATATCGAATTTTTAAAGGCACGCACATCATAGTGAAAGATACTGTGCGCAAAATATCGACCTTTCCAATTCACGTAAATCATAGTATAGATAGCGAAAGAATGATTACGGCACTATTTTTAATTTACATTAATATTGAACTTTTCAAGGCACGCACCTCAAAGTGAAAGAAATATCAACTGTGAGCGAGGCCTTATTTTTTTATATGGTGGTATGATACAGAACTTTCCATGGCACGCAAGTCATAATAACCGACCTGTTAGCTTTGCGCATGGCAATATTTTATTGCGCTGATATTATTTTATCGACCTTAGAAGTGAGGCTGAGCCTGCATATACTGGAGTCTTAAGAGCTGTCAATAGTGCATCTGTGCGCAAATTTACACTCATTTTCACCTGTTTCTATTTCCTTCACAGACTTTCCAAATCTTCAAATTTTAAGCCTTTCTTCTACACAAATAAGCAACAAATTTCTAACTTGTGACGTGCTTAATCAGTGCTTAAAACTGAGCCAATTAAACCTGAGTAGAACTCGAGTGTCCAACAAGGGAATAAGGTGTCTTAATCTTAACTGTCTTACTTCACTCAACCTGGACTGGACAAGCGTCACATCTGATTGTCAACTGTTGCTTACAGGTAGAAATTGGTAGAAATACTCCTAGTATTTTTCTTTTCCTTTCTATCGCATGGGACAATTTTTACTAAGACTGGCAACCATACAATTTCACCTGCGCGATGTAGTTAGCCTCACAGAGTTTTATTCTCAAAGCAAATTCGTGCCAGCTCTTGCACCTAATACTTACTAAGAGCTTTATTTTCAGTCTTATGGCGCTTTCCATTAATTCCAACCGATCGGCCGGAGCGGCCAGTTCTCAAATAGTACGCTAGTTTTCATAACTATTACGGGCCGAGTTTGGTAAAATATAGTATAAGTTGGCGAAACATTGCCATGGCATTAAGTAAAATTTTCATTGGTAAGCCAAACCAATGTCTGTTTGATAAATGGTGATAAAATACAGACATTTAAAAACAAAAAAATATTTTTTGACTAACGATCCAACTTTTTCTAGGCTGTCCAGCTCTTAAAGCACTGCGAACAAACAACTGTACCCCTTCCATGGACGAGTCTGATGAAGAGGAAGTTTAATGCCGGAATCTTGGTGGAAAACCTGCTATAAAAAGCTGCTTTCAACCTTTAAAACACCAAGAATCGAAATATTGCGACCAATTTGAATAACTCTTATTCTGCACTTACTTGCGACTGACTAGCCTCTAATGCATTTGAAAAATTCTTTTATCTTTCCAGGTGATCACAAGGCTAGTCAGTAGCTAGTCAGTGCAGTACAGTTATTTGAATTGGTCACCAGTTTTCGATTTGGTTTACAGAAAAATGTAATTTCTTCACGAAGGTTGGATTAAAAAGCCGGATAAAGACGAAAATTGAACCAAAAATGATAACTACAACAAAGTGAATCATGTGTTTTAAAAACGTTATCGTTATAGCAACTCAAATTTTATTAAGCTTTTATGGTTGATATTAATAAAGATATTTATTTTCTTAATCTTTTCTTTATTCGTAAGCTTGACTTTGGTATACCTGTGTTGTTTCAAAGCACAGGAACCCCAACACTAGAAAATATGCACTACTTATGGATAAATCTTTATTTATATTAGCTCGGAGAAAATCACAATTTTCTATAATTTTCTTTGGTCGAAAACTTGTCAAATTGATGATAAAAAGATCCATGAAAAAGGAAACCATTGGAATATTTTTCTTAAGTTGGAAGCTCTCCCCAGGCCCTTCCTTAAACTTAGCGGGGTTTCGAGCGATCGTCGTTGGAGTTTTGCGTCACGTGTGTAAACTCGTGCTGTGATTGGCTGTAATGGCTTTAAAATAGTTGTGGAGGGAAAAAACGAAATTCTGACAACGACAACATCACATGCCAGGGAAAAAGAAAGGCAAAATCACACCTATATACGGCTGATCTTCTCTGTCTTTTTCATATGAAAGAAACAGCAATGTCTGCTGCTGCTTTAGTTGGTAGCTTTGACGATATAGTTCGCTCAGCAGCGATTTTAAGCGAGGGAATCGAGGGAGGTGAGTATTGGAACCGCCATGTTTGTATTCAACATTCTTAATTTTATGATTTTTGCTTTTCTCAAGCAACTAGAAAGCCTCAGATACGATTTAAGCCTTCTACCTTTTTTATTATTTCGTGATTTCATCGCGTGAACTCCCAAGTAACTGTTTAGATTCGTTTGATTACAGAGTTCTTGAAGTTTGTACTACAGCAAGAAGACTGCCGTAAAAAGTGGTTAGAAACTGAGAATAGTTGTGTTAAACTGAAACAACAGATTACTAAATTGAAGGTACGTTGATATAAAGTACTTCGAGCGCCACATTAGCTGGTTCATAGCTAACTTCTTGTCAACAAATTTTTGCTTCGCGTCCAAGCGAAAGCGAATCATGGCTGACAGTAAATCGTATCTTTTTATCTAGGCGGAAAACGAAGCCCTTGATGTCAAGCTGAAGCATGCTCGGTAAGTTACCTTAACGGTCTTCCATTTATCCAGTTTAGCTTGGGAATCAAGTATAGTCTTAGACTCTTAGCTTGGGTATTAAGCTTAAAATTTGCAAATCACCGATCGCTTTGCATTTTTATTTTATAGAAATCAAATTGAAATCGAAATCAAGAAAAGAATGAAGGCAGAGGCAGCACAGGACCACTTGGTGCGTTCTGGATCCATATATGATATTTAATAGAAGTAGTGTTGGTTTAGTTTAAGAGCAGTGCTTGGCTTTGTCTTAACTACCTCTCCCCACTTCGCATGAAGTGAAGGCCTTCTGGGGTGTTGGGTTCAAAAGACCCTTCCACTTTTGATATGAACAGGTTGACAAAAATAGTTCAATACCATTGGACAGAGCATCTCAAATTTGCCAAGTTAAAGTTTGATAGCTTAGAATGTTAAAGATATAGCTCTGTAAAGTTGCAAAATTTCGCAGACGCGCGTATGGTTGGACAAATGTCTGTAAAATGTTGTGACTTTTAATGGCTA
Organism: Actinia equina; assembly: GCA_011057435.1. Taxonomy (NCBI): domain Eukaryota; kingdom Metazoa; phylum Cnidaria; class Anthozoa; order Actiniaria; family Actiniidae; genus Actinia; species Actinia equina. Next base: position 139,793 of record WHPX01001094.1, read on the forward strand.
TATCTTTGCTTGTTTCCAATATATCACTCTCAAACTTGGTAAATTTACTAAAATTAGAGGTACTTTTTGCAGTATTATCAATGTGCTTTTTCCATTAGTTGTCAATGTAAGAAGCAGTGGACGGGTTTATTCCTGGACTTGGGATAAGATGTCAGTAGAGTTTGACAAGTCTCTCCCTTGATTCAAGGGTTTTTTCCCAGCTTGAATACCTTGGTTTTCCTCACTCTGCAAAGCCCAACATGCTAAGTTCCAATTTCAATGTGTGGATTAGCTATATGGTGATCTTGATCAGCATAGAGGTTGTTTCAGGGTTGGATAAGTTAAAGGAAGAAATCCCAAGAAAGGTCACCATCTCACTATGGTTTGGGTAATGGGGAATTAGAACATAAATGATTCATTCAAAAGATCTTATATACAAAATTCAAAGCAATTTCTTAAACTATGTTCTTGATCAAGGACCGACAAGTGGCACTGATAAGGGAGCTGCTAACTGATAAAGAAACAATGAGTCGACTGAATGAAAATGAGAGGCAAACCCTGATGCAATCAATTCAAATCAGTCAAATGCACAATGATGATCAGCGGAGCCCAAGAAAAAGACCATATGGTATTGATGAATCATCAGCATCAATTCTGTCACCATCTGATATCAGCTATGATACTACTGCTGATGATCTGGTAAGTAAGAATTGGTTATTTGACAATAAGTTCTGGATTATTATTTTATATGTTCAGGCTAGGTACAGTTGTGAATATGCAGTTACTTGGATATTCGAATCTTCTCTAGTGAATGTTAATGACTTATAGTTACATAGAATCCCTAGGTTACTATCTTCTGATATCTGTTCATTCTTTGATTGTCTGATTGATCAGGACCCAGTGTACAAAGAGTGGATAGTGCTATCTGATGGATAAATTCTTTTGCAGTGGGTAAATTGATGCTGTTATCCAGTAAATTTATCCATCTGATAGCATTATCTACCCTTTGTGCAACTGGGCCCTGATAAAATTCCCATGGTTTTATTCCCTAACTGCTAGTTTTTTTTACATGGCACTGCTTAATAATTTTATGACCAAATTTTTAGTTAGGAATAAAATATCTGGCCCAGTTGCCTAAATATTTACCATATTTTTCCTTTAATTTTGATCATGTTCCCTCTTTTAGGATGAGCCAGCCCCTCAAAAGAATGTGCCTGCCTATCTCAAAAGTGTAAGCCAAACTTGCTTTCTTATCCAGAAGATAAAGAAACAATGTTAATGATTTTTTACTTTTTCATAATATTACTGCCAATAACATATCCATATAATCTCAAAGGAGGATCAACTAGTATCCCTGTATGCATTGTGAGTGAAATGTTAATTTTTTTCATTTAAAAAGCAAAAATTAATATTTAATATATTAATATTTAATATAAATATTAATTTATATTGAAATATTAGTAACACTTAAGAAGAGTGTATGTAATACCTTTTAGCGATATCTTTTCTTAAATTATTCAAGAGATTTTAAAGATTTTTGTCAAAATACTAAAATACTTTCAGATCCTACAACTAGCTACTTTTATTTGCCTAATTAGTTGAACATGTCTTTATCAAATTTTAAAGTAATACCTTAGTATTAGTATTATTATTGGTAGAAGTGGCATTAGAAAAAGATTCACATAAACTGGTGAAAGCCAAAGAAAACAACAAGGGTGCAAAGGCACTTGGGATACTAGTGGGTCCTCCTCTGATGTAATCTATAATAATTTATTAACAAAGCTGTGATGGTATTGTTCCCTTCAGGAACCTTCTGCTCCTTCAGTTGATGAGCTTGGGGTATGTGCACTCTTAGCACTGGTTATTTCTTTTATACATTTATCAATAATGTGTCTTTTTTAACCCATAGCTTATATATTTTCCCTCTTAATTTCATCTAGCATTTTTAATAGCTTTTCATTTTTAAAAAACATTTTCTCTAGGGAGGAACTCCACCAAAGAAATTGAAGACTTCCATTGATCATGTGGTAAGAAAATGTACATTAAGATATTTTGTGATTCATCTAGATCCCAAAAATTGTTGTGCAAAAATAATAGTAATAATTTTGATTTGGACAAATTACATTACTTTAGTTGTCAGCGTCTTGGTTTTGGTGCAGGCAACAATTTTTGAAATAGGTGTTTAATTAAAATCCAAGGAAACAGTTAATATGGCAAATTCTTTGTCTTAATTTGTTTATATGGGCGTTTTGCTGATGATTTACAGCATTTTATTTGTCTCAATTGAAGCCTGAAAAAGTATGAAAATATATTTTGTTGTGTACCAGATTCAGGATAATGTTGTTGCTGGTACCAAGGTTACAGTCAGTCCTGATGGCCCTATTAAAGTATCAGCATTTGTGAACACATTACCAAGTCCTAACAGACCAACTATCAGACGTAAGTTGAACTTATAAGAACTAGGAATATCTACGTTCATTATATCACCTGAGGACTTAAAATAATGGCTTGCCAGTTGTTGGCTATCAGATTTAGCATTTTCACCTAGAGTAACTGTTCAAATAGACTGGCAAGACAAAGATTTGGCCGAATAGGTTTTGCGAGGTCAGCTTAAATTTTTTGTTAAATTGACAAGCAAGGCAAATATTTGATTACCCTGGGTTCCAGAGGGACTGTTTCTACAGATTTAATGACTGAGAGCGGCAAGGCCAGTCAATAATTCAAATTTGCGGGAAAACTCCCTCTGGAGCCCCAGGTAATATTTTATAGGATAAGTTCAAATTCTGGCCAGACAATTGTCTGATGTCAAACACAGTGCTGATCCAAGTTAATGCAGACATTTTCACACAGTTTGAATTTAGCTTGCTAAGTTTTGTAGAGGGTTTGAAACAGGAGCAACCATGAAGAGAAAAATCCTCAAATCAAGAAAGAGACCCAACAAATTCTCTATTTGAACATAGTCCTGATACTTATGATAAATGGATTCAATAATTGTTTTTTTTAGCTGAAGATATTGATGATGTAGGTTTACCAAAATCTAACTTGTATCCTACTCTTCCTGTTTCAAGAACACCTTCAACAAGGTAGAAATTAATCAATAATTAGTTATGAGATCTGTGTCGACAGTGATAAGAGTCTGTAATGATAGGGTGTAGGGACTGGTGGTAAAGGCTCCTGGAATTGAATTCCGATAAAGTAAAGGATCTAAGGCCAAAAAATGTTTTTTCGAAATTCACTTTGGTTTTTTGCAGGGAGACTCCAAAAAGCACTAACAGCATCAAAACTGGAAAGAGAAAGAAGGTAAAGTACTGCTTACCATGGTATTTAGCATCGACTAGTCCAACTATTTGGAAACTTCTTTCAATTTAATAGTAATGATAAGCACCAAGAATAATGACACCAAAATGATGGTGGGCACATGAAAACCGTTTTGAACATGTACTTGTTTCATCATCTTTGAGTCACCCTCCCATTCTTGCCATCCTCATGTGAGGTCTCTTATGGTCGCACTGATGTCAGTCAATGGATAATTGCAAAACACAGCTTAAATAGGAATCTTCCAAGGAAATTTCACCTTACTTAATTTATTTTCATAGGTAAACATAAATTCTAAGCTATCTGACAAAAATGAACAAATCTTTTATTGTTGTTTTGCAGTCGCATATCTTTTGCTCCAAGACTGTAATCAAGCCAGAATCATGTCAACCAGTAAGGAAACTCTTAAAATTCTTTGTTATTAAAGCAAATCTTATCATACTTTATTATTTTCAAATTATCCAGCTAGCCTTTGTTTGTGCTTACTATAGGTTATGACATTAAAAAAATGATGTGCATGTGTCCAAACCTCTTTGGCCCCACCTGTAAACTCACTCTTGTATTCAAAAACCTACTCTATTGCCATTCTTAGTATTCATAATTTTCTTGTCTTAGGTTTTAGTTTAAGTTTTCATAGTTTTTAAATTCTATTTCTATCTTTACTAGTGTGGCAAGAGAATAAAGTTTGGAAAGTTGGCTTTCAAATGCAAAGGTATGGCAATATCTATCACAACATGGTTGTTCTTACACCTGTCAGGTTTAGATCAGTCGGATGTGCCTGGTCATTGTATCTAGCTGTTGAGCAGCCATTTTTTATATCCTAAATACTCCAGTTTCAAAATGTTTGTTCTACAGGGGAGATTTATTTGATTATTCATGTGTTTCAGTGTAGGTCCATGGAGTTTCAAAAATTTTGTATCATTGAAGTTGTGCATTCTTTACAAATACCATTGGTATTTGTGAATATTCATACACTGAAATGAGGCTAACCCTGTATAAGTGAGTCTGTGAACAAGAAACACAACAGTATTTGACTAATAATTATATAATAATTATATATAATAATTGTTATTGGGAAATGGTTTATTTGGTGATAATCTGACAAGAGCCTTTCTTCACAATGTAAGGTTATCCCTTTTTGTTATCCATACATGTTCAATGTAATTTTCTTTTTTCTGTAGACTGCCGTGCTGTATGCCACCCAGACTGCAAAGATGCAGTGCCACTTCCATGTATTCCTTCAAATTTCACTCCCGGTTCTGGTCAGAAGAGACCGGTAAGGAAAGGTGACTCTAAGGCTGAATATTTTGGAGATAAGCTAATTTGCTTCCCTTGCTTTCGTTTTCAGGAAGAAGTCATTGACTTTTATGCTCCATCAACAAGTCCAATGATACCTAACATTGTGGTAAGTAATTGGTATCTGTTTGCCTTAGGACATGGGACCCGTTTAACTAACTGCTCAAAAGTTTGTGTCAATCAATAAAGAAGCCCCCAACACTAGTGAAGTGAGCCAAGGGTGTGTCAAAGTGTGAGTCAAGGGTGTGTCAAGTTGTGAAAATGCAGATACATTTTTAAAACAATAGTTGCTAACCTTCAAGGGGAAAAAAAGTTCTTGGAACGCAATTGAACCGTAAAACAGGATAAAAAGCACGGCCGAGTTTTTGTTTGTTTCTTTGTTTCTTTTTCTTTGGCTTTCAGTTTTCTTCTGTTTATGTTGAATTTAAAAAAATGTCGTAAAGATTGTGTTATAAAAAATCATGGAATTACCTTGTTTATGTTATAACTAGATTATACTTTCGCCTTAGATCGAATGTGTTCAAGAAATTGAAAAGCGAGGCCTTACTGAAGTTGGTCTTTACCGTGTCCCAGGGTAAGCGACGTCTTTGTCTCCCTTACTGTATTTTTTCCTCTCTGTTTCTCTCTATCAATGAACAATTTATCTTTTTTTAAAACTAACTCTCAAGTGTTTTTCCATTTTATAGTGCTGAGCGCACCGTCAAAGAAATCAAAGAAAAGCTCCTCCACGGAAAGATGAGAAAATTGGTAATTATTAGACTTTGTCTAATTTATCAAAACGTCACGCTTTCGCGAAAAGAAATGTTATCCCGAACTATAAAAAATAAAACAAGCCTGTCAAACTATTGTACTTAACTTTGGCGTTTTCATCTTCTCAAGACAAATTCAACAGACAGCTCTTATTGTTTTGACTGCTTTCTGATTATTAAAAAAAAAATGATTTATCGATACCGTAATGGTTTTTCATGGTTAATGTTATTTATAGCATGATGAGAGCGTCGATATCCACGTTATTTGTGGGGTACTGAAGGATTTCTTTCGTAACCTTGCTGAACCTATCATCACTTATCAGCTTTGGCAGTCATTTACGAGTGCCGCAGGTGAGATATCGTTATTATTAACCCTGGTTTTTGTTAGCCATACAAGCAAAAGAGGTCTTGTTACATCAGTTTGAAAATAGGCTTAAAGGAAGCTCAAACCCAGGGATCAAAATCTTCCTTTATACTTGCGTTTGTGCTTGCATCCCGAGAAAATCGCGGTTTACATATAAACTTGAAAGTCAAAAACAATATTGAACAACGATATAAAATTATTTATTCATCGTTTATTTTAATATTGTCTTGAATATCTGCAGCTAGTCAAGATGATATTGATAGCAGCAGTGCACTCTACCAGGCAGTAAGCGAGCTTCCCCAAGCCAATAGAGATACACTGGCGTTTTTGGTTACGCATCTTCAGAGGTTCGTACGATTAGCTATCCACTTCTTTCTGGATTCTATCTTTCTAAAATGTTCTTTGCGGCAATAATTTATGACTGGTCTTGAACCCTTTCTATTCATCCACCTTTGTGTAACATAATAATTGTTAATTAATATTAATGCATGTATTTTAGGGTCTCTCAGTGCCACGAATGCAAAATGACCGTCCAGAACTTAGCCAAAGTGTTTGGTCCTACATTAGTCGGACACTCAATGCCCAATATCGAGCCAATTAACATGTTACGGGAAGTGAAATTACAACCACCTGTCTTGGAGAAATTACTCGCTATGCCTGTCGACTACTGGAACCAGTTTTTGAACGTTGACGAAAATCTGCGCTCCCCACCCTACAACCCTAATACTCACCGATCAGACGGCACCCCCCTGACCCCAGAGTGCAGACCAGGTATGACGTCCACATGAAATGCTATTTCTCTTAAGTTGTTTTTAAATCAATAGTTCATTCAAATTTTAATAAATGCATGAAATAAATCTCATCAATAATTGTTTTCACCAGTGCCTCAAAGCATGCTCGGACCGATATCTGCGACTCCCGGAAAAGGATCCGTTAAAAAGAAGGGAAGTTTTCTCTCTCGAACGCCCCTTACACCAAGGTAATTAATCCAATACCCCCATCATTTTTTAAGGGCTTCCCTATAATTCTAACCTGTTTCTATCTAGATCATTTCTGGCAGTTCTAAATCCGCCAACTTTCCCTTCTCCACAGGTTCGGAAGCAAGTCTAAAGTCCCGAATAAGCGACCAACACACTTTTTCGCTTCTCCTATGTTGAAGTAATTGCAAGCAAAGATGGCGTCGAAATTCTTTAATATAAAATTCTAATTCATGTAGATCCCTTAAATGTTAGCCAACTTAGATATTATCTAAACCATCAACGATGTTTTATATATTTCCTTTGTTATAGTAATGCACTTCTTTGTTTCTTTTTTTCTTTTTTTATATCCTAAAATCATCGATATTTAGTAACCAGTTGGGTGTATAATGCTCAACATAGTTTTGGCTCTTAGTGGTAAAATATTTAGCCATGACCATCGCAAAAATAAGTAACTGTCGAACTTGGAAATTAAAATACTGTTTGATTGGAAAGTCATAAATTATGACATTTAAAAAAATATTTACATCCTACATAACACCAAGAATAAATGAATTACTAGAATTATATTTTGAGGAAGACAATTTTCCTCTTGAACGTGCTTCCTGTCAAGCAAAAGCTTGGGAAACCGCCTACAATTTTGTACCTTGGTTTTTACTAACGATAACTATTGGCTATCTATTTGCCACTGTATTCATTATACAATAAGCTTTGAATGTTATTGTGACTTCAAATATAAGAGAATATCAAAAGACACAGTATTTTATACCTTCAATCCATTTTCTAAAGTCTGACTAGGACATATGGTGAACGCGAGTGTATTGTTCTTAGAAGATAGCATCATAATCTTCAGCAGCTGTTTTGTAGCGATCAATATTTGACCCAGTATTTTGCGAAAGGAAACAGTACTAAGCAGGAATAAGGCGATGGAACGGTCGGGGATTAGTGATTGTTGTTAAAGGTTGCCTCGCTTTTAATCAGATTCTACCAGTGATGTTCCAATGTAAAATTATTGCTATAAGCTATGCTCGACTTCTCATAAACGCAAAATACCCGATATTATTAAAGGATGTGGCGCGAATTTCATCCATCATCAACCATAGAGAAGTCGGATGCTGTTATTATAAACAGCATCCGACTTTTCTTCAATACGAGCAAGTATTTCTGGACAAAGGTTTTCATATCTTTCCTCCATCCAAAAGAGATTATGCCTTTAACATTTTGACAAAAAGAAAACCATTTGCATTACTGAGGGAGGAACTGTCTAATAAAACATGTAATTGTTTATATGGGGGTTGTTTGAGTCTAGTGAAGAAAACCAATCGAGTATTCAAATCCTCGCCGAAAAAGGCTTTCCCTTGACAACCACAGCTTAAAGAGGCCAAGAATTGCTTTAAAAAACAATAATTGACTGTTTTATGAGAAAATTTATCAAATGAAAAGAACTGCTCAAAGGGTCTATACCTAGTCAAACTCGAGGGTTGATCAATGCGCTCACCTTTCTTGTCCAAGGATATCTCTTAGCTTTATCGATTATGGAGAACTTGCATTTATTTTAGTTTACATTTATTGTCCTTTAGTCATTGTCGAACCAGTTCAATTCGAGCGTTTTTTCTCAGAATTGGTTGCTTGATTTGGATAGTATATGAGGCAAGGGCATTTACTAAGACATTGTGCAAAACCGTCGGGTCTGATAAAATATTTTTCTAGCTTTTATACATTAATGGAATTAAGTGAAAAAAGCACGCCATGTGATTGAATCGGTTCTCGAATGAATGACCAAAACGATATGAAGAAGTAGTTGGCAAATTAAGTCTTAAAATGTTTGAATCCTTTAATTTAATGCCTAACAACAAACAATACCCTATACTAGCGCTTTTTGACCTTTGATTACCATACTCGTCTAAACTCCTTTGTTGGTTTACCCTGAAGTGTGACGGGTTGAAAATTGGTCCAATGAAGGATTGAAAAGTCCTCTCAGTTAATCATCAACTTTCGTCCGTCTAAGCCGAAAAATTATTGAACTCGGAGGCGAATGTTATTAACTTGAACGAATACAATCTAAAGTCATTGCTCGCTCTTTTTCTCTAAAACCATGGATATAATCTACTTTTAGATAACAAAAATATTTTACCCGTCAAGGAAAGTCCTTACCGAGAAAAGGTACATGCATTGGATGAAAACATGTCATTTGTTACTAATCTGATTGGCATTCTATAAATTGATCAAAGCAGAGGCAATAGAGAATATGAGAACTTGAGCACGAATAAGAACATAAATATAGATACCATTTAGAGACCGCATTTTCTCCATCAAAACACATGGTTAAAGTGCATATACTCGTAGCTGGCAACTCTGGACTGCTGAGGCCCATCGCGTACCGAGTGATAACAACACCGACACCTCTCAACCAATCACTTGTCGTTATGCTGTTCCGCCAATCATGATTCACGTTTACAGGCTATTGACCTGAGCGGCAAACGAGGTGTGCTTTGAGATTTTGGGTAAGTTTTGAAGAGTCGGTAGTGGGGTAACCAAGAGTCGATTATACGCGAGAACCCATATTCAGCCCTCTAGGAACGCATCAGCCCCGTCCTTGCCCAACAGGAGCTTCACAGCCAAGAATGTAAACAACTGGGTCCAAAACGCTTCAAGCAGATCGCTTCTACAATCGTTCAAATCAAGAGAAGACTATAATTTTGTATCATGGTTGATGCTTTATAATTTACTCTGGTAACAGCAAAATTATCAAAGCTAACTAGAGAATTGTGAAGTCAGTCAGTCATGGAGGAGAGTGGAGAGCCTAACGAAGTCTCTAAGGAGCAAGAAAGTTGTGGTAGAGTTAGTTTTCGTGAGGCTGACCTAGCATATCTCGTGATTGATAAAGAGAGAATGTTCCCGTTAGCGGAATTGCTTGCAAGTCTGTTCAGCAATACGGCCCGGACTACGTTATTCACAAGAATGGAAAAAATCGATACTCGCAGACATTTTTGCAATGCAGAAGAAATTAAGTTGCTTAAAACGGTGAATGGGATCCATGGATCTTCGGCCATTTGTACCCTAATTCCTGAAGCAGATGTCAAGAAATACTGCGGCGTGTATGTTGATCGAACTATAGATCTGAAGCAGTTCGCTAAAGGCAAGAAAACAAGAAAATTAACAGCCAAGGATAAAGGTTCTAGGAAGAGCAAAGTTTCAGAATCCAGCAAATCAACGAGTGCAGTCAATAATGATGAAGAAAATCAGATGGCAAGGAGCACTAGTGACGACAATGATAACATTATTAACCCGTTGAAGAAAAAAATACGAAATACTAGCAGTAAGCGAAGGGTAAACGGTGAAGCTAAAGTGAAAGACTCAAGGAAAGAACAAAACAAGCTTTCTAATAACGAATCGCAAGCGTTACTTGGCAAAGTATTGGACGATAAAGATTCGCAGTTGCTTAGTCTATCCGAACATGTGACTAATGGCACACAAACCGTTTCTTTGTTGAGCGAACCTGTGGTTAAACCAAGAAACAAGAGGAAGGCAAAGGATTGCAAGAACCATATCGAACAAAACAAAAGACCTCGAGACACAGATGAAGTACTCAACACGCTCTATCCGCCTTCGAAACCTTCGACAGAGAACAGTGACGGCAACGAAGGAGAAGTGGATAGCCGTTGTTCGTCGACGGTCAGTTTAGAAAATTCGCACAGCTCTTGTTTAAACCAGTGTTTAACTAATGCAAATTCAGAAATTTTATTTTCTGATTCTTCGTCAAATGACAGTGGTTTCGGTTCGACAGCAACCCTTGGCTCGACATGTAGAGAAACATTAAGTTCGTCAGCGGCTAGGGGCAAACCCAAAGAAAAGCTAGGTTTAGCAATGCCCAAGAAAATAAAATTAACTCTGCCCTCTCCAACGAAACTAAACAAAAATAAAGCAACGAAAAGAATAAAGCTACAAAAAGGACTTGATTGTAAAAACATGAGTAAACTAGTCGATCCTAGCTTATCACCTCCAGCGTTAGTAATAAAGAGACAAAATAACACTTGGCAAGTTGAAACTAAGACAGAAATTGAATCGAAAGTAAAGATTCCAAGGAAAATTCTTAAAACTGCGAAGAAAAAACTGAAATGGTCCACAGCAGAAACACTGAAGTGTCGGGCGCTACATTTAGAAAATGGAACTTCAAGTGGACAGACCATGTCGAAAAACGAAAGGCGTAAGAAACAACAGTTTTCCGACAAGGCGAACGGAGCGCTCAGTGAGGAGAGGAATGCAGTCAAAAAGAAAAGGATGGGGCAAAAGAGACCGAGGAGTGGAGCACTTTTGCAAGGTTCAACTTTAGACCCTTTTACAGCAAGCAATGATTCAATGACTAATTTTTATTCAAAAGGCAAAAACAAAGGATTGGTTAGAAAATCAGGAAGAAAGGAGGACAAACGTTCTGAAAAAATGCGCATACCCCAGACTTTGGATAAAGTTAAGGTAGCACATTCAACGAATGTTGCCATGACAACGAGCGCAGGATCTTCTCTAACTTCAAGCAGCAAACGAATTTCCAATGCAAGTAAAACTTTTAAAGTAAATAAGAATTTCAAATTCATGAGTTTATTCTCTGGATTTCCATTTCTTAGTATGAGAGATGGAGACTTGAGTCCTACCTATAGTATGTCTGTTCCAGATAATATCAAAAAACCTTCATCACTTCCACTTTGGAAATGGCACTTAGGAGCACCAGTTATTAGACATGATATCAAGGGAAAATCAAATTTTACTTAAGTAGAAACAGTAGCAAAACATTAGACAAAGAAGCTATAGTTCTCAGCGGCTCAACAAGTTTGTATGTTATACACCTCTCAGCCCACAAGACATGTATAGAGACAGCAGTGATATATCCCATACAGTCTCCTATACATTGCTAAGATCCTTTCATTATGTATTCAGCTCTAATGCTCTGAATGTTACCAGAAGATTTTGATTTTTCTATGATTATTTAAATATGAAATGAAGGTTGCATGTTGTTTTGGCTTGATCTGATACCAACAAGCTCATTTCAGCTATTCATTGAAAGACATTTATACTCTGTGCAGTCATAATTTTGCCATTTATAACCCATTTACTGATGATCGCATACAAACTTCACATGAGTTATGTATTTAGATATAGGTAACAGTTATGAAATTCATTATCACAATATCATTGCTACATTGTAAACCATCTAAAAAGTATCTCTAATATATATAATTTTTTAGCTTAGAAAATTTCATAACATTGAACAGCATAATAATTATTGTTGATCTTTTTCCTCAAGAAAGATAATTTTGTACCTCTGTATAGAAATCCTTTGAAGTAATTAAGTTTTCTGTCTTGTCTAGATTGTGATAATGAACAAATTTGTTTACAATTTACAACATCTGAATCTGCACTGGACTGCATTGCTTTGAAATGGCTTTTTCAGTGGCAGGAATGTCTTTAATGTTTTAAAGTCATATTCTTGAAGTTAATTCAAGATAGCTTGCGTTTAACTTTTAGTTAAATATCAAGAACTTGAATCGTTTATATGGCTTTACAACATTGCTCCTCAGTCGTTCTGCTTTGTTTTCCACTCGATCTGCCTGCGTTTTATACATGTAACTAGGGCAACTTTATCATACTTTTTGGCCCTTGGTACTTCATATTTAACTATCACAAAACTGTAGACAGAAACTGGAACCGGCTTACGTATGAATTAATTTTAAGATCGTAAATTGTTTGCATAAGCAGTCTACGCGGTCACATAGGATGTGGAAAGTTCGCCTTGATAAGCTTGACTATTAAAGCTCTAGTTGTTCAAACTGTGAAAAACACGAGTACTATTAATTGGTTCAAATAAATTGGAGGGCTTGAAGTGTGAATAGATCCGCACTAAGACCATATCAGTTTTTAAAAACTTTTTAAAGCAATAATTTTCAAAATTTGTATATGTAAATGAAACCGTAGAAGACACGCACTGATAATATAAAACCCATGCGATATTGACTGCGTAACTTTATTTTAGTATTGCAACAACTATTCTCATCGAAGTTCTAATTTTTTCTAACTTATTCTTCTTGATAACAAAAATTACAAGCATAAGAACGAACACTTTATATTATTATGTAAGTTTATATCAGTCAATTAATATATCGATATTTATTGAATTCTATGGAATTTGTCAAAGCCTTCTTTCTCCTTCGTCCCGCTTTGATCTGATAGGAAAGAAAAATCAGTGATCTTTATTTCACAATTTAAAGGGTAAGTTGAATTTCGTTTTTTCAAGCAGTAAGCCGCAATAATTGGTCACTCCGCCACCAAAGCAAAATCTATTCCGCCACGTGACGTGTGTGATTATAGTCATATTATACCAGGGCATACATGCATACATACATACATAAACGGCTTCTCGTCAAAGCAACTGCTCAAATACTGTCGGGATTCTATGTTAATAACCAAACTTTTAGACATTATACAATAGTTTTCTGGGATTTTCATTTCCTGGTGCAAAGATTATAAAAACGGTTCTAGAAATGATTAACGAAACTACTTAGGCTACAGATGGTTATTGACGTAGGTCACCCAGTGAAAACGACAAGACGCTTAAGAAAAAAATTGCTTCTTAGACCGCTTTACATGTAAACCCGTGGCTAAGTATCGCATAACAGTCGGAGCTGTAGCTTTTTTTAGTGTCGCACGCGTGGAATGACAAACAGTGGCTTCCCTGCCCTTGGCGTTTGTGGTGGCTGGAGTGAGACTGAGTTGATGTTCCGATATATATTTTAACTATTGAAGTTTTTCATAATTATTTGCCTTTCCTTTAATTAATATTTCAGACTACTAATTTCACGAGAAAATCAAAAAGACATTAACATATATACTCCCAAAGCAATCTCCAACGTGGAAAAATAACCGAGAATTTTATAAAGACAATTATCCTGCCGAGGGAATCAAGACAATGCCGAATCGGGGGAAACCGCGTTAGCCTATGACAAGACCATACCTGGTTAACATATCATACTAAGACCTACGCAGACTGATTTTTTCAGGGCAATTTATAAGCTATTTCGGAGGTTATATAATAACTGTAAAACTGGGTCGAGTTGACATTGCAGTCCGTCGAGGGACTGCTGTAGGGAACCAAATCAGACAATTCTCGATCCAGTTTTTTTTGTCGAGCTCGGATGGTGATCTGAGTAGAATCGTGGCGTGCGGATTGATTGGCAATCCAGTCAACATCGCGGCTAGCCAGTCAGAACAATGATTCGTAGTCCTATCCTTCACTGGCTTGGCATCGTAAAAGCGAGTATTTCCAAAACGGAGTAACGAGGAGTCGCGCGGACTGCTGGAGTTGATAAATGTTGAGACTAATTTGGTAGTTCAAATAGATTTTCAACACTGATTTTTTTTTTCATCATTCATTGTAATAATGAATTTGACGCTGCTATGAGGAAAAATGCAGGACAAAAGCTCTTGTGCCCTCAGTAGCCTTGTTATGAGTTATTCTTGTTCGATTTTTTTTTCGAAGGACGGGGTGGCAGGGGTGACGTAAACCAATGTAAATAATAAAGGCAATTGTAGATAGCGGAGGCACAATTTTTAGCAGTGGTAGGATCTAGGTAGCAAGAACGTTGAGAATTCGTATAGTGTGTTCCTTCGTTAAAAGTACGAAAGTATCAAAGATTTGTCACTAGTGACGAGTTTGTTTGTTTGGGTTTTTTTTGTTTCTCCATCCCCCTTCCTCCTGATCAAATCATTCAAAAAGTTCGAAATCATATAGTATCTATTTTATTTTGTCAGTGAGAGTAAACAAAAGATCTTAGTCAACCAATACGCCATGTATTATGATAACGTACCGGTTGACTAAGATCTAGTAGTGAAAATCATCGATTTTTTATCTTCAAAAAGTGAGTATAATTTAATCGATACCGCCGCCCCGCCGGACCAACACTCAGGGTCTTAGAAGAACTGACAAGAAGATGCTGCTTTTGTAATCACATCTGAAAATGTTTAAACAATTCAAGTCTTCTCGGCGTATACTAAAAATATATACGATAACTATAACCCTGAATATGACGGATATAAAAGACCCACTAACGCTGGTGACGACCATTTTCAGTGCCCGTTGTTAAGGTAACTGCGCATGCTCAGTTCAAGTACCAATCGAAAATTCCCCTTCTCCCTTTAAATTCAGTTGCTTCTTTATAAATCCTTTTGATATAAGTTTCTTATCCATTTTGCTTGTAGTTATATTCGTATTTTTCCTAGTAATTATTAAGAAGAAGTAACATGAAACTACCATGACTTACTGGGCGGATATCATGAGACGATTTCCATCTTTTTCCCCTTTCTTACAGTTATCCATTTTCGCCCTTTTTTCTCGGGTCTAATTATAAACAAACACCAATCATTACCTCAGGACAGCAAACCAACAAGAGCCGAAATAATGACAACTGCGATTGATAATATGTCATTAACGTCAAAACCTAGCTACGGCACATAGAAAATAAAAACGGTTCAAAGGGCTACTCGCCAGCAAAACCTCATCAGAGCGCGCACGCGTTTCTTCATGCTGGCCGGGGAATAAATCCACCGATCTTTCAATTATCCTCCATTGAAAAATATTTTGGATTCTTCGTCTTTTCTACAGAGGAAAACATAGGATGGAACATCTGTTATTGCGGTCTTAACTATGGCTTGGGACGAACGTAGGCGTAAAGGTTTTGACGTGGACATAGATATCAATCCCCGGCTTGACGTCGTGATTAATTTTAGGAGAAATTTGTTGGTTGCCCAAAAGAATGAACAATAATGCATTTTTTTCCTCTTCCAAGGAACTTTTTATGTAATATTTATATGAAATATATCTCATTCGAGACTTAAAATTGAATTATTCCAAGGTCACTCTTCCAATATTATTTGAGTCAAAGAAAATGTGAGAGAATGAAAATAATTAATTCAGAGCGCGATTGAGCCGAGTACCTTTCCCGCATTCAAAATAATCAAAACTAATACTGCCAGTATAGTTTATTATTGATCTTGATATGTTAATAAAGAAGTATCAGAATGAATACTATTATTATATTTTTAAGATTTAAATTTTTTGATAAATTTATTGATAAATTTAACATTTTTTAAAATTTCTCTGCCGCAATGTGTGACATGCGGAAACTAAAGTCATCAATATTGTAGTCCTTTTTTTTCACATGTAAATATATTTTTAGATTTTAGTTATATAATCTAAGTTAGAGTTAGTGTTTCTGTGATTGAGAATAAAAGGGATAATAACAGGGGGAAATATATTTTAGAGGGATAGTGTATATATATCATATATGCTTGATAATGGTGGTCATTGATTGGTTAAAAGAACAATACGCTTCACGAAACATCCGTTCTCCTAACAACATCCGGGGCCTTCCGAAGCCATTCACTCGAACAAGAACTCGAAGGTTGCTTATGGCGTTGTGGTCGTTGTCAGTTGGTCAACTGTTTTTTACCACAAAACGTACAGTTTTTTCGTAAAACCCATGGCAGCCCTATGGATAGGAACATCATAAAAAATACTTTTGTCCTATCTTTATTGATTTTCTATTATGGACAGTTAACGAAGGCTTCAAGCGCCGGTAAGTTGAACAGTTTTTTGGTCAGCTTGCTAACGATCACAAACTTGAGTGGGCGAACAACGACATGTGTTATCTTTTTTCAAAACTCTTTTTTCCATTTAATTTAACAACAATTTCTTTCTTTATAGATTGTACTTTAGATCGTAATGTTTGTGGGGAAGATGAATATTGCGAAGAAGGTATAGTTTAGAGGTCAATCCTAGGTGTAATTCAAGTGAGATTCGACCAAGCCAACTTGGTCTTTGATCACTGGTCGATATGTTATTTTGTTATTTCCGCTGTGAAATCATCTTGCCTTTACCTCCAGATGTTCTGCTATGGAGTTTTTAGTATCTTCAATAATATCTTTTCTTTGCAAATATACATATTATTGAATACTTGCTAAAAGTCAGAGAGTATGAAGTCATTATTTTGGAAGATGTTCACTTTAGCGGGAAAATTTGGGAAACCCTATTAAGATTATCGTTTTTTAAATCCTTGACCGGGAAATTTTTTTAAATAACATATGTTTTACCTACTAAAATTACTTTCTCGTGTAATAAAGATATTAATACAAATAGTACAATTTTGTATTTTCCTCTCTACGCGCCTAGTTTTCTACGCCAGTAATTTTGGAATAGAAGAGTAAGTACTCTCGTCGTCACGAAAACACAGGGGAATATCGCACCAGATTTTTATTAAAAATAGAATTTTTCCCAGCTCTCTTGTGATACAACTAATAAAAAAGACTGTACATAAATTTTCAGTGATTTTATTAAACTCGTGAACCTTATTCTTCGTATTGTAGCGTCTGACGCTTTTCTTTTGAATATTGTAATGTTGAAAAATAGGTGAAGCAAATCGAACACCAACAAATAATCAAGAAGGTGCCCAAAATTTTCATAATATCTTCATATCTATTCATGATTTTAATACAGAAAACCACCGGTTTATAACTTCGGTGTGTGATATTTTATTATATGTTAATCCCAAATAAAAATAACTATTGTACATGTTTTCTTTATTAAGAAGCGCTAATCGAACATCGAATTTTGTTATTTTAGCACAAAAATCGCCTAATTTATGATAATGTTTTCGAAATAATATATTTGAATTCTTAACAATTTTAGAGGAACTTTTAAAATCTAATACGAAAAGTGTTAATGTGATTTTTGATCGCATAAGAAAATTGCGGTTTTGGCTGACTTACGTTTTCAGTTCGTTTCTTGTACGAGTGTTGACGTGCATTCGAGACATTACAGGAAAAATTATTTGTGCGGAAAAATCATTATTCTAGAATAATAATCAAACAATACTAAGGATTAAGGACAACTGTACCTTTGTTCTTTTTCTCTGTTATAGAGAAAATTTTGAAATTTGTTACGGTTAAAATTTACATCTCGTCATTGATCTTCTGTTTACATATGCAATCCGACGCCTCTAAGGGGTCAACGACGCGAAAAAGCCATAAAATGCCTCAGGAATGTTGAATTGCTTACCCGAATAAGGAGTAGCTTAACATATTCCATTACGAGAATTCTTTTACTGAAATAGATATTATGGAATGAAATATTTTGGCTTTGACAGCTGTTTCTTTGCGAGAAATGGACATTTTTGAATCAAGACCCCATATTTTCAATTATATTTTTTTATTCTTGTTGTGTAGGAAAATTCATGCATTTAAATATATGAAAATATCTGTCTGGAACCAGGTGGATATTTTGATGTCAAAGTTGACTGTTTGGTCAGTTTGGCATTCTATTAACCCCATTAGCCTCACTTATATGTCTGACTTTAAATATAAAAGAGTATTTGATTGGAGGCTTAACTACAATAGCAGCTGTTTGTGTGTTATGTTAGTGGTATTTATGTTTAGTGGTTCTTATGTCAATTGGTTCAAGAATAACATCATTGTGGTATGCAGGTTGATGATTTGATGACTGATTGAAAAAAATAATAATATCATAAAATTATTATGATACATATCACCATCACTACCACAACTAGAGGCTCCTAACTGAAGTTTAATTCACAGATATTACAATTTTATAACACACAACACTCAAAATACCTTGAAAGTGATATGTACAGAGTGATGTACAGAGACAGTGCCACTGCAGTAAATGCTACTAAGGAAAAAGTGTATCAGGAAATAGAATAGAATAATTTCCCTATCTGATGCACATCACCTGCCAACTAATATGCTATGCGTAATACACCCTTCTCATAATGACTGACAAGTGCACGAAAACAAGGTCACCCAGTCATTATTTCACAATAAAAGATATAAAATTACATGATATGACTTTAAAGAAAAAAAGTATAAAAATGAACTTTGTTTTGATCTGAATTAGGGCTAACGTCCTCTATTTTGAATGAGCAGCATGGCTAAACCTTGCAAGATGACTGGGTGACCACGTTTCCGTGTGTTCATCAGCCATTATGAGAAGGGTTAATACACACTCATTTATGTAGAGTGATTTTCTTTGATATTGGTTAATAGACCTTAATTTCATTGTTTTCTTTTGTCTATTTGACTATTATTACCTGGACAGTTTCATGGTCTGAGACTTGGTATAAACTAACTTTGCTCGACTTTGAATTTCACATTTTTCAGGGTATGTATTTGCAAGATGTGTGAAGAGAAATCAAATTCCAGGTATTTATCCTGTGTCATGGTTTGAGATATTGTTATTCCATCAATACATTGAGCAAACAAACATGATGAACTTAACTGTTGTACTATCTGTTTATTGAATATATGGATTGGGGGATCATTCAGAAATAATTTGTTTGCTGTTATCGTATATTATATATATATATATAATTATATATATATATAATTTCTAATTCTTCTGTACTATTTATATATATGATCATTGTAAATTAGCAACATCTAGTTTTTATATTGTAAAGAGCATGAGAGTATGTCAGCCATGGTTACAAGAATATTTTTTCTTTGATAGATTATGATAAAGCTTTAAAAGACAAAAATATTGCAGGAAACTAATTGTGACTTTGTATTAAAGATAGATTACATATTTTTCAAACCAGATTATGGTGATTACAGACCAAACGATGAAGGAAGTAATTATAGAGACATAGGTTACGATTTCAACTCTCGTCGAGGAGAAATTCCCAAAGGGAAACACTCTTTTGATGAAAATGGATATGACAACTCAGAACCAACCTTAGAAGACAAGGCCTTGATTCAATCTCTACCACTGGAAGGGAAGAGAGAAGGTTATGAATATAATGCCAGAGGTGCACCTGGACCTGATCTTCCTCCTATAGTACCTGTAAACTGGGATAACATAGAACTTAGGAATGATATAAGTGTAGGTGATAGAGGTCGACAGTCAGCTGATGAAGGCCATCATGATTTTGAAAGGCAGCAGAGAATTTCATTTACCTAGAGAACACCATGAAGGAATGCACCAGGCATTTCATGAAGACCTTGCCAATGAACAGGTCTCCATTGAACATCTCCCTCCAGAAAGCACTAACAGCGAATCTGAACACAATAAAGACGAAAAGAATAATGATAATGCAACACCAGACAAAAAGGATAAAACACTAGACAAACCCATTCATACTTCTCATTCTGAAAGCAGTGACAATACCAATGATGATATAGACTCCAAAGGAAAAGTTATGATCAAAGGAGAAGTAAAAAAGGCAGAGGCCAACATCGACCAAGGACCCAACCCAGAAAAAAATTACGAAAGAATTAAAGATTTTTTCAAGTCCCAACGAAGCAAGTTCTATTGTTGAAGTTCCAAATGCTGTTAAGAGAGAAGAAGCCTCAAAGATTTCTAAGAAGAACTTTGTTCAAATAAACAAGAATGCAAAAGATGAAGTCAATACAGAGGAGGGTAAGTAGCTAAGTTTTGCAATATAAAATGGTGTTTGCTTTCTAAGTGGAAATATGAAAGCTTATTACATGGTTCGATTCAGTGGTTGCTGTACAATATTCAAATTAAATAAAATGTACTGAAAAATGAAGGTGTATTTTAGGGTTATTATAAAAACAAATCATTATTATAGGCTTCCTGGGGCAAACCACTTGTAAACTGGCTTTTGGCCCTTCTAGTTTCTTACGTATAACATTTTGTTATGTAGCTGGATAGTTTTACTTATTCTTTTGTATTCTAACAATTTTAAATTTCAATATTAATTTGGGTTGGATTTTTTTTTTCCTTATTCCCTACTAACATTAGGTCTCATAAATTTAGGAATTGAAAATAACTGTATTCTCATTCTCAATCACAAAGATCCTGTGCTATATATATACCTTTCATATGATTGTGTGTAGGCAGATGTTCCTAGGACAGTCGTGACATATATTAATCATTTTTATATACAGTTGAAGACAGCAGAGCCTCAAAGAAGTCCTTGAAGATTGATTTGGACAAAAAGTAAGTCATAAACACAGGAGAAAATGAGCCTCACAATTTTTTACATTTTCTATGCTGAAAAATATGTCTAGAATAAACCTTATGTCCTGACTTAGTTGCCCAAAATGATAGTAATATAATAAAGCCATAATAATTTAATAAAGTGAGCTTGATAGCTTGATTTAAGAGATTACCTCAATAGCGAACTAATGACTAGAAGTTTCTTTTTTTAACATTGTCATAGTTACAAGCTATTTAATTCATATTACCTCAGTTAACCTTCTGTTTGACTAATACTAGGGATGTCACTGAACTGGGTTTTCTCGCCAGAAAGTCATTCCGTGATCATGCCTCTAAACATCCATCATTCCACACACATTCTTTTTGTATTCTTTTCATCAGGCATTTGCCTCCTTTGATAATTTTCTCTCCCACAAATTATCAAAAGGATGCTGACACATGCATGGAGAAAGAAATGCAAACTAAAAGTTTGATATTTGTAGGCAGAGTGATGTACGTTTGGAGGTATAACCGTTGCATGTTTTTTCTGGCTTGAAAACCCTCCGGTGGTATGTGTAGTAACGTCACACAACTAGATTAGTACTATTTTTAGTAGTGAATAGAATTCTTCGCTGCAAGTTTTTCTTATTTATTGAGGCAAAAATTGTCCTCATAGAACTGGTAATAACTTTTTATCAGTAGATAGTAGGTACCTGGGGAACTGGTCAGAAGTAAATTTTGTGCTACTCAGTTGTTGGGAGAATATTCTTGTTTTATGTTTGGTGCATAATGCGGTTCATGATGACTGTAGATTCGGTAATATGAGATTGGCAACCTTTATAAGCTAGCTATTCATATGTAGATATAAAAGTCAATTATATATATTTTTAATATTTGCTCTAAAACACATTTAATTTGTACGAATCAATCTGTAGACTAGAATCGCAGCAGTATTTACCAAATAAGAAAAGCAACTTTTCCAACCTAACAGCCTAAAAATAGTTGCCAATTGATGTTAACTATGGAAATATTTATGTGCTTGCTTAGTCATTTATCTATGCCCTAAAGGATTGCACTGCCTAATTTAAAAGCAGATTGTTGATAAGCTTTTACTTAGAACACAACACGCTGCCTCAAACTTAATATGTTTATCCTTCAATGTGGTTCTCAGCATGACTACCCCTAAAGCTTTGGCCCTAATGAAGACCCTTGAGAAAACTCTGTGGATCAATGCACCTTCACCAATGTTTACCTTACTAAAGTAAGCCATCTTGTTCCAATAGACCTTTTTCAAAGTTATAGAATACCTCTGTGTTCCTTGATTACAGACTCATTTACTCAGGGTTAGCCTCATTTTAGCTTAATAATGCTTAAGAGTACATACCATATATCCATGAAAAACCTTGAAAAAATTGCACATTTTTGGACAAATTAGTAAGTTCAGTAGACCTCAGTAAACCATAGACCTACAAAACCTTGAATTAATTTGTACAACTTTTAATTTAGTTATCATTTTCATGGATATATATTATGCACTCTAACAGTAATTTATAGAGCGCACTATATCTGTTGCATAAACGCTCTGAAATTCCATCAGCCTTTATTTGCTGGAGTACATAAAACTACACATAAATGGGACTAATCCTGAGCAATAGAGAATACAAATCTAGAGTATTTTTGAAGCAGTTCTTGTTGTGTTTTGTGTTTGAGTTAATGATAATAAAGTTCTGAGCTATTTATATCTCATGCTGGTAATCCAAGTGCTTGGATGCTAACCATAACGTTTTTATGTGGCATGATTTTAACCATAGAATGAAAAATATTATTCCTCAAGAAAATAGTAATAAAGATACTTACTGTATTCATTTGTTTCACAATTTTAGGGTCATAAAGTTATATTTTTCTTTAAATGACTCTCGATTGTGAGACAAATGAATAAGTATCATTATTAGCATGATCTTAGATGTTTTATTCAAATTTTAATTGCCTCATTATATATGTTATTGACTTTACCTAACCTCTATTCATTTCTCCACAGGGTGGAAGATTCTTCGGTACATGTTCGCACAGTCAAAAATGACTATACTCCTGAAAGTGAGAAGGATATAGCTAAAAGAATCAACGAAGGTGAATGATTTATAACTTACCAGTTTACACACCAGTTTTATGCAAACTCGCCCAAATGTCTGGGTTTTTAGCCTCTGCAATAAATATTGAGTGAGTGAGCCTTTACTGTAATGCTGATCTCCAGAGACCGGAGCCCTGTACTAACAGCATTAACAAACAATCATACAACTTTCTTGCATACCCCTCCTAGTTGTTTGTGATCTCTGGTCCTCAGCTTTCCTAAGAACACATTGCCATCATAAATAATTGTGCAGGTGGGAAAAAAATGGTTGCAAAATGTAATGCATACCAACTATTTAAATTGTAATTGACGAAAATTTAAAAGCCAATTTTTAGATTCAAGCTCTAGTTCTGGCATCATTGGCTTGATTTCTTTCAAAATGTTTGGTAGGGGCTTTCACTGACCCTTTCACTCTATCCTGAAGAAGATAGACATATTTTCTCAAAGGCAGCTAGTGTTGACCTAGATTATTTATTTATCCAAAGATCACCAATAACAAAGAATGTGAACTACTGTTTAAACCTATTTTTCTTTTATAATCTAGATGCCAGCGTAAGAGATGCTGTTGCCAGACAAATGGGCATGAATATTTTAAAGGCAAATCAAGACACACCTGTAAGTTAACAAAAAACTCATCATCAACCCATTTATGTATCCCATTTTCCAGCAATTTGGTAAAAATTGAAATATAATCAGCTTTCTGAAATGAAATAGGATTATTTTTTAAATTCAATGATCATCAAGCATTTTTCATAGTGTTTCTTTCATAGCTCCATTTTCCTCACTTGTTTAATAGTAAAGATTTTGTTTACCATTTTGTGGGGGGGAAAAATATGATTATGGGTAAAGTGATTATGGGTTAAGCTTGAGAAAGTGATTGATGAAATGTAGACAGATAAATTCAAAAAGGTTTTTCAATAAAACTTTGTAAAATCCCCCTCAAATAATATTTGTTATATATGTATATATATTACATTTGATCTTACAAGTTGGTTACTTAAATTTTGATGAGCAAAAATGGGTTTTCCAACACCAATCTTGCCTTAATCTTCTCTAAATAAAATTTATATTTAATTTTTAGCTTATAAATTTGCCAAATGCCATTGTTCAGGAATAAATGGAAAGACGAAAAAGAGAAAATGTTTCAGCTGTTTTATTCCTTTGATAACAAAAAAGTTATGAATATTTATAATTCCATTCAGAATGTCAGGTGTTCATCGTCATGGCAATGTCAGATCATCAATTAGTTATGACATCATTTCCTTTGGCCTCTCTTTCTCAACAAAGACATGAATGATTAATAAGTTCCTCCTTTGAAGTTCAGTTTTTTAGTGGAATGTATCAACAAATTATTGATCGTACTTGACTAAAACTCAAGCTCATTCCTGCCCTAGAAAATACTGGTAAGGTAAAAAATTCAACTTTAGTATTCAATACAATGGCTTTAATCCAGGAATTATGTTTAAGAGGTGAAAAGAAGCTATGTTTTGATTTTCTACACAGCAGTATAAATTTTTCTTGATCAACATGTAAATCAAATAATGACTTATTTTACTTTAGTTTGGTATTCTTTGAAGTCTAAGATGAGAGTGGTCAAGTAAAGAACCTCATTTATCAATTTCAAATCATAAAGCCTTGATACTTCATTTTATTTTACAACAAAAAAAACTTTTGTTTTGGTCATTGAATTTGCTCTTAGAAAAATGAATGGAAATGAATCATCATAAGATGGTTTTTATCTTTTCTTTGTGGTTTTATATGGGCTGATAGACTAGAATTTAAGTTGAGTTAATTTAAACTCCACAAGTTTTACAATTGCTATACATAATGTGAAATCTTTCATTTGTTGCTGTAGGCTTAGCTTAAAAAAACTAGTTCTATTTTAAAGACATGGCTGTGAAATTTGAAGGTTTTATCTTCTATCCTTCTTTTCATCCAGACTGTGGAGACAACTATATATGTTAAAATGAAAAAATATGACTATTGAACAACATTGCAACAAATGAAAATTTCAAACTTCCTAAAGCTAATGCTGGCCATCTTGTATTGTCACTCTACTAAGTTTGAGTTACTGAATATATAGACCTTTGTGTGAGGCTCCTGGACATGAGAATTTGTTCTTGATCTGTTAGTAATATTATATTAGTGTAAAAGTCCATAGTTCTCCTTTCCTTCTGTTTTTAATAAATATATTTTGTGTTAAAATTCTCATTTCCAATTCTTTAGATAAATAAAAGTATTGGTATTTTATATGTTAAAAAAATGTACAGCTATTTAAGGTCACATATATATTCCCATATTACCTATATTTCTGCTTTGAACAAGTAATTGAAGAGATCTTTTTCCTTTTGACAGTAAGGATGCAACCTTTTAACTCTTTTTTTGATTTTGAATGACCAAGGAAATAAACCTTTTCCAGGGAACAACTTTTGCCCTGGAATAATCTCATTTTTTCCGTACTCAAAAACTACTAAGGAATGTTTTGTACATTGGTCTACTGATTTTTGAACTTTTTTTTTGGTAATTATACTAAGCGAGTATTTTGCTTTTTTGATACCCATTTTATAAGTTAGGTTTTCATGAGTAATGGAATCCAAAAACCTAGGGACCTATGGCAGTTCTTGTCACATTATGTAATAAATATCAGTTGTTGATATTTCTGTTTCTCTTATCTAGAGCAAGTTTGAAACCAAAACAAAGCACGTCGTTACCCAACAACCAAGATACTTACTTACAACCCTGATAGTCGTTGGATGTGTTTCTGGGGTCATCCTTTCTGCAGTAGCCGTCTATCTTATCATGAAAAGGTATGCATCTTTAGCAATAAAATTACTTCATATAGAGATATGTTGAGAGTATCATTCAGACTTGGACCTTAATCACAAGGTAGTCGTGTTAACTGGAGCATTTGATTTTTCTGGCGCCACTTCACATTGAGCATGAAGTTACATGTGGTACGTAACTGAGAATAAACATGGCGCTGTAGTGCTAGAGTTCCATTGGTCTATAAAAAATTATAAACCCATCATTATAGTAGTTCCAACATCTTGTTTCATCAAAACCATGTATGGTATTGATGATCCTTACAGGAACAAAGCACTATACTTACTTATCACAGAAGACTTGTGAGACTGCATTAGTGCAGTAATGGTTTGCAAGTTGTACATGCATCTTTAGTAGTACAAAACCTATACTTTAATTAACCCCAATCCTTTTTGATATGGGAGTACATGTACACCCTCACCCTCCTTCCTCCCCCTCTCCCTCTCCCCCACCAAAGAAAAAGCACTATATTTTCTATTATATTACAGACTGTATTTGGAATAATAGGTAATTGATCTTAGAAAGGCTTTTAAGTCATATACTATAAAAATATTTCCTTTTCTAGGTACAATGAAACTAAAAAATTTAAACCAGTCACTTTACCTGGACAAGAAGCTGCTGCTGATTATCAGGTTTGTCTTCATCAATGGGAAACAAGGATAGTGTAGATGTAACAGTAGTGGGTGTCTGATTCCAGTAGAGTTTCATATTCCTTGATTTGAAGGTTTTTCTCCAAGCTCTCTAGTTTTCCTTCTTACACAAAACCTAACATGCTAAATTCCAATTTGATTTGTCAGCTTATGGCCCAACTTTAATCAGCCCAGTGGTTGTTTCAGGGTATCAATAAAGGTTTGAACAATAACAACAACAGATAAATATTGAGATGTTCTCATTTATAACATTTGTTATTGTTTCTAGGAACTATGCCGACAGTTCAGGGCAACCCAAGGATGGGAAGCTCCAACAAAGGCTGGTGGACATACAGAAAAAGACAAGTCTCTATTAGGCTCTGCCAAACCTCCAGCATATTCTTGGTTAGTGTGACACTCATTTAGACTTGTTGTGATTAATAACAATATTATGCAAACTCAGTAGTTGCAAGCTGCTCTTTGGAATTTGGTTTTTCACTGCCAACTAGTTAGTTTTGATTGGCAGCAGTGAAAAGCTAATTTCACAACAAGCAGTTTAAATATCTGAGTTCAAAATATTGAGAATAGCAGTATTTTTTTTTTCTGTGGTGATGGGGGAGAAAGTTGGGGAAGGGTAATAGAGTCCTGAGGGAGACAGAAAAAGGAGGAGAGCCTTTAGAAATTTAAAAAAGCTACAGGACCAGTTTAAACCTTGTGAACCATAGTTTCCTTACAGAAGTATTATTTGAGCTCCTAATATTTTCTCCATAATTTTGTTTTTATTTCAGGAGTGAAGAACCGGTTGTACCCAACATGGATATATCAACTGGACATGTAGTCTTGGTAGGTTTTTTTGTTGTGTATTGTTATATATCCTGCACATATGATTTTAATAGGTTCAAAGCTACATTTATAATTGTTTTTACATTTTAACTAAGTTATTATAAAAATAATATTCAATAGGCATACATGGAGGATCATCTCAACAACAAAGATAGATTGAACAAGGAATGGGAGGTAAGTTATCAATGCTAAGTATCAGTGGCAGATCCAGGAGAGGGGTCCCCTCCCTGGTTCTACTTTATGCCCCTACTTCAAAGATTTAACCAATACAAAATTTGTTTTTTCCCTTTGACTCTAAGGGGTGCACCCCTCCCTGGATTAACAAATGTGCGCTACACCCCTCCCTGAACAAATAGCTGGATCCGCCAATGAGTATCATTAACCCATAGATTATAAACTGATTTTCAAGGATATCAGTGCTTCTAGATCTTATAAGAATTTTTTTCCTCAGGCATTGTGTACGTATGAAGCTGAACCAAATGCTACAGAGCTGGGTAAACAGGATAAGAATGTGAGGAAAAACAGATACAGTGATGTTCTACCATGTAAGTTACTTGCAGTCATGATTTTGAATTAGATTACAGAGGCTCATATTTCTCAAATTATGTTATTATTTTTAAAATCTGAAAAGGATTATGACAAGAAAGAAGTTATGATTTGAAAACTATCAGGCCAGATTTCTGAAGCCAAATGGAAATCGTTGTTCATCTTGATAGAATCATATATTCAGGAACTGTGATGTAAAATTTGCCAATTTTGGCATATTTGAGGAATAAAGTTATAATTAAACAATAGAAAATAATACATCGGATGGATAGGAATTCTGTACAGTCTGATTGGTTCAGTTGGTGTCACCAATTTTATACAATGACAGTGCCACATGTTATGAGTATTTTTCCAGTCATAACAGCATTTACTCTAAGTCTTGTTTTCAAGCCATGCCTTTACCTTGACCTGACCTTTTTTCTATACAGATGATCATAACAGAGTGGTACTAAGAGAGACTGCCAATGCATCTGGTTCAGACTATGTCAATGCCAGTTACATTGTAAGTTCATCAATCTACGTCATCAGTATTTCACTAAAGCTGTCATTCCATTTGTCTCATTTTTCAATGCCTAATAAACATTGAAAATGTATCATACACTTTGTCTTGATCGTTAATTATAGACTGACCATGATCCAAGAAACCCAGCCTACATTGCTACACAAGGTCCACTTGCCCACACAGTGTCTGATTTCTGGCAGGTACATTTACACTTTAGTAGTATGGTTTCAGTGTTAAAATAATAATTAGTGTACCAATTCCTTGATGAATACAAGAAGTCCTAATTCTTCACTCACTCTATTTTTCCTCCTCTCCTCCATATACTTCCCTGCCACCATGTTAAAGTGTACCTAAGGGTCGGACCATTTGATTTTTGAGGGGGAGGGGGTGGACAATTTATTTTGTGTAGATTTTTTTACGCCTCATGGCTGTGCAGGAATTTTTTTGTACATAATTTACATAGTTTTTTTTTCTGAAACTTTCCTATGCACAATTTTTTTTCACTCTTTAAAGCTGTGCTCAAATTTTACCATAAATGGAAGAGTTTCCCAATTTCTGTCACATTCTCATTTCCCTCCTCTTCTCTATATAATATCAATACCTGACACCATGTTTTCTTGTACCTAAATAATAACTTTTCCTTTATGAATGTAAGAAGTTCCCCATAAATGGGAAAATGTCCCAGTTTTTTTCCTATTTCCATTTCCCTCCTATCTCCTCTCCTGGCACCCTGTTTTTCTGGGAAATCACCAACTTGTCTTGTCAGAGGATTCACATTGATTCTATATTCATTTTTGCAGATGGTTTGGGAACAAGGAGTAATCGTTATTGTCAATCTTACAAGACTCTCAGATCTAGGACTGGTAATTACATTTGATTTCAAAAATACTTTAATATTTCTTATAACTTGTAGTGTACACACAAAATGTTTGTTTGTTTTCCTTTGTTTGTTGAAATCTTTAACCTCCAGCTCTCATATTTCATAAGGTTTAGAAGTACATATGGAGATGAGTTTAGAACGTGACGTTTCATTGTCGATCAGACACCATAATCAAGCGAAGTGATCGAAAATCTTAGTCAAAAACACAAACTGAATTGAAATAAATCAGCACAATGGTTTCCTATTCTCTAAAGATGGACCAGTTAGTCCAATAACTAGGGACATAAATATGTGATTTTAGGTCAAAGAAACTTTCATATATTATTACTTTAATATTCTTTCCTAGATAAACAAGATTATACTTTAAAATTTTACCAAATAAAAGTATAAATTAATCATGGTGTTTTCAGTTATATATTT
Source organism: Actinia equina (assembly GCA_011057435.1). Lineage (NCBI taxonomy): Eukaryota > Metazoa > Cnidaria > Anthozoa > Actiniaria > Actiniidae > Actinia > Actinia equina. The sequence continues at coordinate 169,243 of WHPX01001094.1, forward strand.
TGGCCTATTTTTCAATTTGTAGCCTCAGTGTCACAGATATTGGCCAGAAGAAGGCCATGAAACATACCATATATATGAGGTAAGCTTTGATGTCAGGCTTTATAGCACAATATTACCCCCATAATTAATTTAAAGCTGGAAGATGGCATGCTTTCTCGTACCACAAGAGATCATGGTAACTCGGAAAATAATTATCCTTTAGTGCGAAAAGAGTCAAAAACATGATTTTAAAAAACCTGGCTTTTTATTATATGTAATAAAGTCATAAGATCTTGAAGATATTGGGCAATAATGTTTTGTGGACAAAAATGTATTGTAAAGCTACAAAGCAACCATTAATAGAAATATATGTTCTGTTGTTTTTTTAGGTTCATCTGGTGTCAGAGCATATATGGTGTGATGACTACCTTGTTAGAAGCTTTTACCTGAAGAATTTACAGGTAAGTTTATTGAGTTAGAATATTCCCATCCTGTGGGCTTGTGTTACCTTGCTCCAGTCCCCAACAGTTATAATATTGGGAGAAAATCACATAGCAACACAGGTTCTGCAACACATTTATGCATATCAAATACATTTTTATCCACTATTTTAGCTTTTTATTGACTTTACCTTTGGCAAGTCAAAGCCCTATGTGCTATGAGGCACAAGGAGGATAGGTAACAGGTAACCTTTAATGAGTGAAATATATCTCACAAACATCTGTTACCCAGACCTTTGGTAGCTAGTCTGTCAACTTCTAATACTGTTAAAACTAAAAAACTCAACTGTGAGTTCAGATTCTGTCAGTTTTTTTGCATCTGATATGAACTACTTCGATAGCAAGTTCTTTAACATTAATATGCCAATGTTATTTTATTACTTCTAGTTTCTACTGATAGTTCTGTGTTCTGATTCTTCATAAGAATCTTACAATATTATCTTCTAATTTATTTTCAGACCAGTGAAACTCGAACAGTCACTCAATTCCACTTCCTGTCCTGGCCAGACCTCAATGTTCCCACAAGTCCAAAACCTTTGCTTGAGTTTAGAAGGTACTGTGTACTGATAGTGTTGGTAATATAATTAACCTCAAAAGTACCATTTGTCATTATTCTGTTCTATTTTGGTTGTCATTACCAGGAAGGTGAACAAGTGTTTCCGTGGCCGTTCATGCCCAATAGTGGTTCACTGTAGTGGTGGGGTAGGCAGAACAGGCTGCTACGTCCTTATCGATATGGTCCTCAACAAGATGATGAGAGGTATGTTTGTAAATATTCTATCTGAAAAGCTTGAAAGTTCCAGTATATGTCAACAATCACTTTCTATTGACATCTACCATACTGATGCCAGTATGCTGTTTTGAGGCCCTAGAATGCTTACATTCTATCTGAAAAGCTTGCAAACTGCAATACATGTATATTTTCTGACTAATATATACCAGGATATTCTTCTACCTATATGTACCTTCCACCTTTAATTATTCCTTCAACTCATTCACCCATTTTCCTACAACTCCTATTATGTACTGTATTGTGCTTTTAAAAATTGATAATCAATTTCCTATTGCTTGGGTTTAGGTGCAAAGGAAATTGACATTGCTGCCACAGTAGAACATCTAAGGGACCAAAGACCTCATATGGTGAAAACAAAGGTAAATTCTGTTCAATTTGACTCGTTTCTTAAATGTGATATCTTGGTGTTTACTTGCGTGACTTAGATTCTACCTATTCGAAGAAAATAATTTGTTAGCAGGGGCGGAGGAGCACCCTAAAAATGGGGGGGGGGGGGCTAGGATTGGGAAATATATCAGACTAGTATGAGAAGATGTGGGGATGGGCCTAAGATTGAAAAATATCAGAGTCGTATGGGAAAAAGGGAGAAAATGTGGTGGCTGTAGCCCCCTGCCTCCCCCTCCCTTTCCCCTTCCCCCTGCAGTCCCGGGTTATGGATGACTTCAGGCTTGTTGTGGCTTAGCAAATAAAATAACCTACATTCATTTAACTTTCTCTTCCATATTCTTACGTTTTTTAGGCTCAGTTTGAGTTTGCCCTTACAGCAGTGGCAGAGGAAGTCAATGCAATTCTACAAGCATTGGCCAAATAAGTATACTGTCAGTGGCACTTCAAGCAGCAATTCCAAAGAAATATATATGGCACTATAATTTAAATTCAGAGAACTTAAAAAGTTTTATTTAGTTAATTTTAGGAGTCAAAAATGGGCATATTTTCAGTATTCACACCCTTCCATACATCAATTCACAAGTCAAACACAAAACATTACATAGAGTCTGCAAGATGGTTTTAAAGAATTATCCAAATTTGAACCTTGCAGCCTCAGTTGAATGCTTCCTTTTTTAACCAGTGAACCGATGTATGGAAAGTGGTGAATTGAGAGTTTAAAAAGTAAAACCTGGGAAATCGTGTTGTAATTATCTGTTTGAAATAGTATTTGAGTTTAGTCCCTCAAATTGTTCATTAGGTCGAATATGTTAGCATTTCATTGATTTGGTAATCTCTCAAAGAGAGGTAAGACGTAATTGGGATTAGTCAATTAATAATTTTGAGATTTAGTTTGACTAATAATTTTCAAATTTGTACATTAGTTTCGTGGTGTGTTTGCCAACTTGAAATTAGAGAAGGTAAATTTATCAATACGACATTATGTCGTCTACAAAATACACAAATAATAGAATATTTATTTATAAAGCAAAAATATTCTGACTTGCCACCATTTTTTTATAATTACGCGACAAACATAGTTTAAAACGTTGGGGCTTTTGGCTTCAGTCAATCAAAGAGTTACAACCTGGAAATTTGGTTGACGGAAGCTACCCCCAGATGACTTGAATTAAGAGGGGTCTTACCTATTTACCAGCTACCCCTTAATCCTTTCCATAGCAACCGAACCTGGTAAATTGGTAAGACCCCCCTAGAAGCTGATTGTCTTGGTCGTATATTTATAAAAGTGTTTTAAGTTAGAAGGCTGGATAATGGAAAATTACTCAGTTGTTCAAAGCCCGATTAGTGCTAATCCTTGGTTAACTCTTAATAAAACCTATAGAGTTAATCCTGGATTAGCACTAATCCAGCTTTAAACAACCCGGCCCAGGCTAAAGTACCCTGCGAGCAGAGTTTCCTTTGAACTCCTCCTTCTCTCGCCCGTAGAGGAGTTGAAAGGAGACTCTGCTCTCAGGGTAAGGCTAAAGAAGTTGATCAGGTACTTTCTGGCAAGGGTCTTTAGGTAAGATAACGTACCTTACATTAATAATATAATGTAACATCGGCCTTTAAAAGGGGTAAACTATAGTACACTATATGGTCTATAGATACAGATTATTCAGGGGCCGTGGAGCCGAAGCATGCTGGTCGGGGCCTAAAGCCCTGTCTTGATGCTTTGTTCACCACACCCTCCAAGGTCTCTGCATCTTAGGAAATCCATCGTTAATTTTAAACAAAGTTAGACTTAGGTCTATTGGTCTTAAGTAGCTCATGTTCAAATATTACAAATACATTTGGGATTCATACATTTAGTCAATGTGTCAGGAATTTAGACCAAGGGCTTACTTTATTCACAGGCATCCAGCAAAAGTATCAGTGTCAACTCAGGGATATTAATCTATATTTTTTTGTGAGGAAAATTGAATTCATCAGTGTGTTCGTGGATATATTTTCGTCATTTACTTAACAGAAAACGTATTTAGGGGAATACCATAAAAAATAAGAGTCAGGTATTATTCAAGAGAATATACAGATATTTACAGCTATTCTATCACGTTCATGCCTTTTATTTCAATGCAGCTGTAATTATTTTTGTATTTTAAATTAATCAGTTTACAGCATACAAATCCTAGACTCAATCGAGTTCATGTTTATCTATTTCAACAAAGGGTCTCAAATTCGGGTTGAACTGAGTTCATTATGATATGAAAACAATCGAAATTTCTTTCACGGTCTCTATGTAAAATTCACTAGAGCGGGTGTACTTAACTGTATGAATAAAACAATAATTGGGGATAATTGTTCGTTTATGTGTAGGTGTTCTCTATTTTATAACATGCTATTGCGTGGAGAATTTTCATTATGTATTTTGTTGGATTATACGAAGTGGATTGGCCTATAGGTCTCTACCAAGAGAAAATGAACTAAGAGAAGGAATCCCCCCTATATAGCCTTGTAACCATCATGTGCACAGTTTGATGCTATTTTTAAACCATTTGTTTTTCTGCACGCGCATTTACTGCGCGCGCTCTACGCTGTTTGAAAAGAAAAGAAAAGCACAAAAAACGTTAGCAAACAGCGTAGAGCGCGCGCAGAAAATCAAATGATCAAATAAATGATATCATTGGATGATATTTTTAAAATACATTCTAAAAATAGCATCAAAGTGTGCACATGATGGGGCACGGGGATTCCTTCTCTTAGTTCATATTAGCAGCAGTAAGGGGGACACGCGGAGCGTCCGCATTGCTAAAAATCACATATCGAAAAACACCAGCCCCCCCTGGGGTTTTGGAGGTAGGTTAAATGCCCTACAGGGGGTCTTGCGCGATCCGGCCGCATCAGCGATAAGTCCCTTACTGCTGCTGTGTCGGGTGCCGCAAACGGAGGTTGAAAAATATGTTAGATATACGATGCACGAATGTAAGAAGTTCGTTAACGGTATCTGTGTGATTTGTCTAACCCCACAAGTTAACATACCCAAACCCAGAAATCTCCGGTGTTGTGGTAAAAAAATGCAAATAGAAGATGACACGTCAGCACAGTGTTACGAGTGTGGTAAGAATATTCGTAATGCCGTACCAAATGCTACCAAAGAGCAGTATTACGCCAATGGAGGCCGTAAGAAAACGCCATACAAAAGAATAAAATACTTCAGAGACTGGATGAGTCACATTCAAGGTCATCGACCGGTATATTTAGATGATGAAGTAATGGAAAGAATCATAGACCATTTAGAAGAACCAACGCCAAAAAGCCTACGGAAAACGCTGAAAAAATTAAGACTAGGGAAATATTACAAAGCTATTCCCTATCTTTTGTCTGAAATTACCGGTAATTCTATTCCCGAAGTTTCTGATATGAGCAGAGCCGAGTGGATGTTTTGTCGGCTGGATAAGGATATTCCTTATTATAAGAGTATATTTTTTTCCCTTTTCCCGGCAACCATTTTCGGCAACCTTTTTTTGTGTCGTATGCGTGTTCCCAAAAAAAGGTGTAGTGCTCCAAAAAGAAGGATAGATTTGCGCCAAGAGTTCCAAAATGCATTCCTATTTTTCTTGTTGTTTTGTTATCCAACATTCGACAAATCAACAATGGATATCAGAAGAGGGTTTGCAAAGGGAAGGAAGATCTTGGTTTGCGCCAAGAGTTTCCAAATACATTCCTATTTTTATTGTTGTTTGTTATCCAACATTAACAAAACAACAATAATATTGTGGACCCTTTTTGGGTGAGGTCTGCAAAGGAAAAGAAGATCTTAGTTTGCGCAAAGAGTTTCGAAATACGATCTTATTTTTATTGTTGTTTGTTATCCAACATTAACAAAACAACAATAAATATCAGACCCCTCTTTAGGGGGACCTTGCAATATAGTAGTGGAGTATGGCTTGCGCACAAAGTAGTATTTTTGTGTCCACTGCGCTGCTTAGCAAGCACCAGAAATACCCGTAGGGAAGTAGGAGGAGAAAGAGTCGTGGGTCGCGACACTTGCACTATCTTTGCCGGCGAATAGTCTTTTGCTACACCAGCATATATGGTTGCCAAAACCTTCTACCCCCTAGATATAGACATGGAAGAGCAAAAGAGTATTTCGACTACATTGCAAGAAATGGGCATACGTGCAAAAAGTAGAGTGTTGGCGCATTTGCTGCTGGACAATGCCTGCGACGGAAACCTGCTGCCCAACATATCCAACTGCGACTATTTGCGTGGAAACGAAGGAACTACGAGTTTGCAGCCCTTGGAAGGATTGCCGCCGTTTGTAGACGATGTGTTTGTCTATGGTTTCGTTTCCGAAGAGAATCTGTATGGCAAGAAGCTGCTCTGCAGGAATGCGAAAACAATAGTTGCGCAGATATCTACGGCAGCAACAGAGGCATTTGGGGCGTTCCTACCAACCAGCATAGTACATACCTGCAAACAGGGAAAGATCGTAGAAAACATTGCGAAGATAGAAGAGCGCTCCAATGCCGAAGGCAAATGGTATGGAATACACAACACATATCCTGCTGGATACTTCGTGGCCAAAGTAGATACTTCGGAGCTGCAAATAGAAGAGGTCGGGAAGAACATACGCAAATTCTCCACGACTTTGCATGGGCACGGATATGGCATCTATTCCGTCGACTACACACAAGATTTCTCTGGTACTTTGGACAAGGACGCTTTGGTGCGCAGACTGCGGCAAATGGGCTACGAAATGCAGTATAGTGTCGGTTGGCGCGTAGGAACCATTTTGGACAACGAACACCAAGTAGGCAAGCATGTTTGTACTTGGATGGAAGACGGAAAGAGAACCAAAATATACAACAAAATAGTATCCAACTTCGAAGCCGGAGAAGTGCAAAATCCAGTAGGTGCAAAACTTGCAGAGTATGTGGATTGCCCAAACGAACATTTGCGCAGAACTTTCCTGCACCCAGACGTGCAAAAAAGAGGATGCACCAGGGTAGAAATATCCATCTATGGCAAAGGTTTCTCCAAATCCCACACCAATGCCATTGCGGAAACGCTAGAACCTTTGCAGGACATATTCGTAGTGCAGCCGCCAAAGAACATGTGGTTGGCGCTCGCAGAACATTTGGACAGATGTTTGTGTATTTGCTGCGAGGAAACAAAAGAAATATTCCTTGCCTGGTACTGCCACGGAGTAACGGGTAGGATAGCCGGAGTGCGTGTGCGGGGCAACGACAAATGGGAACAGTGCGTACTTTGGACTATAGCAGAGTTTGGTTTGCGCAAATGCCCCATATTTCGCATAGACGTACTTGGGATGGACCCGGTGGAAATAGCTCCGCTGCGCTGCTACACGAAAGACTCCCCAACCGTATTGTCGGAGTCCAACATGCCTACACGTGTACACAAAGATCCACCTACGATTGCAGAGTTTCTCCCAACCACAGAGCACGTAGAATGGGTTTGGCGCACAAAGAAAGCACAACGAATAGGAGTGGAAAAGAGTTTGTTTGGCATCCTGGAAGTACCAACCGACCGCAGGATATCCTTCCTATCCAAAAGAAGACGACAACAAAGATTGGAAGACATACGGGACGATTTGGAGGGAGACGAGTGGGTCGAAGCTACGAAAAGGTACCACACAGAACTGCAGGAGCAGAGAAACTCCATCCTGCGGCAGAAAGAAGAGGACAGGAAGAAGATAGAGAAAGAGTTGGAGAACTACAGGAAACTAGTGGATAGGACCTCCAAAAGGACAGACAATCTGCGCAAGTTGTTCTTTGGAGAGGAAAGCCCGTTTGGCCCAGAGACGCCTAGGGCCAAAGTACACCGAATGGACCAAATACCCGCAGGCGAGTACAAAATACTAGGCTATGCAGTACCAAAGAACGTAGACCCCGATTGGCCCGCCAAGGGGCACCGCGTAGTATTGCGAAGGAATAGAGAAACGTCTGTAGCATGGGCCACGGAAGCCCTATTGGATGCATTTGCAGCTGGAAAGTTCGAAGACAACGGCAACATACGCACTGCCATACCAAAAGAAGAAGCATTGCTAGAGTGGCAAAATGGCGTAGCAACCATCTTTGTGTCGGAAGGACCCGGCTTGGACACATACCACGAGTTGGTGGGAAAGATAGACCATGCAATGCCCAGAAATCCAGACAGACTACTGGAAGTGCCAGCGCCGCCAAACAAAGAATGTGTGCAGGCGCTGCACATGCAGCCGGGCGAATACCAATGCTGGAAATACGCCAAAACCACATACAGAAAAAAAGAAAGGACAATACTGTTCCTTTCCAAAAGATGCCCAGAGTGCGTATTGGAGGGCTGCACTGTGGAGCATGCAACTACTCCAGTCTGGGGACACTTTCTAGACGAGCAAAAGATAGACTGGACGCAGCCGCCGCCTCTGTATTGCAAGATAGGCAGGGAAAAGACTACCAAAGCAAAGAAGAAAGATAGAATAGCCTAGTATTTTGTACTCGCCTGCTACGCCATTTTGCCACTCTAGCAATGCTTCTTCTTTTGGTATGGCAGTGCGTATGTTGCCGTTGTCTTCGAACTTTCCAGCTGCAAATGCATCCAATAGGGCTTCCGTGGCCCATGCTACAGACGTTTCTCTATTCCTTCGCAATACTACGCGGTGCCCCTTGGCGGGCCAATCGGGGTCTACGTTCTTTGGTACTGCATAGTGCACGTACTCGCAAAGGGTGCCGATTCTACTCCATCTCCGGAATCGTAGACTTTGGTCGCATAGGCGCCGGGATATATTTGTATACGACTTTGGGTTCTTGCATGCTCGCCCAAACAATGGCTCCAATTCCCACGACTGCAAATAGCACATTGCCGGCTATTTGCCAGTCTATTTTTGTGGATACTTCCTCTACTTCGTCGGACAGATCCTCTGCCAACTCGGGATCTATTTCCGTGTCCATTCTGGCTAGCAATTCCTCCTTTGCATTTTGGAGTTCTTCTCTAGCTTTTTGCAAGTCGTCCAGCACTATAGCAAAAGAATCCTGTACTTCTAGGAAATGTTTCTGCAAATCCGTGGTTGGCGGCTTCTCGGGTATTGCTACCTCTACTCCATTTTCTTTTTCTATCCTGCGTATTTTTGGTATTCCTATACCGTACTTTTTGGCTACCTTCTGCAGCCCCACTCCATTCTTTCTATCTTCCAACAATCCTGAGATTTCCTCCTCGGATAGTATTTTAGGCGTAGCCATATACATATGTAGATATGGAACATACCCTATATTTTTTGTGCCTAGCTACCGGACATACCCTATGTTTTTTGTGTCTAGCTACCGGACATACCCTATGTATAGAATGTATCTGTACATAGCTACGGGTATTGCTGCATACATGCTGGGAAAACAACGAACGACGCAAATACTTCTGGAGATCGTGGAAGGTCTCTACAGAGCACAAAAGACAATACAGGAAATTCGAATACCAGGCTACGTGGCTACTTTGGCGCAGCTACCACGGCAAAGATAGTGCAAGTGTCGCGACCCACGACTCTTTCTCCTCCTACTTCCCTACGGGTATTTCTGGTGCTTGCTAAGCAGCGCAGTGGACACAAAAATACTACTTTGTGCGCAAGCCATACTCCACTACTATATTGCAAGGTCCCCCTAAAGAGGGGTCTGATATTTATTGTTGTTTTGTTAATGTTGGATAACAAACAACAATAAAAATAAGATCGTATTTCGAAACTCTTTGCGCAAACTAAGATCTTCTTTTCCTTTGCAGACCTCACCCAAAAAGGGTCCACAATATTATTGTTGTTTTGTTAATGTTGGATAACAAACAACAATAAAAATAGGAATGTATTTGGAAACTCTTGGCGCAAACCAAGATCTTCCTTCCCTTTGCAAACCCTCTTCTGATATCCATTGTTGATTTGTCGAATGTTGGATAACAAAACAACAAGAAAAATAGGAATGCATTTTGGAACTCTTGGCGCAAATCTATCCTTCTTTTTGGAGCACTACACCTTTTTTTGGGAACACGCATACGACACAAAAAAAGGTTGCCGAAAATGGTTGCCGGGAAAAGGGAAAAAAATATACTCTTATAAAAGATTTAACCGAGGAATCTCGCAAAAAGATCTACCAAGAAGCAAAGGAAGAGCTTCAAAGAAAACTCGCTTAGACATCAGTTTTGAAAAGAGCGTGACAGGATTCTATTTGCATATCGAACGTCAGTACGCGTAATCTTATGCCATAAGATTTATGCTAATTTCTCATCTTATGGCATAAGATCCACTATCTTCTTGGAATCCATCTTAACAGGGGGTGGTTGGGGTCAATTTTGTAAAATATTTCGTAAATTACATCGGGGTAATAAGGAATATCCTTATCCAGCCGACAAAACATCCACTCGGCTCTGCTCATATCAGAAACTTCGGGAATAGAATTACCGGTAATTTCAGACAAAAGATAGGGAATAGCTTTGTAATATTTCCCTAGTCTTAATTTTTTCAGCGTTTTCCGTAGGCTTTTTGGCGTTGGTTCTTCTAAATGGTCTATGATTCTTTCCATTACTTCATCATCTAAATATACCGGTCGATGACCTTGAATGTGACTCATCCAGTCTCTGAAGTATTTTATTCTTTTGTATGGCGTTTTCTTACGGCCTCCATTGGCGTAATACTGCTCTTTGGTAGCATTTGGTACGGCATTACGAATATTCTTACCACACTCGTAACACTGTGCTGACGTGTCATCTTCTATTTGCATTTTTTTACCACAACACCGGAGATTTCTGGGTTTGGGTATGTTAACTTGTGGGGTTAGACAAATCACACAGATACCGTTAACGAACTTCTTACATTCGTGCATCGTATATCTAACATATTTTTCAACCTCCGTTTGCGGCACCCGACACAGCAGCAGTAAGGGACTTATCGCTGATGCGGCCGGATCGCGCAAGACCCCCTGTAGGGCATTTAACCTACCTCCAAAACCCCAGGGGGGGCTGGTGTTTTTCGATATGTGATTTTTAGCAATGCGGACGCTCCGCGTGTCCCCCTTACTGCTGCTATATTCTCTTGTCTCTACTCAGTGAACCTTTGGCCCGGTTCAGACGGACACTGGTGAAAAACGCACTGCGCACGCTCGGAGATGGCGTAGTAACTAAGGGAAACATATTTTTTATGCCGTTGTTTTAATTGTTTTACAAAATAGCAAAACTTAAGAAAGATACTGAAAACTTAAGGTTGTTCTTTTCGCAATAGCAAGATAATTTCGATTGTGATACACAGCTGATTTATACAAAAAACTGTTGTTTATACAAAGCAAAAATTATCTTTTAAAATGTCCACACTCACGGCCCGACGTCGACGTCGACAGCATGGCTAATATGCAAATAATCACATGGTCGGATTCTATGTAAAGAAATCCAAAAATATCTGTAAAATTCAAAAACGAATATTTAAAAAATAGGCCTGTCGGTTAAAATAAGACACCTTTAGATGTGTTCAATTGCTATTGTCCGCCATCGGCGTTTTCGTCATGTGGCATTTTAAGAGATGTTCATCAATGTTAGCTATCGCCAAGAGAGCATTTAATAGTAATGATTTTGATAATGTTTTTGTTACGGACCGTAGAACTACTCATCTAAACTTTTGAAAGCTTTCACTGCTTTTGCCGTGTTTATCAGTGTTCCTGGAATCCTTGATCAGGATGTCCTGCGGGGTCAATCAGATCCCGGCCCAACTACAAAAGCGGATAGTAAACATCTGAGTGGATCATGGAAAAGCAATGATTATTCACAAATTTGACAATTTAGTCAAGATAGATTCTAGAGAAAAGAAACAAAAAGAGTATAAAGTTGTCAGCCAAGTATAAGTGAACTCAAAAGTTTTTAAACTAAAACAATGTCTCAGCAGAAAAAGACCGCTTAGGTTAAAGTTTTTAAAAAAAATCGTGTTACTCATACATAATTAAGGATGACAATTTTGAAAGTGGGGATCGGGAAGGGGGTGATCGATCATCATGAGGTTTTGTTGTGGCGGGAGATTTTTGGCGGGAATTGACGCGTCCGCCCCTACTCGAAGTACATGAAGTCGATCCAAGCGTAAAGTCTGGCCGTCATAATCCTCTTGTATTTTCGCTATTTTGCTTCTTTTCTACATTCATTTGAACTTTTTAGATCTTAATACAACAGACTGCAAGCATCACAACATTTCCAGAAAAAAACAAAGGCGGTCGGGCATAATAATACGGAGCGAAATGATGTTTTCTTCCAGTTGGTCTTAGTTAGAGAGACTCAACATATCTTGATTTGGTAAGTTAACGTTTAAAAATAGTTAAGCTCATTTACCGTTATAACTAATATAATATAATATCAATACCGTTATGGGTCTTCGACGATTTATTCAGGTGTTCCTATCATAAGCAAATCGCTTTACCTTTTTTGGATGCCATTTAAGTCATTTGTTGTCTTTATTGCCCTTAAAATTTTCTATGGTAAGCTATTCAATTTCAGCTTTAAGCTTTAGAACTGAACATGTTTAATCATTTATTTGAAATCGTAGTCCAAAACCAACATGTCAAAGTTCGAGGAGAAGTTTAGAGGGTCTTTTGACGTTTCAAAAAATAACCAGGAGGGCGTTGCAAGTCAGTCAAGAAATCTAAAGCGCATTCAAGATGAACTAAGCCTCTCTAGTTCCAACGGTAGCGAAGCGCTGCAGCAATCAGAAACGCAGGACATAGCGAAAAAAGCCAAACAAATGCAAGAAACTTGTGGTGTAAGTATAAACATAAAGTACATTCGATAGATTTTTGGAAATAATATTGGCCATTTCTGATGTACAGCACTTTTTGGACTTCTGTCTGAAAATGAAGTTCTTGTTTTGGTAAAATCTGAGTAAAGGTATTATTTGTCTTGATACCTAAGTTTTATTGTTGATACTAGTTCTATTAGTTAGCCACTTTAAAACCATGCGTCTTATCTAATATTTTTGTATTGACAGGAAATATTTGTTGGTTCTAAAGAGAAAAGTCCACCAGTGATGGCAAAGTGCCACCAAAACAATCCAGGTAATAATAATAATAGAAACATATGCATAGGGGGCTTCGTGGTTGACCCAAGAGGAATTCCAGGTGGGTTAGGATCCTGTGCTAGGACACTGTGTGCTTTCAGTAAAAAATTATAGTATGGAGCTCACTTACCTTATGTTACATCCCGCCACCTTTCCAAGTTCAGATTTTTTTTTGGGCCCCATTACTTGGTAAATTCTCTTAGGCATGCAGACATTCAGAATAACATGTAGGTGTGTAAAAATGAGATCGTATCGCAGATTCAAAAACCATGAAAATCACAACAAGTCATTGCTTATATTATTCCGAAACTGGATAGTCCAGTCCTTATCGTTTTCCCCTTATCTCTCAAGATTTTGCAAAATAAGTGTCAGTTGTCTATATGTCTCATATATCCTCATATATACTTATATGCCGTCCGTCTCGCCTTTAGGTTTCAAAGGTCCTGAAATGAAAGGACCAAATCTACAAGCAGAAGGCGCTAGACTTGAAACTGTTCTTCGAGGTTTGTTTTATTTCAGTGGTTCATTTCTCTATTTTATTGACTTCAGCAACTTAGAATTCATAAAGGGATTCAGTAGTCCGCGTTTGCAGTTCTTAAGAAAGAAGGGGCAAAAGGCGTTTGGGGTGGGGATCAAATACTGATGCTCCTCTTTCCTAGAGAAAAAAAGGTTATTGTAGCCATATTCAGTAGAATTCGTTCCTTGGTTGAACTAATCACATTTAACGATAGCTATGTTTTTTTGAATTTACAATGTACAGACATCGGACAGGAAACAAAGATGCTTTTCTTAAAGTGGAGCCATCCATTTTCGTAAGGAAACCTACTGATAAACTTTTTTTTCGTTGAACGTCATTGCTTCAAAAATGATAAAGATTTATCCATTTCATTGGTCTAAAAAAGATTTATGTTCCTTAGGGAAAGCGAAGCATTTGAAGCATTTTGCCCATCGAGATTAGACGAACTTCTCAGTGAAGCAAATCAGCTGGAATTGCACTTGAAGAAGCAAAAAGAACAACTGAAAAACAGACTCACTGACCTCTCGAAAACTCTTAAATTGCAAATGAAATGATAAGTTGTTCTCCGTCAATTTGTCAGTATTGCCTTGCATCTGTTGTTTAAATATCTTTTAAGAAGGAACGTTCTTAGTATTAATTCTAAGTTTTTTATTTGTAAAGCCGTCAAAACCTGTCATAATTTTTCCCATTCATTTTCAGGCGATTCCAATTTCATTTGCATATTACCTTGGTTTCTAACGATTGTTTGCATAGAGCGGTATTAAAGATCTTATTATTTGTGGAACAAACATCTTCAATTACCTTATTCAATACGTTTTCAAGTCAAATCTTTACAGTAAATGGCGGACACAGTCATGGCTTCGTGGAAGCACTTTTAAGTTTGGGGCCTCAGTTGTCGGCTTAAGAACAAGAGACACTCAGGTCAGATTTCGGTAAATGGACTTTGAAAACCATGCATTGATCTGTAAAAATGTTTATTTAGTTTTTAACTGCGAGAGATAAACTATTCTCAAGGTATCAGTTTGGCTCAGTCTAAGGCAGTCCTAACTCGGTTGTGAGTTTCACTGATTCCTTTGGATTTGGAAACTTGGGAATTTCTTATGCACACACCGTGATCTATGAGGCAAACTGGGAAGAAATCCGGTTGAAACTGCCACTTTGTTTTGGTAATTTCTCACGTAGATACGTACATTCATTTTAATCTTATATGTAAGTAACCAGACGCCCCCTTATACAATAATTTACATAGAGTATTTCAAGAATCATCATAAATCATGTTCCAAAGGACAAACATAAGGGTACTTGAGTCTTACCGGAAAACTTGTCAAGCCGCCTTGGCTAACGTTCGCTCGTAAAGCTTTATTGTGTGTATTCAATCTTTTTATACCAGGTCTTTATGACTTGTGAATAGCAAATTTAGGTATATAGGGGAACTGAAAAAGAATCTAAGTAAGAAGTGCAACGTTGCAAGGCACCGTGTTAAGGTAAAGAGATAGTGCTAGACTCAAAGTTGACATGTTTTCATTTTAGCAGATAAGAGTTCCCCTATAGAATCTAATATAACCTTTCATCTCTGATTTCGTGATTTTGATCTTTATCCGTGCATTTCTCCTTTTCTCTATTCTTTTAATTACTAAAATGGCATCCTTTACCTTTTCACGAATATTATTCTCTCTCTACTAATCAAACAATATTTAGTTTTTAACTAAAATTTCCCTTACGATCACGTCAAGAATCCTAGTGGTCGTAATTCAAACTCAAAGTATCACTTTTCATGGTTTTTACTTTACATGCACAATCAATACATTTTTTGATATAAATTTTCCGTTCCTAAATCGACATTTGTTATATATTGTGTATTAATGTTTAATGACTTCCATTACACTTATGACTGACTACAATTGACCTTCCATCACCCACAAACTAAGAAAAAACGTTATGGCTATCAAATACTGACGAATCATGACAATCATGATGAATGAGAACCGAAACATAATCATTATTTGTCGAGTAGTTTCTTGAGCACTATAATGGTGACTATTGGTTCTCAATAGGCGTCTCCTTAGTTACAGCGTTATTGCTATATTGTAACTGAGAAACAGACTAGAAAAAACTCACGTATATAGGTGCAATTCCTGTCAAGTTTTGAATCATCATACAATCACATATATATACTCAGTCCTATATTAGCAAACGAAGAATTGATTTTATTATATGCAGTAATACTATTTCTTCTCAGTCTATATTTAACTGAAATTTCACATACTTTTTGAATCTTCGCTAATTAATAAAAACTACTACTTAATGGCTATTTAAGTACGAAGAGGAATCTGAGTGACAGTTCAGATTAGCCAACGCTACACAAGACATGAGTACTATAAAAGTTGCAAATTTAAAAGAAATGTCAAATATAACTATGGAAACTAAATGAAAACAAACGAGGGCAAAATACTAAGATGTTTTGCATTCATTTCAAGGAGCAAACCAAACGTTGTTCTGCTATGTTCTGCTATTATTTTGAATTCGCAAATTCAGGTATTACCGATTGTTTTAAATCAGATCAGACAGTAAATGGACAGAAGTCGACGGGCAAGTGTTTTCGGACTTTGACGTTCAAAGTCTCTGGACCCCACAAAGTCTTCTTTTATCTATAGGCGTTTTGATTTGAAGAGGACTTCATCCTTATCGGATAGAAACTACCTACGCGTTAATGAACAGTTCACTGCAGGACATGAAATTTAACAAGGGCATTTGAAAATTTTAACCGTAGCGTGAGTATCATTTTAAATTAGGCTTAACCAGATTCACAAACTAAAGGACACATTTCTCCCTCACTACCCTCCTAGATTTCCCTCTGATTTAACACCGAAGAGTCTACGCTTATCTGCTCTCAAATGAAAGACAATAGACCAAATGTTGAACATCCCATTTCAGTTGATTCTAATCTTTACACTGATCAGGCAAATCATATTGAGCCTTACATTTGTAAATGTAACTAGGTGGGTCTTTCCTGTTGTGGTTTGGGTTAGTTTTAGGGGGACATCGAAAAAGGCCATGGAAGCCCCTGCATTGTCAGACAGACATATTGAATGTATTTTCAGACTTTGAAATCCATTATACTTTCGGCCCAAAACAGGAAATACTAAGAAAATCAGAGCCTATTACATCAAGATCATTGTAGTCGAGACGCTAGCTACAATGTTTCGGAAATTTGAAACATAACTGTAGTGAGAAGGGAATCGCCGTAAAAATATATGGTGATAAAATAGGTTGAGCGAAGGAGACCTTGTTTTTTTATGGATAGAAAAATACGTGATTGCCATATTTTCTGTATGGTACTCGATTTTTCTGAAAGGTTGCGTAACACACCTACTTGTTCGTTAAACTCATTTACACGTACAACAAATTTCTAAATGTTCGCGTTGTCAAGGACGCAACTGCCCTCCTTCAGGATATTTACGTGCGATATATATACTTCATATAAGGCCCACTTAGGTTTAGCACGTTGCAAAGCTGTAGAAAGAAATCAGGGCCCCAGCATATCATTCACGGATACCATTAGTGTTTGAGTGGGTTTTGCTCCATCTGCGACAATTTTGATTTAATCAGTACTTAACAGGGAAGCTACACAGCTGTATGGTGGAAAAAATGTTAGTTATAATTAAGATGCTTTCGAGTGGCACATTACGAAATTGATTTTTTTAGCGTACACATCTTCCTTTAAATTTTTATTGACTAATCTCGTGCATCAAAGTTTCAGTGCACGACGGGAAGAAAGAGGGTAATAACGACGAACAAGCAACTTCGATTTTAATCACATTTAATTCCTACATGCAATCAGATTTGCTATATTTGCTATTCATTCGAATTTTAATATGCAACTTAGTTTACTAGTTTAGTAAGCAATTTTTCATTCTGACCTTGGAAATAGTGCCTGGCATGAAGAAATGAAAGCCAAAGAACGTCTCATAACTTGGAGGGGGTTCCACGACAAATAGATTACAGTACTGTATGTATGTATGTACTACACTCAACAAATGACGAAAATGCATTTTAACTTTTAACTTTAGGTCAAAACTTCAACTGAAGGAAGAACTCTGATTGGACGACGAAGACGTTTTCAGAAACTAATACCACCATGAAAGATAAGGTTTGCCTCCCACACTCCGAGTGAGAAGGAAACCACTTTAACATTGCGAAACGAAAGGGTATTTGCGGGGCTTTATCTGTCAACTTTAGCTTGAATTTTCGCTTTTTGTGTCACTTTATTACATACTCCGTTACAATTGTCATTGCAACTATGTACATTATGTACCACATTTTTCAAGTGATAATATTATACAAAACATTTTTTAAAGCCCGCCGTCATTTACCTTCATATGTTGTTTGTGCCTGACCGAATTGTTTACATAAAGTCGATAAAATACATACTTTGCTGGAAATACCTTTATAACTGATATTATTTTTAATTTTCGCTCCTATGAGCTAAGATCACGTCATGTTACCATTGACGTCGATTGACGTCACCACTTTTGCGCCTTTAAAACTAGACTTGCGTATAAAAATATGAATTATGATTTGATGATGTTCAACGAAATATCATTTAGATAAACCTCAACCTCCGTGTTGAGGAGTATGAGTCTTTTGCGCATTTGTATCACTAAATACTCGTATTTTTCTTTCTTTTTTGACTGAATTCATTATACAAATATTTTTTGAGTGCTGTTTTTGAAGAACGATTCTAAATATAGCCTGAATAAATTGAATGGCTTATTTGCAAGGGTCGCTTCAGCGTAGGTTTGCCTTTGAGGTGTTCGTGATTGGCCAAAGGCTAGTCATGTGATCAAATCCCTTCCGAACTTTATGTTGTGCTCAAGACGCTGGTTTGTCATCTCCGTTGTGTTTTTATATCAGGACTTGCCGTTCAAGGGAAAAACACTGCCATCTTAGAGCTTTATCAGGTACACTAGAAAGATCACTAGCTCGTTACTTGGTTATTAATGCGAGTTGCTTCAAACATTTGTCTAAATAGACTATTTGAGTTGAAATTTTTATTCATGTCATCAGTGCAGTAGTCACTGCCGAATGAACCAAATCGAGCCGATTGACCGTATTGGTTATATTCTCCTTGTGTTATCGTCCATTTTGGTCGATGATGGATCCCTTTACTTCGTTTCATATAATTCGTTTTGTAATCGTGGTTTGTTTTTCTTTTTTCAGGATTGGTGATAGCCATCCGTGAGCCGCAGTAGGCTTGGGAACATTCGAAGTTCGCTATATTTTTTTCGAAGAACTCGAGCGCTTCCACTCAACTGCAATGTGATGCTCAGTCATACATCTAATGGATGCTGGTGATTCAGGTAGGAATAAAGTTTTTGCTTCGTTCCTAACAATCTGTAGCTCGTATTTCGTGATAAGAGTTCCATTATGAGCAATCTGGGCGGGTGGTAGTTTATACTTAATACAAACCGGCCATCGTATTTTTAGCAGTCACCGAGGTTTGTCTGACAAGACACCGCGAGCCCCGTCCAAACTGAACTTATCTCAATTCGGATGTGGTTTGATTGCTACACTATGGCTGTTGTAACAGCCACAGTTAGAGTGCGGCAGGTCAGATTGACTTCGATTTTTCCCAAAAAATCGAACACAAACGGGGGGAGAATGCTCAAAGAAAACGCGGAGTTTGTAATGGTCGTACTCTTTGAAATTAGAACACCGATCAAGGCCAATACATAACATAATACCAAACTTGTCAATTCAGTTTCTAGTGTATTTATTGCCTTTTGCTTAAGCGCTATTCTTTAACTTTTATCCTCGTGGCCAGCAATGTGGTATTTCTGATTCTAAATTAAGAATAGGCACGAAATCTTCAAATGCGAATCACCAGTCAAATCAGGCCAGGAATTTTTTTTCTGTGACTCTCATCTGGGGATTTCGTGCTCTTCCTTCATTTAAGTCAAATCATCCATAATCCATCTATCTATAAAAACGCAAAGGGCTAAAGATAGCACTATCGTGCATATTTAAACTATGAAACTGCAATGGTATTGTTGTCACATCTCGATAAAAATACTCGCGGTTCAGTACATAGGTCAGGATTAGCATAAGTGACTTTACCCGAAAACATGAGGGAAAAATATGGCTGCTGTATACTTGTAACAAAACCAATTACAGACTGCAGTGTTCGTGATCGAGTGTTTTTTCAGTTTCTATTCTATTTTTATAAAGTAATCATAGCAACGATATTCAAATAAGATTTATTTATTTTTATTGGAAACCATTTCGTTAGCAAACTACAATTGCTTGTCTTCTACAAACTGGTAACACAAATATAAGCATGTTGTTCTATCCATTTCCCTTCTTGGAACACTTAGTTGATTGCTGTTGAGCGTCGGTGATACAATGCAGTACAAAATATATACGTTCCTGACGTCACATCCAGTGTTGTTTATCCAAGTAGAAGCATACTTCTTCAAACTTTGTGTCCTATGTCCTTTGTGTCGATGGATCCTACTATGAGAGCAATACGTACAATAATGTACACGTTATCAGCTGATTGCAATAATATAGTCGAATAAAAGCTCCAGTGTAATAACTTTAGGTCTATATTATATTGTAATACGATGTTTGATTTGAAAGTATTCGATATTTCATTTTAATGGTTTGTGATTGAGGTAGAGTTGTTAGGATTCACACCATCATCATGAGGTGTTATATTTTAACATGAGACAATTCTCTGATATTGTTTGCTTTGTGTAAAATACATGGTTTCCAAACTTATTAAAATGGCACTTTCTCCTTGCGTTTCTTTTGGCCATCCCCAAACCACTGTCAAGGATCTTTCCTAAGCAAATGTAAATATTGAAGCAGTCCATTAGATAGAAGCAAACACTTTGTACTTGTTACTAAAAATAGATTATTGAATTAGGAGAGAAAAAGATCGTACACATTAATTTAAGTAGCAAAATGTTTCAGCTTTACATTACAAACAATTCTAAAAGGCAAAAAGAAATAGCAACAGTATTTATCTGCTTTTATAGGTAAAGCTGCTTAGTTTAAGGATGATCCATTCGGACTGTCTGCTTGAATGTTGGTTATATATACATTATATCCTGCCTCTCGTTAAGGAATTTATCTTGAAACGTGTACATTAGTTTGAAAAATTGGTTTGGTTTGCATGAGTAGTAGTTGATACAGGTATTGTGTTCACTGGCATTATCTTATTAAAAAGTAATTAGACTGCTCTTTTTCTCTCATTGAATGAAAATTTGTGTTTATCATATGATAAGAATATTCTTTTTAGAGCATTAATGTGATGTAAACAGAGTGGGTTTATTGTGTCTTCTTAGTTGGTGTGATATAATCTTATGTGGGATGGTAATATATATATTAAAAACAGGGCTATCAAGTACTAAATATTAGATTCAAGGTTATACACTGGCTTTTCATTAGATTTTGAAATAATAGGAGATGATCATGAACTGCCTAAGAGTCCTAGGGGGAACGATCAAGAACATTTTACAAATTACTAAGCAATTATTGGTAGTTTAAGCAGGAAAATTTTGCTCAGTAATCAGAGTGTTGTCCAATCCCCAAACGTAAATGAATACTTTAGTATGTCCACTAAGAAAGTACTTTTTTCCTTTAAACATTGCATATACTTTGCTTGTTTTGCATGCAATAGAGGGATATACATTCCCTAAAATATTAAATTTTATAGTCTTATGCAATATTTTAGGATACTCTAACATTTTAATAGCTTTATTTTGATCATATAAATAGTTTGTTCTTGCAAAGGTTTTTTTTTCATCATATAAATAACAGTTATTTTGTAGGCTGGGTAAGTAATTGTAGTGAATGAAATAACTAGTTTTATATAGGTTCCAGTCCTAAGATTTTTTTATAAATTCAAAGATTTTTGAGAATTTTAAGGTTTTTGAACTCTTCAGCCAGCTGCTGTTAGAGTCTGTAGCCATATTTTCAGTCGTTTATGAACATTATTTTATGAAGCTAACCTTGAAAAAATTAGAAGATATTGAACTACAGCTCCTTTAAGGATATTATATGTGTTTGACCTTTTTCCTTGTCTTTGATTTCTTGCTTTAAGCTTGATCCAAATATTTAGATCCAACATGTTTATTATGTTGTCAGAATGTACATAGTCATTGTCTATGTAAACAAATTTGTATTATATTCTAACCTTACTTTTGACCTATACTCTAGTAATCTCATTCTGTTGTAGGTAATTCCATCTGATCATTATGAGATGACTAGATAGCTAGTCAGTCCTGCCATTATGATGATACATTGTTATTACTATGTAGTTCTTAAATCTAATAGACTTGTGTGATACTGGCACCCTAACACATTCTTAAACATTTATTAATGTAAATTATGATACCTTGTCTTAAAGAATTTGACTAGACATTGAACTACATGTCACTTTATAGACACTTTCTTGTCATATCAAATTTCTTGTTCCTATATAGCTATATCTAGATATATCCTTCAGTGGGTACCCTTCAGTGATATACTACACAGTAAATAGAAAGGTGTTTCTTATGTAATGTTTGCCATATAGGCCAAAAAATATCTACTTAATGATTGATATCATCAGCCTTTGATATGTTGATCACCTTTTGACTTTTAAATATCTCCTTTTTCCAAGTCCCTTATTATTTGTTTTTGTTTAGTCTAATTTTTCTTTTGACAATAATTCACGGTCTAGGTTATTGCTATCCTACACAAAAAGGTTTCCAGCTGTAACTTTGTTTTTTTTCAAATTATTATTAATTTCCAGAATATTTAAGTGAAAAAGCCCTTTGAGTTGTTAGTAATTATGTATTGAAAGTAGATTTTTTTACAGTAATAATCTTGCATTTTGTTTAAACACAAAATTCATAGTTTCTTAATCATTTAATGATAAATAACCTTTTGAAAAAATAATTAAAATTAAAGTATAAAGGCAATTGTTAAGAATATTGAAGATTTCTTAATAATATCTTTGTAAAATGAGGACCTGTGCCTTCCAAACACTCAAACATGCAAATTTGATGATAAGATGAAGGCTGTGATTACCTAAAAAGGTAAAAGGTGAAGTGGCAAGCTTATTAATGTCAGTAATTACTTTTGTCAAAGTCCAGTTCTGTCAGTAAAAGCTGATAGTATTCCATGTCTCCCAGTACCCACTTGTTTATAAGTGCTGCTTCAATAGACAAGCACTAATGAGGTTGAGTTTTTTCATGAGGGTGGTATGAACAAATTCTTATTTTGATTGCTCTTGGTCTTGTCTCAAAATCATTTTGTGTAATTTTTACATTGAATGAAAATTAGAAAATTGTAGACTAGCTAGTCGGATATCTAACAGGATTGGGTCAGACCAGACTTCCAAAGACAGGTCCATTGACTTTTGAACATGTTTTGAAAGAAATGGATGAATGCACCTGCAGTCTGTGTCCCTCAGTCTTCACACCTCCACTATTTATGCTAGAATGACATAGCTAAGAAAAATCATCTCTGCATTTGACAGTAAGGCACTTTCATTTTTTCACTTCATGTTTGATTCAGCACTAATTAAAAAGGAACTTTTTCAAAGAAAAATACCATACTTACTATAATAATTGTTTATACCTTTTTATAGCAATTAATATGTAATTTATCATTTATATAATTTTGTACTTATTTTATCATTTATTGTATATGTATTTTCCAGTCAAGACTTGATTTTTAATTTGTTTCAGATCTTAAAACACATTGGTAATGATTCTGTCAGTTAGAAAAAATGGCTTTCGCTTTTTTAATTCCTGTAATGGTAACTCTATTAAATTGAAAGGATTGAGAGTAAACACACATCTCATTATCAATGCTTGGCTTCATTGTTTTTTCCTGTTTTCTTAATTCCTCCCCATAAGTCAGCTTCTAAACTCCAATGGGATTCAGTGTCATAAACGTTATTATCATGTGCGTCTTTCTTGTAAATCACAGTAGTACACACTAATTGGGATGCTGTTCCAAGAATTAGAGCTAGGGCACTATTTGAATCCATTTAGTCCTCTTTATCAATTTGAATTCTTTATATTTAAGAGACTTTAGTATACAGCTTGCTTTAGTATAAGGTGTTACACATATAGTTACTAAAATTAATTTAATACATAGTGATTTAATGAGTAAATAGAATTTAAACAAATTTCTTACCACTGTTTTCATTGATACTCCCTGATTGAGATAATAGTTGCAACATGAAGTTCAGTTGATAGACTAGTACTGTCAATCAAATAAGTTGTTCAGAAGTGTTGCCTGATTTCCCTGTCAGGACTGTTGTCTTGATCTGTGTCCAGTTATTAAAACAGTGGAAACATAAAATATTCATTTGGATGAATTTCTCATATGGTTTATAATTTGCAATGGTTTCCTGAATTTAAAATTGAAAACCATTTTCTTGTCAAGATGTAAATAAAATGTACACTTAGTCGTAAGTATTAATCTTTTGCTTTGTAATCAAATTCTATTTGATTTTCTATTCCACTCCAAATTTGTATATAAAAGGGAAAAATTCTTTAAAACCAGTCATGACTGTCATTTTTATGCCTAGGAGACTTAATTAATTTTTTCTAAACCATATGAAATAAGACATAATTGAGAAATGATTACACTTCTTATTCATATATTAAGCCTTAAAATGTCAAGGTCATCATCAAAAAGGAGAAATAGCATTCTATTTATAACTTTAATGAATATTTATTTTTTCCTTCTGTGCATTAACTGAACATGTCTTCCTGCTGAGTAATTTAAAGAAGGCAATATTTATACCTGAATTAGTGAAATGTTCAAATTATTATCAAATTGGGACATAGTATTGTTGCAGGTTGTTGTGAGAGAAAAAATATATGAATAATTATAGTTTAAACATTCTCATTCCATGAAGTATTATTAAATCCGTCCTAGCATGAATCCTTCTTAGTCTGGAAATTCATATGTTTGTGTTGTTCCAAAAATTATCCATACCCCACTTGTGAATGAAAGAATTTTTTAAGACCCCCTGGAAATTACAATTTTCTTCTTTACACACTCTGTAGTTTTTGTTCTCTCTCTGACCCCCCTACTCTTCCAGGGTTCTTAGGGGTCAGGGAAAAGTCAGGGAAAAAACACAGTCAGGGAAAAGTCAGGGAATCCTTTATTTAGTCAGGGAAATTGTGATTTTCACCTAAACTCAGAAAAAAGTCAGGGAATTTTGTTTAAAGTTAACCATGAGTATCTGTGTGATACTCATACTGTTTGCAATTTTCAGATAGACTGATAAATCCTTTCGAATAATGAAAAAATATTGAAGTATTTAGTATCAGTTATGCTGGACAGTTTAATTGCTTTGGTTATCCTGTGTAATATGATAAGAGCAGGGCCTAGGTAAAAGTTAGGCATTTGTCCCATGCTTGCCCATGCGGTTCAACAAGGTCAGTGAAAACTGTTATTTAGTCAGGGAAAAGTCAGGGAAAAGTCAGGGAATTTTTATTTTCACAATGGCTGGGAACCCTGTCTTCGGAAATTCCAAATTCCTCTGTGGGGTGGGTATGGATGATTTCTGGAACTACACATTTTAAATTAAAGTGCATGTGACATAAAAAATGTTCTAGCTGATTTCGATTTCTTCATATTATATACATGTAGTAATTTATAACCCGCAAAAGAAATTATAAAATTGCCCAAACTTTAAACCTCAAAATCGCTTGTGAGAAAGGTACAATGATTTTGTTCTATGAACCATTTTTTCACTAGTAATGTAAATTGCTTTTAATCAAACATTAGCCTTCTGTGGTGTTCTGAAAAAATGTATATAATTAAGTGGCAGTAATTCAGTGTTAGAGCTGAAGAGTGAAAGGGTAGAATAGTTACAATCAAGTTTAAATATTATATTGAGAAAAATGCAAAGAATTTCAGTAATCAACTTAAAATATTTCTAAAGGAAGAAGCTAAAAATGTTTTTCTTGTTGTTTTATATGGTAAGAATTTTTAAAACAAAGTATTAGGCAATTATATATTTTAACAATTTCTGAAATTTTCAATAATATTTGGTTGAGATTCTGTTATATTTAAGTGAGCTATATTGCTATTATAATAATTATTCCATACAAAATAATGATGTATAAAATATCTTGATTTGCTTGATGTCATCCAACCTTATTTCCTCCTTATTTATCTTGATTATTACTGTCTAGTGAACATAATTAATACAGGAAAATAATTATTAATTGGAGCATGAATATTTACAAGACCTTTTGTTGTATGTTATATTTTATAATTAATTTTAAAGACAGAAAATGTTGTGATTTTGATGTGAAAATAGAATATAAATATTAAGTATAAATTCCATAATGTGTTCAGTTGTAAGCAATCTAATCATCTTTTAATTCTTCACTGTAAAGTGCATTGCCTGTAAAAGGTCAGATCTTAAGGGATGGATTAGGGGGCTAGCAAATCCCTCTTTGGAGTAAAAATAATTAATAAAGATTAATAAAGTAAGTTAATACATACTAAAAATATATATCAATAATTAGAACTTCTCCATCAAGTGCATCACCCATCTGAGGGGAGATTCAAAGGGTATATTGCCACACTCTTTGGAGTTTAAAAACCATAAAACTAAAGTACTAATATACAAATTACTATATTACTGTACATTGAGTGCACCTGGTAAATTACCAGGGCAGATCCAGGGTGGTCAATAACAAGGTGACTAACCACTCTCTCTAGAGTTTAAAAATAATAAAAAATGATAAAGAATAAGGTAAAATCTGAGGAGGACATTAGGAGTGTGGTGTTGGCCATTAATGACTTCCAGGTTCAAAATGAAAAGCAGTTCTTTAAGATTTTTCATTTCTTTATTTCATGACCTCAGTACAGCTTTATATGATACATGTATTTCTAGGTGACAGTTACCCCCCTTGAAATCATATTGCATATAAGCCAGCCTTATGCTATTTATTAAGAAATATACACCAATAATAACAATGCAATCTTATCTCACTTAATACTATATTGATATAAGATTGATGTTTGCTGTATTTAAACTTGACAGCACTGTTAAAATATTCATGTCAATGGCAGCATGACATCTTTTAAGTGAATAGTTATTTTACTTAGGGTTATAGTCTGCCTTTGTATTCTTTGAGTTTTGTTTCGTACTATAGAGACTTACAGTGCGCTATCTGAAGATATCATTACAGTATCTGTGAAATATAATCCAACAGTATGACTGACAAGGTATATTAATTGTACATTACAGAGAGTGTGCATTAACTGTACATCTTAAAGTTAAGATATCATGCCATGCTTCAAATTTTGGAAGTCAGTTCTTTATCGTCGTATTGAAATAGTCAATCAGTATGAAATTCTTCTCTATAACGAACCATTAGCTTGAACAAACAACCCAATTTTTGTTTTATTTAGAGTTCCAAAAAGCTTTTTAGTTGTGTATTGATGCATAGAATCACTTTGTTTGGTAAATATTTATTTATTTCTAGGAAAATTATAGGGAAAATTAACTTCAAGTAAATAATCAGATAATTATTATCATAGAAACTTTGACCTAAGCTTTTTGATGTACATTGTTTAATATAGATTCAAATTTGTAAGATTGAATATAGATATAGTTATACTGATAATAATCTGATGATAATGTAT
This sequence comes from Actinia equina, assembly GCA_011057435.1. Lineage (NCBI taxonomy): Eukaryota > Metazoa > Cnidaria > Anthozoa > Actiniaria > Actiniidae > Actinia > Actinia equina. The sequence continues at coordinate 196,137 of WHPX01001094.1, forward strand.
TACATTATATGTGTTTTTGATGTCCTGACTTCTATACTCTTGTAGCTTTTTTTACACTGTTATGGTTATTTTCTAGAAGAAAAACAGAATTATCAAAGCATCGACAGCAGCAATATATACAGCTCATTTAGAGTATTATTCTGTATTATTCAAACCTTATTGGGAATCAAGGTATTTCCCTGTTTGTATAGGTAATAGGACTAAAAGGATGATAGGCTGAGTAGAATTTGGCAGTGCAAAGAACTTTTTTGAATTCAATTATTTCAAAATTTGACAAACATGTAGTCCAGTTGCAGATTGATTATACCATCCCAAACCATACTAGACTAGACTATACTAGACTAGGCTGATCCTATAAGACTGATCCTATAAGAATGTGAATTGAAACGATCCAAATTAATATTTAAATTAGATATAGGAGAGAGAATTTTGAAATAATACGATAGTTATATATGGGATTATAGCTGGTGATTTATTATTTGTTCCTATGCTAGTTTGTATGTTCATTAATTTGTTTGTTTGTTCATTAGTTTGTTTATTGTTGGTTTATTTAATTAATTATTTATTTATTTATTATTTTGGTTACAGAAACCTCAGGTAGCAGAGCTGTCACAGGAAAAACACCTGTTATGCCAATACCTAGTCAGTACTTGAAGCAATATTATGCACAAGGTAAATAACTGTCCATATTACTGTTTGTTTGGTTTGTCAGTTAATTAACTCTATACAAAACTCTAAACAAATCTACCACACACATCTGCAAATCATTTTTCTGACATCTATCTACTTAAAGTGCCTATAAGCCTTTATAACTTGAAAATTGTTTCTTTGGATAGCGAATAGTTGATTGTGGAAATATTTCGTCATTTTAGAGTCATGTCTTTAAGTTATGAAGGTTTATATTTCAAATATGTTTTAGACTATGTTTCATTATTTAGACACCATTGCACCAGTTGTCAAATAATCAGAATAATAAAATATAATAAATACAGATAAGAAATGATGATCTGAAATTCAATTATGAAATAATTGAATAACATCATTATTGAATAAATATGTCTTTAATAATTTTGTTTTGAAATAATTCAACAATGGTGCTTACCTTAATGGAAGAGCATTCCATTGTTTTGGTACTTAATGCTTCGTTCTTGAACTAGTTTCTTGGAGTCAAAACTTTTGAAGCTGATTATAGTTTGGTGTATGGCTAATCCATGGAATGCCTTATAAGTTGTGAGCAATATCTTAAAGAAAATGCACTCCATGGCTGGACACCAAAATCATTACTATTATCCTTATCATTATCATCATTATCACCGTCAAGCATGATATATTTACCAATTGTTTGTTTATATTTGCAGCTATGGGTGATAATTACTCTCCTCCTCAGGAAGGCACTAACATGCCATATATCTTAACCCCTGCACAACAGCAGCTTGCAGGAATTTTACAGTTTAAACAACAACAGCAGCAACTTGAGCAACTGCATGGAGTGCACCAGCCACAATATTTACAACAACAGTTACTATACATACAGCAGCAACATTTGCTACAGCAGCAACAACAGCAACAGCAGCATGAACTCAACTACAGATTAGAGATGCAACAGCAGGCTATGAACGGCCATCACCACAAACAAAAGAAATTTGCAGACCACAATAATCAGTCCTCCATGGATCATGACAAGCCAATACCTCCTAAACCAAAGATTAAGGTATTTACAAAAACCTTGGTGTAACAGTTGTAGCAGTACATTCAATACAAAGTCGTTTAGCCAGCCAAGTGCTAATATTGACTGAACAATTGTCTCAGTGTTGACTGGTTGATTCTTGGGTAAAAATCTATCATTCCAGTCAAGGCAGCTGCTTCTTGAGTAAGGCCCATGGGAAAATAATCTTTTAAAATGAAAGCTTTAAGTAAGGTGTAATCTTGATGCTTGAGATACCAAATGGTGTGATATTGATGTGTCTTAATCCAAGGTTGAACCAGAAGATGAACCAGACCAGAAAGAGGAGGAGGTACTGATGGACCAGGATGAAGATGCAGGGAACAGAATGTCAAAAGAAGACCAAAACAAATCTTTATCACAGCCCAAACCACCTCACCTACCACCTGCGACCTCATCAGCTGCCTCACCATCTTCATCATCATCCCAAACAGCACAAGAATGTAAGCCAGGGCAAGATCTTTTTGCTCACTAGTTTGAGATCTATGTTGAGAATTATTGAATGATGAGAATAATAATAATAATTTAATACTTATATGGCTCAAATTCGTGTGTGAATAGACCTCTTTAACTTCATATGCAACTTGCCCATTTCAGTTCATGTGACATTCCCTTGAGAATAATTTTTTTCCCTGATGAACATGTTTAAATATTTACACATGAAAGAATCAACTCCAAAGAGTGGCTTCACATGATCTGAAATATGCACATCAAACAACAAAGCTTAAGAGATCTATATGATAAAATGCAAATAAGACCTTTATAGCCCTGCTTGCATGCTCCATTCAAACCTTTGGAAAGAGTCACATGATGTGAACAAGCCAAAAAGACCTGTCTAGCCCTCCTCAGTTCACGAGCGCTGTACTTATTCAATTTTAGCAGGATTTTTCAGCCTTTTTAACAACAAAAATTGGGTCATGTGATAAAATGCTCATTGACTGAGTTAGGTCAGGCAGGAGGGGAAAATTTGGTGATGGTAATTTTGATAGTGTTTGTAATGATGATGGTAATAGTCATGATGGTGGTTCATGGCAATGGTTGATGGTAGATGGTGGTAGTAATGACTGTTGATATGATGACCTTTTTCTAATATGTGACAAATACACCATAATAATAAATTGTTATATTCTGTTTATTCAAGTGACATCCAGTGCAGTCAAGAAAAAGTTGCAAAATTTTGTATTAAATAAACAACAGAGAGAGTTAGCAGTAGCATCTCTTACCAATGACTCTGCCTTCAAACACTGGTAAGACTTTAAACATGTTGGTTCAGAAAAGACCTTTCCTAGATTCACTTTATGAACATATCTCATATCTCTGGTACTTTTCGCTGTTCTCGTAAACGTTGTTATACTTGTCCTCACATAGCCTCTCACACTTCTGTTGTCGGTCCCAAATCTACTGTTAAAATCACTGACCATTTTGTTTGTACCACTTCTAATGTTGTATATTGTATTAAATGTACCCGCTGTAATCTTCTATATGTGGGTGAGACTGGCCGCCGTCTTGGTGATCGCATTTGCAATCATCTTTATGATATTCGCAATAACGATCCTACCAAACCAGTTTCCCGCCATTTTAATCTAACTAACCATTCTCTTTCTGACTTCATTGTTTTCGGTCTTTCTTTGCTTAACGGCAACAATGATTGTCGCAAGACCAAAGAAATGCGGCTTATTCACCTATTGGGCACTCTTAGTCCCAACGGGATTAATGAACGCTTTATTTTCAACTAACCTTTCCTTTTGTCTTTTGATTGTTTGTTTTTGTTTCCTTGCCTACCTTGCTCTCATTGGTTTTTTTTGTCTTATTCTATCATATATGCACTCCTTTCTACCACTTCTTTCTCTTTTACTCCGACGAAGGACTAGCGTCCGAAACGTCAGTAAGTTTTTTCATCTTTTCACGGTGTATAATTTACCTTTTCATCATTACTGTCTCATACCTTCAGTTCGATCCCATTGAACTGTACCGGCACTGCTGTACTTGCAGTGGTAATTTGCAATAACACGATTATTCCAACTTGGACAACGAGGTTTGTTTTTGTTTTCATGGTCGTTCTAGTGAATTTGAGAAAGAATTTGAAATAATGCAAACAAATTATGGAAGTTCAGATGAATTGAGCAATATACTGTGTGCTTTAATCATTTTCTAATTGCTAGAGCAATTTCAAGTTTCATGTTTCTTTGACATCTGGGTTTTTGGTTCCCATCCATCAACTATATTCCTAAAATTTGGTGGATGGAAGCTACAGTAAGACTCTGTAAAAATGTCATCATGGAGTCCTGTAGTACTGTAGTTTATATCATGAAAGGTCACATGGAAATTCTTCTGGACTTCCTATAGGGTCTCGAAAGGATAAGTGTGGAATATTGTTCATATTTCAGGAAATAGCTTTGAGTCAATAAATTTAAATTTTTAATTGTTGTTGCAGGAGCCAAAACATGGACAAGGAAGGTGACGATCTTGGTCCTCTGGGATCTCATCTTGATGCAAACCATTTTCCTTTGAGAAAGACAGGTAAAAAAATAAGAATATCACTAACGTGGCTTGATGATTTTTATAATTTTTAAATACTATATGACAAAATACTTTAAAAACTACTTGTTTTAAGTGCCAAATTTGGCACCTGCCTCGGTGTTTATTTGAAAGCAAAGACTAATATTTTTTTTGAATAGTTTTAGAAAAAATATCAATATGGACGTAAATTTTTTTGTAAACGAAGGGAAAATTTGCTAGACAGATTTGGTACCGGTGAATCGTTTTTATTTACACAGAAAAAGTCGACAAATACTAAAGGTTTTATATATATATATAAAAGCGAGAAGTAACGTGTTGTGTTTTTTTGCCTGCAATCACAATATATATGAAATTAAAGATACACTTTTTTCTTATCATATATACTATGTTTTTTTTCTTAACAGCTTCTGAGCCAAACCTGAAAGTCAAGTCTCGCCTGAAGGCTAAAGTGGCCGAACACAGGACGATAGGCAGCCCTCTACTACACAGGCCACATAGAAATGGAAATAAGTTGCACAGAAGTATGACGTGTAAGTAAGAAGCAATCAAAGAAAATAACTTTAGTTTTAGAAAGAACATGAGTTACAAAATATAGTACTCTCGTGGCTATGCTGTAACGTTACACATTAAAAAAAAAATATGTGAAAAAGTGTATATGGAAATATACCATGTATGAAATGTCTTTCTTTGCCTCTGCTACTAAAAAGTGATATCTTCACGTGTGAAAATAACACCATTGAATCGTACTAGGTAGTAAAAATCCACTAAAATTGTACTGATTTCATCGATAATTATTTTCATATCTGTATGTACAGCTGTAGTACATATTTGTTTATAAAGCTATTTGAGTGTTGGTAGCGTGTATGTCTTACCGTGTGCTTGTTCGCAAACGGCACCAAAAAGACCCATTAGCAATTTTGTCGCGCGATTTGAATGGCAAACCGAACGGGTACCATAATTAATATGATTTTACTCCTCAGACATAAAATCTCCTCTATCTAAACTTACAATTAAATATGCACGACGTATGGCAGGGAGCCAGTTATTTTTACATTAGTATTTTGTTTGTTTTCATGTTATTTTAGTGGAAACAACAGGAAATGAAAATGCAGACCGTTCTAATCCAGGTTCTCCTACCCAATCAGTGTCAGCTTCTCCAGGAAGAGAGGTTTGTTTTCTTTAACTTGTTTGTTCGAATTTCCTAAGGTTGAGTGAATTAATTTGTTTTGTAGGATTTGTTTTCATGTTGATAACATAGTACACTTCATGTTGCTGGTATATTTGGTCTTTAAAGAAAAAGCGCATGCACTACCAGTAGCTATATGCATTATAACCTTAACGTTATTATAACCTTAACGTGCTAGTGCGACCAGCAAGTGACCTCCTTGTAAGACCTTCTTGTAAGACCTCCTTCTAAGACCTGCTTGAAGACCTTTTTGTAAGACCTGCTTGTAAGACCTCCTTGTAAGACCTCCTTGTAAGACCTGCTTGAAGACCTTTTTTGTAAGACCTGCTTGTAAACTTGTTTTGTAAAAGCTTGTAAAAAGACCGTCTTTTGACTGACCCACTTATTCACTTTTTCAAGTATAACATAAAAGATTTAACGCAAACGGCATGCAGGAATATGAGATAAAAACATTTTTTTAATGTTGAGATAGAGGGAGGTGATTAAAATTATTATTCAAAATGTCTTTTTTCTAGAAAGTACTCAAAGACGGGTATGAGCGTTAGTTATGATAAAAGATAAAAACTGAAAATAGATTGCTTGGATTTAGAGATGTTTGGGAGATATTCAGCTTATATGGTTTGTTCTAGAAGGCGCGAGCCTCCAATTCAAACAGACCGGCGCATGAAAATATTCCGGCCGTTAAGACTTGCCACTGTAGATTACTTGAAAAACAGCACAAAAAAGATTAACGCACTTATAGACTTAATCTTTATTCTTATAGGATTCATATAAGATTAGGTAAGATTATTTAGGTAAAAGTAGCATACAATGAAAGCGCGGTGCTGGAGCTCTTATATGGAAGTTCCTCGTATGAGAAGAAAATACGCGCTTTCGGTAACAAAGAAAATATTTTCTTTATTTTTCACTTGGACTTTTGCCTATCTGTCGCCATTTTCCTTCTTTGTTTACTATCTTTTTCAATTGTTATTTATTCCACAATTTTACAACCTATCGTTTCCTACGCACATGGCATCAAGCCTGCCCAGCGCAGCGCTTTAATTAATGGCGATTACTGCTGAGAAAATTTAACTTTCTTTTTATTTTTGTAACAGCGTTCTTCTCCATTGGGAGCACCTGGATCTACCTTTGGGCACAGTCTTCCTAACCTCCAAGCTATTCCACGACTATCAGCTAATATAGACCGTTCACATATCAGTAAACTCTTAGGCAATCGATATCATTTCCTCAATCACGCAAGTCTTGCAAGTCAAGGCATCAGTAACGACGCTGAATTTCAAAGTCCGTATACTAATGACGCGCTGTACGACAGCATGGAAGAAGATGATGATAGTAGTCTTAATGCTGCTGCTTTGAAACAAGTCCAGTTCAAAAATCTTGCACTGGCAAAGGCTCAGAGTAAAATGCTGGGGTTATCTGGTGGCCATCTACACAATTCGAATTCACTTCTCAGCCGTGGACAGCACCCCTCGTTAACGGGAAGGGGATCACCACCATCTCAAAACAACCTTCTTTCCATTCCTAAATCAACTCTGTCACCAACTTCACAAGCATCCTCTCTGCATCACCGTCCTCTTAGGCTCACTCTTTCAGCACCTGGGTACTCCATATCGAACAATCCCCAGCTTCAGCAACAGCAGATATTAAAACACAATCAAGAGCTTCTGCAACAACAACAGCACTTACAGTTCTTACAGCAACAGAGGCTCCAGCAAAGTCAATCGCTCTACCTAAAACAGCTACAGCAAGATCTTCTGATGCAGCAGCTGGGGAAACAGAACTTTCCTAAAGTCCCACAGCCAGAAAAAGAACCCCGTGGTACCTTGAAAGATCACTTAGAAATGCTACAGCTCCAGAAAGAACAGGAACAAGCTGCTCTAAAAGAAAAGGCTTACCAGCAGCACAAGAAAGAACAACAGCTAGCACAAGCAGCAAGAACCACTGAAGACCTTTCAACATCAAGACCCTTGAATGAGCAACAGATTCAAGAGCTTTTGTTAGTACAGCAGTTTCAGAGACAAGACCCTCACCAGAGAGGAATGCTGCAGCAACAGCTACTTCAACATCAGCAGCTTCTACAGCTGCGTCAAGCTGAGGTACAGGCTGCCCCATCCGCTGCATCTGCCTCTCCTAGTGCTTCTATAGGACACAGACCCTTGGCTAGAGCTATTTCTCTACCTGCGGTCGGTATGTATCTTATTCTCTCTTTTACTTTTCCGGCAGCGTTAGAAAAAGTAAGCTTACTGCGTATGTTTAGAATATCGGAGAAAAAAGGGGAGAGCGATTTTAGAGTATTCTTGATATTTCTGTGTAGACCAAGTCGCCGTATAATTTTACAACAACCGTTTGGACAAAAACCTGAACTAAATATGAAAGCATTTTAGCATTCCTTAACTGCGGATGTAACTAGCGACGTATTCGAAATTTATTTATTTATTTTGCGCGCTCAAAAGATGGAAGTAGGTCTACGTTCTACATTGCCAAAACACGGCACGCAAAAGTTGCATTGGTAAAAAAGTCGTGTAGTTTATTATTTCTTGTAGCCTCGCCGGCAACGATGCACAGTGTTGTTTCCAGATCTTCAGGTTCTTTGCCAGGGTTTTTTTCTCGTAGCTTTTTGCGCATATTTAGTGTCATGTTTACGTCTTTTCCAGGAAGCGGCCAGGCAACAACACCAACTACCCGTACAGGAATAGTATATGACACGCTAATGCTTAAGCATCAATGCTCTTGTGGTGATACCAGCTCTCATCCAGAACACCCTGGCCGTTTACAGAGCATTTGGGCACGTCTTCAAGAGACTGGTGTGACAAACATATGTGAAGTAAGTGTTTTTAAGTGCCATGGTTGAGTTACTAGAAGCTACTTTTTTGATAACAATATTCAGTTGTCTATAAAAACTCACGACCTGTAATATTTATCATCAGCGTGTACGACCCAGGAAGGCAACACTTGCAGAGATTCTTACCGTCCACAGGTTCGTCTCTCTCAATTATTTAATCGTCCTCGTTCCACAAACGTAACTTTCAATAGCCTGTGGTTAACAAACCCTATGAACTTTCTTCTATGATAGAATTGGAATTTGAAAGTATTGATTTTTGGGGATGGAGGAAATCCGGAGAACATCCTAGAAGCATAGGAGAGAATCGAGTCTACTCGTGTTTGATTACGGGTAGGCTTAATCCAACACGTTCTTAAAGCTAGCCGTACCAGAGAATGTTAAAGGGTTCGATGAACTGAAGGTCCAGTTATTTAACCCACGATCAACGTGCCGGAGACGGTGCAATAGAAGCGCACGTGCTCCTCCTTTTTATATTTTAATCATTCTTTTTTTTGTTTTTGATAACAGTGAACAACATACCATGCTGTATGGTGGCAGTACTCAGTGTAGAACCAAAGCAGAAGACGGAACCATAACCACCCTCAAGTGTTTCAATACCTTACCCTGTGGAGGGATGGGGGTAGGTATCTCCTATTATATGTCCTTTTATAGGTTGATCTCATTTGTTGACGCGCATGACTTATGGTGATTATTTATTGCAGGTTGACGGTGATACTATTTGGAACGAGATACATAGTGCTAATGCTGCTAGGATGGCAGTGGGTTGTGTTGTAGAGTTAGCCTACAAGGTTGCAGAAAAAGAACTAAAGGTTCGTTTGTATGATATCTATTTTTATGGTACAGAAGGTTGTGTCTGTAAAGAAGCTTAAATGGTGTCTGACTGAAATGTTGTGGTTGTCATCTTTCGCCCTCTTTTCCTTCCTTCCTTCCTTCCTTCCTTTCTTTCTTTCTTTCTTTCTTTTTTCTTCTTCCATTTTTCTTTCTTTCTTTCTTACTTTTTCTTGATTCAAAATGGAGTCAATTAAGAGTTTTGCATGCACGTTTCTCACTTATGCGACATCAACAGACTACTGTATTAACAAGACATCTTGTTCAACAGAATGGTATGGCAATTGTCCGTCCACCTGGTCATCACGCTGAAGCTCATCAAGCTATGTAAGAACTTTTTTTCCTTTTATAGGGGTTGGATACTTGAGGGTGAAGACGAAACGAGGTCTGATAGTTTTCACGAGACTAAACTTCCAGTGACTGTTAAATCCCCATACACGGTAACGGTTTCCACTAGACTAATCACAGCACACAAGATCAGTGTTTTTACAGTCAAACTCCTTGATTACAGTACAGTAAGATCGGCACGGCAAGACAAGTGCGCAACCTATAATGGTTCATTGTTTTCTTTGAATTTATATAGAGGATTTATCCATTGATTACTTGATGGGGGTAGTTGAAATCATAAGTTTCATTATGGCATATTATTAATGACAAGTATTTTCTTTCCAGGGGTTTCTGTTACTTCAACAATGTCGCTATTGCTGCTAGACTTCTGCGACTCAAGATGTCTGTAGAACGAGTCTTAATCGTTGACTGGGTGAGTTAGATCCGGCTAACATCATGCAAACTCTAAATCTACTGTAAATTAGTCAGCAGTAATTAGATATGGGATGAACTTTAGATTCTTCCCACGTTGTGACGTCGAGCCGGATGTGGAGACAGTTTCATCAAAGGCTTATATTTTAGCTCTTACGCATCTAAATTATACTCACGAATCTCATTACTATCTTCCAATAAGTGGCAAACACTACCCGTTTTGCTCAATCCTATCTATATCGTCATTTATAAAATATTTGACATAAAACGGGCACGCTGATTGGCTGGTTACCATGTTTGTTTACGCTCGAGCTAAATCGCTCAAAAATATTTTGAATTTATATTTTCTGCATTGTGATATAAATACTCTGTAGAAATTTTGAAAAGCAAGAGAAGCACTTAGCTACGGCTCGTGTTCCTAAGCTTGCTTCTCTCGTTCTCTACAGCTCCCAGCGTGTTTATATCACAGTACAGAGACATGTGGGCGCGTTTTATAATCCTTATATATTAAAGAATTGCCATTTATTTTGTGAATCCTCCTCACGAGACCAATTTAAATTTCCTTGCTCTGGACAAGGAAGTTACTTTGAATTGCTTACGTATGTCTCTCCCCGCCAGTAGAAGCATAAGACGCATAAGAAACATAAGTAGAAGCTCTCTACATTAGCAATGAAGTTAACTCTCGCACAAAATGCAATACTTATTGTTATTTTTTCTAGGATATTCACCATGGTAACGGTACACAGCAGATGTTCTATGATGATCCCCACGTCTTGTACATTTCCTTACATCGTCATGACGACGAGACATTCTTTCCTGGTACTGGGAAGTCAGAAGAGGTGCGTACTATCATGTTGTCTGAAAGGGGGATTTACACTTAGTAGTATTTCTTGCAGCTTGTCTCCTTTCAGTTTCATTGCGCAACAAGTTGCGGTAGCACCACAACCTCATCTTTCAATATCTCCGCAGTCCTCGAAAGAAGCGAATTGGAATTGTACTTCTAGCAACGATTATAAAAACAATTTGGAGGCTTTCCTAGTGTTACATCAGTTGCGCAACTGTGACGCACATTTTTATATCGCGCAACAAAATAGCCCGATACAAAAAGCATCGAGTGAAAATAGTAGTCGTGCTTGCCGTTTCTAGGGATACTTAATAAATTGCTTAGACAACGGTGACAATTAGATAACGGTAATGACATGCAGTATTACCCAGACATACCTGTGAATGAATAACCTTCACAAACTATTGTTTCTTCCTATATTTCTGTAGTGTGGAGCTGGTATTGGTGTTGGATATAATGTCAATATTGCATGGAATGGTGGATTAGGTCAGTGATTAGCTTTTTAACACATTACGCCTTTTACTCAGGGTTGCGCTAAGACTCATTTCCAAGACCACGAAATGCGATTATATCTTGAGGGGAGATGTGAATCGCAAACATTTTTTCCCTTTCCCCCGAAAATTCATTATATCTAATACACTTTACTGTGATTACGCAAGTAATTTCCCCTGGCCTACAATTTTTATCTAGAACTTTCAATTCTCATTTTCAAATAAAAATGCGATTGTCTTTTTTTGTTTTATTGTGCACCAAGGTTTGATGCTCTTTGCACAATCTTGAGAAAAATGTCTGAAGTGTTTGTGCTTCTCCTATCCATAATGCCATTCACTGCCAGTATTCTGATGTTTTTACTCCTACCGATAATCTTTAGCCTGCGTGCAGACGTTTCCCACCCCTTCCCCCTGCGGGAAAAAATGTTTAGGGAAACGTTTGCTAGCAGGCTAATAATCGTCGGTAGTCAGTTTGGTGGTTAAAGGAGGCTAAGACACGAAACATTACAGATGGCTATCAGATCTGGATTGAATTAGGCCTCCTACTTTAAAGATTGTTTCTAAAATTAACTTGTTTTATCTTTTCTTAACCAGATCCATTATACGGTGATGCAGAGTATTTGGCAGCCTTTAGATCAGTAGTCATTCCCATTGCCAGGGAGTTTGATCCTGAGATCATTCTAGTCTCAGCTGGTTTTGATGCTGCTACTGGTCACTCACCTCAGCTTGGAGGTTACAAAGTAACTGCTGCATGTAAGTAACGGCACCTTTATGTTACCCTTCCTATTCCTTACCAGTCCATTTGTCCTTAGCTGCTTCTTTAGCCTCGTATCATCCCTTTGAGTATCATATCATTCCTTGTTGACAAAGATCTACAACTTTTTAGCATTGTGGGCACCCCCAATTTTTGCCCCTTTGCTTGTGCACGTTCACAAAATGTTTTGAGACAAGATATCGGGTAACTAAAAAAATCAAGCAAGCTTCTTCACTTGATTAGAACAATGTTATGTCAGTATTATGACTGGATAAGCAGCAATAGTAGTTGAAAAGGTGACGCGAATCCGGTTTCGTAGTCTCCTCCCGGCGTAACCGTCATTAGTGTCAGCACCTGACCAGTAACGTTCTTTTCATTTTTGACTTCAGGTTTTGCGCAGTTAACTAAACAGCTGATGGAACTAGCTCAGGGTCGACTCGTTATGGCTCTAGAGGGTGGTTACAGTTTACCATCCCTTTGTGATGCCGCAGAAGCCTGTCTAAGGGGATTGTTAAGTCAAGAGGTATCTAATCGTAATAGCCCTCTTTATTCATTTATATATTTTTGCCGTATTAATAGTTAAGGTTTAGTTGGGTTTGAGTAATGTGACTGAGATAGTAAAATAAGATCACTCATGTGGGAAAAAGCTTTCGTTAATTACTGCGGGCCCAGGTGCAACCATCAGGCATTTTTCTTTATTCTGCACTTGTACAAGAACTTTTCTTTACCGGGATCGGACGAGCTTCAGTCTTAGCCTGCTTAACCAGACTAAAATTGTTTTTCGGATTTTGTGAATTAGAAACGGATCTTACCAACTGAATCGAACGTGGTCAGATAAAACGGGCACCTCTTTATTATAAGGATGAGAATGAAATGAACCTTGTTATTCTTTTAAGCTGCCAGAAGTACCGAAGGAAAGCCTGACAAGACCGCCTAACCCTAACTCTGTGGCTGTTCTTGAGAAGACTATTGCCATACAAAGTAAGGACTTTCATTTGTATATCACCATAAATGGTGTGCAGATTGCTGTAGACTCCAAACAAACAACTAGCGTGTATAAAACTAGCATGGAGTGCGTCATGGAAAAGATAACATACAACGTTGTAGAATATTGGAGACGAGATAAGAAAGTCAGCGAAAAACCTGAAATTGATCAAAAGTCACTCCTAAACTTTTGTTGCCCCACCAATAACCTCTACTAGTCTTATCTTCCTTCGAAGTATCCTTTGATAAAGTTCTTCAATAGTTGTCTCGTTTGTCTTACTATGTGGTGTTATTTCATAGGTCGGTATTGGAATTCAGTCAAGAGAACTGGTTCTCTAATAAACCACTCAGTGGTCGAAGCTCAGCAGAGGGAGAAGGAGGAGTTAGAAACTGTATCCGCCTTGGCATCATTATCTATGGCGCCGGGTGTGGTTCAAGATTCAGATAAGTAAGGATATACCCTTGCTCCTTCAGTTCTAGTCAGTTCTAGTCTAGTCACTTCGTACAAGGAAAAATCTGGCGGCGGGTATTTCGCGCATTTTGAGAGAAAAAAAATTCTAGCTTTTCGATTTAATTTCCATTTGGGAGTTACGTGAAAGTACTTTTCCTATCAATAAGGTATTGTTATTAATAAGGTACAGTTATTTTCATATAAATATTTTATTCTCTTTGAATTGCGTTTTTTAGGGGCGGATCCAGGGGGGGTGAAAGGGGCCTGTATCCCCCCTTCAGGACGGTGGTTATTTTTCTTATCTTGTTCCTTAGTTTTTTAATATTTTTTTCAGGTTCTGTAGTGACATTAGCAAAATTCGGCCAAGCCCCCCTATAATTTTTGTCTAAATCCACCCCCGTTTTTCACATTATCGCAATTATAGTCCACATGTAGTCAGTCTATTCTGTGCACACGTGGAAACAAATTGATAGTTCTTTTTGTACAGGTTGCGTGGGTAGTGTTTAAGTGCCTACACAAATTAGCAACAGACGTCACTTGTGGATCTTTTATTACACGTAAATTAACCGTTGCTAACTCAATGTTACCGTTCGGTGGTACCTACACATGTAGCCCATTGTATCAACACACGCACGTGTTTCTTTCTTATGTATACTTCCTGTTGTGCCTATGAAATACTGTGAGGTCAAAACATTTTTTAAAGCCTTGATTAGTGTAAATATGAAAATATTTTCTTATTCAAGTGCTGGTGGTGGGATTGTTATTGATGAGACAATAGGAAACCGTTTCATTGTTACTGTAAACAGCAGCAAATGTTTTGCTAGCGCGAAATTATAACATAATATAAGCCCTTTCAATATTACCGTATACTTCGCTGTGTTTGTTTTATAAGTAGTCAGCCATAGATTTTCATGATTGTCATTGATTAATATGACAACAGGAAGCCCTTTCATTGTTGTTCCATTTTCTATGGCCTTTGTTTTCTTAATCAGAATCTTAGATTTCCTGTTCCTGTTGCGTCGCAGCCATAACCATTCTTAACAATGGCAATCCATTTTTATCCTTACGCCATGGCGTACTGGGTACATGCCCAATTCTTGTGCTCGGTCAGTTTTACGCAGAGTATTCACGCTATTATCGTAAACTAAAATGTTTCTTCACTTTCAACAGAGCCACTGACGACCAAATGGAAGTACAGGACGAAAGCTGAGTCAAACAACGCCACCCTCCCCTCCCATAGAGTACCTTAACGTTACTATAATGACAATCGGTAGTGTATATAATACTATACTCAGTGTGGCAAGACCAAGTCATTGTCAGCTGTATTGTCTTTTATAAGGGTTCACTTTCCCATCTAAAATAATTTGATGTAGATATGACAATGGTATACAATTATAGTCTTTTAGTGTGTCAGACCAGACGTTAAATTATGCTCGTGGTACGTCGAGGAGCAGCCTGACACGACACAGGGAGCCCAAACTTGGCTTTCGTGCTGTCTGTTGTATATTACAGTATATTTGTGACCAAGTCAATCGCCTTATTACATATTCTTGCGCTCTTGCTCATCTGTCTTTCTAATACCAACACCTTTTGTCATTAAGACTTCCAGTAACACTACCATATGAACCACTTTGCTTTTTAAAAAGACTGAATGAATTGAACGATTAAAGTAGGGATGCCGATAATTTCATTCAAAATTCACATTCTGTAATATAACAGCACGACAACCGTGGTTGGGCTGCCTGTGGATACGCACAATACTGTGTGGGTCAACATGTTCGTCTGTCTGTCTGTGTACATTGTATTCAGTGAAATCTGAAACCAGAATCAAAGCCACCGATGAAAACACTGACCTAAAACCTTGGGAATACTCTGTCATGCATTAATCCATGATAACCGTCATTTAACCATCTATTTATCATCTATGTATGTATCTAATGAATTTTAAATCGTTGTGAGGCTGATAGACTAGATGTGTGTATCTGACGAAAGTACGGTAACATGACTTTTGGATTGTGTGCACAGCAGTAATGACCCAACAAAAAACTAGACTCAAAACATGAACTGCTTGAAATCAGAATCCTTACAGTGCGTTTCCTTTGGATGATTAGGTAGACATTTGTGACGGAAGAACCTTGACATCGCTTAGGCTTAATGATACACAATGATAATCGTTGCTAAGGCCTGGACTTACGATGCAGCTGTTATGTCCAACAAATTGTGGATGTGCCTGCAAAGTTGCTTTTTTAGTCAATGAAATAGTCGATCGCAAGACTGTTATCATCTCGCGATGTACAGCTTTGTTTTTTTCGATTCATAGTTTTGTTGCAGAAAAGGTTGCCCCTTGTGAGAAACTTCCTTGCCGGCAACTTTGAATTCAATGCATCACCGTTAGTCCGAGCCTTAACCACATCTCGGTGCGTGTAACCTTTTTAAACCCTTTCTCTAGTAAAAAAAAGCTCATGCATTATAACATTCCTTCAAGCTTCTGTATGAGCTATCTTGAGTCTCGCAGATATTGAATGCATTGTTTGATGGGCGATGTCTTGGGTAATAATATGGCAAGCAGGCTCCTTCGTATGAATAGGTAGCGCCCAAAACTTTCTTTCTTATCAATGCTCTGACCTTTTACCCGCTTATAGGTCGTAGTCTTTCCTTTAGTTTAGAGTATACTTATATTTGCAACGCCCTTATTGACCGTGAAGTGCACTACTAGCATTGAGAGAATGTTGCACCGTGTTTCAGCGAGAATTGTTTCTGAGTACGAGGACATGAGAGTGAGATGCCACGTCTTTCGTGGATATCGGTACTTGTGTTTCACGAAAAAAAAGGTCTTGCAAACACAGCATAAGTCTCTTCCGCTTGTTTCTCATTTCAGCAACTGAAATAGGTTCCATTCTACATGAGCATCATGTTCCCACTCTCAGAAAAGACAAGTCAAAGGGACTGTTTTTATTCAGTAAAACGATACCAGGTGTCTGATAAGTCGGCCGCTAATTTCTTGTATATACTTGAACTGGTATAACTGTAGTGTTTTGGGACTCATTAGTGGCATCGTATGTATCTATTTGTGTGATAAACAAAACGGTGTGTATGTTTAGTGTGCGTTTTTTTCCTGTCGTGGTGTGTTGTAATCCAATAGCAGGTTCTAAATCTTGCGCTCATGTGTTCTTATATATCCCTTCCAAATCAATATAGCAGTAACAACACCAAAACAATTATTATTATATATAAATATAAATATGTATAAGCTTAGCTGCAAAATAAGTATTGGAATCTCCCAGAGACCACATAGTTGACTGCTAAGTGTAATTTGGTGTATTTAAAGATCATATGATTAATAGATTTCTAGGGAGTTTCAGGGAGTGTTAGGATTGAAAAAGCTTGAAGTTCATTAGCGCATCTTTTCTTGATTTCTTCGACATGCTTTGCTTTTCTTTACACTAAAAACAGTCTTGTTTAGGCGCGGAAGGAAATTCTGTTGCGCTTTATTTTATCGCAATATTCAATCTTCGTAGGCTCCTTTCTTCATTCATTCGTTATTTTTCCTTTTGTTGCTTGACTAAACATTTCCTGTTGAAACTACACGCGTCATAGATTGGTGGCAGCGCTAGGACATGAATTTTTTATTTCTCTATCCCTAAAGAATGTGGCGTTTTCGAACTCGTTTATTTAAATTGGGCTTAAAGCTCTATATGTTTATTTTTTTTAACCAAACCGTCGAATTCTGTTTTAAAAGGTGTGCTTACGCTAGGAATGAAAAATGCACAACGTATCAAAAGATTTATCAGAGTTTTCCCAGTACGATGCAGTGTCAAGAAGGCATAGATTTAATCTGGAATACGATACTCTGATGTTTAACAACACAGCTTTTAAAACAGGACCAATTAAATCTGTCATTCTTTCTTCCTTTTTTACTAAGAAAAAAATAGAAAAGTTTTAAAACTTTTTGAATTATATTTTTATTTTTATTTCGCGTAGATTTAATCTTCTGTTGCTTTAAGAAGTACTTACCTGGATAACGTAAATATCAAAATAAAAAAAATTAAGTGAAGTTAAACTTTTACAATTTAATTCTATTTGATTTTATTCCCTAAATCTCCTATATTGAGACCGCGCGACACAGAACATTTTAACCGCAATATTATTAGGCTCATGTCAAACGTCGAACAACATGAGCCGAAACTAATGACATCAAAGAAAACTACCTTGTTATCCATTTGTTTCAATTAGGTTCGGTTCATGTAAAGTTCGACGTTTTACCTGAGCCTGCAAAAATTGCATGTGTAAGGACACTAAAAATGGTTTAGTGATCTCTGCTATTTACAACCGGGGAAACTTCATTATTAATTTATAATTATCTTGCATTTGGGACAGTTTGCAAGTAGCGCAAAATTAAAATTTGGCTCATTTCGACAGCGCGTCATGAGTCATGACGTGGTGTAAAATGATGCAACTTGTAGCGGGAATATATGTGCAAAAAAGCAGGAATAATGTCGCTGCACTGCATAGATTCATTGAGCTTGATCCTGCAATTAGAACAGTTTGCAAAGCATGCAATATCAAAATTTGACTCATTACGACAGCGCATCATAATTCATGATGTGGTGGTTCAAATTTACGCAACTTGTAGCGAGAACAACTCTAATGCCGCTGTAAGCGCACTGGGCCTGATAATCTCTTTCTTTATCTGTTCAAATTTTCACGTGCCATTTGAACAAATCAGATAAAATATATGATCATTTATTGATATATTAGACGCACCCAAAGTTGGACCTCAGGTCTGCGCATAATTGTTGATTTGATGTTTCATTTCCACTGCACTCGAATTATCTTTGTTTATATGGTGTATTTCAATGTTAGATTGTTTATCAAAGGAGTGTATAGTGCAGCTAAAAATGAAGATAAGTTATACTCTATGATTCGGATTTGCATTCCTGAAACTTTCGCTGTCGTATTCTGGAGCCAACCAGACGACTAAACCTCAAACGCAAATCGAGAACCAAATAGCAAGGTAAGCTTTATAGAATGTCGTTATTAAACAAGCTTCACAAATAACAATTAAATCTATTTTTATTCTACAAAATAATATTCTCTTGAACAAAATTCTGTATAAAAAATGCTATACAACACGCACTAATATATATATGTAAATATGAGTGCATAAATACTTCATCCTATTACAAGTATGGAGCTCATTTCTCCTACAATGCGAACACTAAAGACGAAATAATGTAGACTAAATAACTTTGTTTGACAGTTGTGAATTATTTTACTGAGGTTAAGGAATTTAACGGAGCTGACTGACCACAAATTCATTCCAAGTATTACCCAGGAAGTTAATTGACCTATGCAATTATTGAATATACGTCATTTCTGGTCTTAGAAATCTTAAAATATTTTAAAGATCCAAGTTTGGTAGATAGTTAAAACATAAACCAAACAAGCAGACCTAGTATATCACTTATGGATATGTTAGTTCATCTTGTGCAGTTTTCCCACGCCATTTCCCATAGGATGGCAAACAAAGGAATGATACTCAAGGGCACAACATGATTTAAAATGGGAAGACAATATTCTACAGCCATGGGCTGATGTAGGGGGTGTCATGTGGTGCACCAGACACCGGAAGAGATGCATTATCTTTATACACATTTCTTCATTTGGGACACCTCCCTAACAACTTCCTGGATTGATTTCATCATAAATACAAGCATTGTTACACTAAACATTCCCAGTTACCACTTTTAAAACCTACTCCAACAACATGGATTCTAATGAAGTGGTGACAAATGGTGTTACAAACTTAAGGTTTCTCAAATGTTCCTTGAATCCAAAGTCTCATAACCTTCAATTTTCAGCCAATGGACCAAAACTTGGGCCAGATTTCCCATGTCAGACCACACATCATTATATATAGAGAATATTTGTTTTGTTTAAAAGTCGGTTGTGCATGAGAAGACATGTGAAAATATAGATACAACTGAAATTAAAAATCTTAAAGGAAGGAATCACATGTGGTCTGAATTGGGAAAACATTTTTGACTAAGTGGATTTGGTCCATTCTACCTTAGATCCTTAAATTAGGCTTTACTTTAGAATTAATTAATATGTATGTTTTTTCTCATACTTATAACAGGGTGTTTCACAGCAACCTAACTATCCTAACCCCTGACTAATTTAATTACATTAATATGTCTTTGCCTAAAGTTTCATGGAACAAATCATCCTAATCACTCTTGCTGAAAATGTATTCAGTTTATTTATGAATTATTTGAAATTTACAGAGATATGTACTCAAACCATGAACACTTTGAGTTTTTCATCACTTTGGATTTGTTGTATAATACGGGGAGCGATCGCCTGCCTTGACCAGGCACTGCGACTCCCATCACTATACGTGGAGCAAGAAGACGAGAAGCATTAATCAGCCAATCCATTGGAAATAATATTTATTTTGATCACTCAGTGTATTTAATCTTATCCTGCGAGCAGAGTCTCCTTTTAACTCCTCTACGGGCGCACTACTACTTCTCGCAGGGTAATTTAATCTCAATGGTTCATAAAGAGGGTTTGAAACAATAGAAAGTCATAACCAGGAAAAAAACTTGAACTGTTCATGGATTGAGCATCCTCACAGTACATAATTGTTAGCACATAAAGACAAAATCACCCTGGGCAACAATCACACAAGGAAAGTCAATATACTAATATTTACAAACATACTAAATATAACAGAACATTTAATGTGCAACTCAAATGATACATACACATTACTTATAACTTATTAATATTATTGGCATGCAAACATTAACGTAAGCAAGCATATTATTTTATTCTATGCACTGTCTGAGCTTAGAGTCATTAGGTGCAGTTTTATTTATTAAATGAAAATTTGAACTAAGGCATTCTACTTATAGCTTCAGTCACTGGTATGGCATGGATAAAAGAAATATTATGATTATATATCAGAAAATTATTAATACTAATTATTTTACTAGAATTATATCTTTGATGAGAGCAGTGTGCAACAAGCATTATAGCCACTCTAACCATGTTCATTAATTCTCACGTGGTACATAAAAATCAAATCGCATGCTATATATACATAAGTCTACTGTCCAAATTAGGCTTGCACTCCATCTGATGTTTATAGTGTTTTCAATAGTAATATGTTATATAAAATATAGCCTCGTGGATTTATCTGCATAAACATCTTATCAAGGAAACCATACCAGAGAATATATGAAGTGTGAATAGGCTATTAAGTACCCTGGGAGAAGAGTCTCTGTTTAACTCCTTTAAGGGGGGGAGAGGGAAAGGAATATAAGATGACAATCATTCCTTCGAACCATTCCTTCAGTGGTGAAACATACCAATCTCTCCACAATCAAACCCACTTTTCAATGAAACTACTAGAGAAAAACATAATTTAAAAAATAACACTATTCTTTTTACTATATCTAGATATCTAAAGGCTAAATAAAGGTTAGATTCATGTACTTAGTAATCTATAAACCAACTTCTCCTTGCTTTGCAGCATATTATTATAATTATTTGTTTTACAGCACGCAATATAGCAATGACAGGTGGTTTCATTACTGTGTTATTTGTAGAGGTGTTCCATCGACAATGCGTTTTATCAATGTGTCATTCTCATACTCCTCTACTGTTTCTTTGCCATTTTCGACAATCCTGAAATTAAAGAAAAATTTTGTAAACTTAAGGTTGTCCAATTTCCTTAGAATCACGTTTCACTCCTCAATATTTGTAAAATTATGTATAAACCGTACTCCAGTCAATGTGTAAATTAATGGCAAACCAGAATCCACAAATGATGCTCCTATTTTCACTTTCTTATGAAATTTTAGCCTGCATCATGCATTACACATAAATATCTTGTTTAATATTGACTTTGTTTCATGGGTTAAATGGAATCTCTCTGAAATCAAATTTCTAACTCTCTTACTTCTTTTTTGTGATTTTCTTCCCATTAACATATTTGGTTGAAGTAGAGGTTGATCTTACATTTGCTGTTGGGAAAAGAATATATATATATAAATAAGGATTTCAAAAGTCATATGTTATTTACCAACTTGGCACATGAATTATTTAAAACTCTTTAAGGCCTAGGGCAAACATCAAACTTTCCATGCACCAAACTCATAAAAACAATGGATATCAGGTGATAATGAGGCAGCATTCTTTGATGTATGCGAATGAATTTCAACTTAAATATTGGGTTAGGCCTAGGGCAAACATCAAACTTTCCATGCACCGAACTCATTAAAAATAATGGATATCAGGTGATAATGAGGTGGCATTCTTTGATGTAATTAAGATTGGTGTATGGAAAGTTTGACGTTAGTTCTAGGCCTAACTCAATATTTAAGTTCAAATTAATTGGTATTTTTGCTTTCTTCCATCCATTTTTACAATGGTTTTGGAAAACACAATTGGTTCATTGTCCAAGGTGTATGCATACCTAATTCGAAAAACCATTGTCAGTCGAAGATCTGGAATGGGCAATCCGAGACTAAATGGATTTTTAGTGTTTTTATTTTTTAAGGCCTTGTGGCTAAAATCAGAAGCTTCTGCTTCATTTTCCAATCCCCTAAAAGAAAACTATGTTGCTTGACTGTGAATATATTACAATAATTTGGAGAGAGTTGCTAGCTCTCAGATCTCAGATCTCCATCCCATAACGTTCTTTCAACTAAGTGTATATACTAGGTTACGCATTGCACATTACCTGCACCAACTCCATTTCCACCATTTCCAAAATTAGAAAATGAAGCAAAGCTGTGAAGAAATTGATTTTAACTTTACTTAAGAACATGAATACTCACACATCATATGAACTATGGCTTTCCAGTTTTCTTACCTCCATAAAATCAACTTACTTTTAAATTATGTTTTTATTTCTTTTGGAGAAACGTTTTTACGGTCTTTCTTTACAGTCAGACTTAAGAGTGTAGACAGTTAAGGGCTGATTGATTTACTCCTATGCTTCTTTCTTTTTTTCATTCCATCTTTCTTACCTTGAGGTACTGAATGGATCTTGACCAAATCTGCTACTGAAGCCAAAGCCAAAGCCTCCAAATGGATCTGAGAAACGATCCGAAAAATGATCTGAAAATAGACTACCATGATGTGATGGTTCATTCCTTCCATTACTTGGATTTTTCTTCTTTCTTGAGTAAAAGCTGCTGCCAAATCCTGGTATGTCATCTATAAAAGAAACAGTCTTGGTTAGCAAGTGACCCAGTACACTGCAGGACAATGGAGTGTACCTCTTGGGTGGAGTTGGGGCTGCCATAATATCAAGGTGGGGCTGTCTTTATTGTTATAAGCATTTGTGATTTAATTCTCGCTCCAATTAAAAAAAGTAGAACTGTATGATTTGTGGTCCAGGATAATGGTGTGTAATGTTTCCATGCAGTTGTTGCAAGTGAATAAGGACTGGTGTAATCTTAACTCGTCCCTTGGAAAGTTTCAGAGCAGGGCTTAAGAAAGGCTATTCAATGAAGACTGAACATGGTGACCACATTGGACAGAACATTATATAAGACCAGTGAGAGAGGCATTTGGACGGACAAGTGACAATTTTGCTGGACATTGTCCATTGGATGACCATTATATTTAACAGTCCCTGGTAGGCGTGGCTCTGGTGGGCATGGCAACAAATGGTTTGCACTCAGAGGTAACTCCAATAACTCCAAGATATTAAATCTTAATGTAATATAAGTCTAACCAAAATATTAATCATTGCAAGTATACTCATCCTTACCATCAAAGAATGTTGAAAATGGATCGTTTGTTCCAAAGAAGTTCCTACAATGATTAACATAAATATTTCTTCTAAATATTCAGATTAATATAACTGGGATTATTCCCTCATATATGAAAAAAAAATTAAAGAAAAATCCATACAATGTTGTGATGTGATGTGATATTATGTGAAATAAATTCTCCAGGGCTACAACATTGTATCTACTTCACTGGCAACATTACGAAATATAGATCAAAAAATTGTTTTGGAATTTTTTAAGAAAATAATAACCACTGTTACAGCAGTTTTCATATGACTGTGACAAGCTCACGGCAAGGGACATGTTGCATGGACACTGCCCTGATATAAGCAGTCTGTTGTATGCCAATTGCAGGCACACCACTAAGTAACCAAATGTACTACTAGTCTATATCAATGGATGCAAGCCAGCTTACTTGAAGATTTCTTCAGGTCTATGGAAATGAAAGTCAAAGTCGAAATCAGGGCCAGCACCTCTTCCTCCACCTGAAAAAACATTGATCAATATTAATTCACTTCTTTAACAACTTTAATACTTAGATAAATGTTTCATATCCTATTTCAGATTCATACAATTCATACTAAAACACCAAAAAATGATTCATGGGTAACACAGTGCAACGCTGATTGCTCATATTATTCATCAATTCACATGAAGGTCAAAAAAATTGAACAAAAAGACAAGTAAATAGTTTGAAAACACTGTTTCATCCACTCGCTCAGTGCGCATGATGGATGGCTAACCTTTAATCCAACAATGGTTCTAAGCCAATCAGCTCGCGAGATATTTCCAAGTTATGGTAAAAAAGGCTTTGTAAACATTATGAGTAATTTGTTTAACTGGCAACTTTCTCCATATTACCCAATGATATTCTTATCAGGGCTTTAAATAATGGCTAGCAAGTTATTGCTAATGATGAGTGGCCAAATTAGTTTTAGCTCAGTCATATCTCATTTCTGGATCAATGTTGTCAAAATGACCAGCATGGCAAGGATTTGAACAGGCAAGTTCCAATATTCTAAATGGACATTGTCTGATGACTGGGCGTTATTTTTAGCCATGATGATTACCTACTAATTCTAATCCCTCCAGACTTCTGTTTCCCTTTAGAGCACTAAAGCTAATGATAAGCTACATGAATGATCTATCTGTTCTACATACCTCCTGTCAATCCATCCCTGCCGTATCTGTCATATATATCTCTTCGCTCCTCTGTAATTGCAAACATAAAATATTTAATTATCTAATTAGCAATAATTGCTAATAGTTATTATTAGTCCTCTTGCCCTTACGGTGTATGAGTAAATAGCCCATGAGGCCAAAGGCTGAATGGACTATTGACTCATAGACCATGAGAACATTTAGATTAAACCTACTTACTAGTCAAATAAATTGATACAAATTTTGGAATATTAGTTATAAAATGCAAGTTAGCCACCACCACTTTGCTACTCAAAATCACTGATAGACCACTAGTAGCTAAGCCAATCAGAGTGCAGGATTTGTCATAGACCACTAGTAGCTCTGTCATTTTTGATAGATCTTAGTAGGTGGGGATTAAATATAAGAAATATCTGTTGAGCATGCTACTTACTATTTGAAAGTACTTCATATGCTTCTGAGATTTCCTTGAACTTTTCCTCTGCCTCCTCCTTGATGTCTGGATTTTTGTCTGGATGCCATATTAGTGCAAGTTTTCTATACCTATTAATTATAATGATATCAATCTATCTATAAATTATTTCATATTATATGCGGATATATTTTTTGACTGAAAAGAATCAACTTATTTTGTTATTGTCTTCACTAATAACTATATATACTAATAGCCGCAAACTAAAATAACAAAAGCAAATGTTCTGATTTCGATACATACATTCATTATCAAAAACATTTGTTTGAGATATTGTATGATTATCTGAAACACAAAAGTTCTATTCACTGATGGGCTGATCAACACATTAAACATTACTTAGCATTAATTGGGGCAGAGTGTTAATTGAGGCATGGAGCACAGCAGGTTTTGGCCAAAAATAGTACAAGAACTCATAATGCATATCATTTTATTGGACAATAACAATAGAGACAATTTTTAGTCACTTTGGATGCAAGTAATTTATATAACTTCAAAGAAAAATTCCTTGCAGTTTTAAATGGGTAGCACTTCATAGGTAGTACCTAACAAACATGTGGCCCTAGCTCATTCCAAGATTAAATTAGAAATCACTCAAAAGTTTAAAATTTAAAGATAAATATAAGATTATTATGTTATAATGAGTTGTAGTAACTAGTTTTATGTCTTGGGGCAAGTCTCTCATGACCAACCAGAAAAATAGAAATAATTGTGCAAACAACAGTTGATTCAAAGCATGATTTCATGCTTCTACAATTAAGCCAATGAACAACTATAGAGCATTTTTATGTGACGTCACAGTGGCCATGTTGGTGCACCAAAACAATACATTTTCTATCCTCCGAACATTTTATGCGAAAACTATGCAGTTTCTATTGTTCGGTACACCAATATGGCTGCCTTGTCATGTGAGTGACAATTCTCTATACAGCCATAGTACATGTTCTCATATTTTTGCATAATTCCATCAAATTTACAATGGTCTTGTTTACAGTATGCAATTTCTTGATTTTATAACAATATTAAACTAAAGTTTGGAATTGTGAAGATTTTTGAAACCTTAAAATTTGTCCTAAAGACATATTTCTATTGGTATGATTTTCTCCCAGTGTGAAAGCTAAACACTTTAATGCAGTCTGAAGACAAAATATTTGATGTGTTTAAGATGATTGTTATGTTGTATTAGACGACCATAATGTAATTTCATTTAACGATTACTATTATATGTACGTAAGTACGTCTGCTGAGGAGATTGTACGCGTATTTCTATAGTCAATGGTTAATCAGCCATAAAACAATTAAATAATAATTGTTAATACGAAATTTCTAGGTAAAGCTGCCAGTCAACAATGGGCATGTATAGAAATCAATACAGGGTCGTGTTTTCAACACAGGACATTTTCTAAGAAAATTATGAAAGCTAGTTGAAATTATCCTAAAATGTCGTGGAAGGCGTCGCTTAGAGTTCAGTTCGGTCAACTATTTCCAAACTTTTAGGTAGTTGGAGTCTTAAGGGGTTTTAGTTATATAAACGTAAATGAAAAAATATGAAATCTTTCAAAACGAAAGCTGTGGGAAATAAAAAGTCATGATGTAAGATAAGACGCGTCATGGAAGCTTTACCAAATTTAACCAACTCAAATATTTTCGATAGATACGCATAGATTTGAGTACGATTGGGTTAAAATTACAGCTAACACCACATACGAGAAGATAAAAACTTCAGCAGTGAAAACACGGATAAAAAACTAGTTAAAGACCATTGAAAGTCGAGCCCTAGAAACAAGTAAGCTATTCGATAATTCAAACATGCAGTAAATGGCGAAGGAATTCTCATCGTTCTTCTCCCTCGACCCGAACGACGTTTACTAGAATTTGTTAGACATAATCTGCAGTGAACTCTCGGGGGCTTTAAATACAGCGCTTCTCAATAACATAAACACGCGGATTACAAATGAAAGTTTGATAAAATTAGCCAGTCATAATAATAATCGACAGGACATTTAGTGTGTATACAAACGAAAGGTCTTTAGCTCACTTACGCTTTCTTGATATCCGCCTCAGTTGCACTCCTTGAAATTTCTAGTATTTCGTAGTAATCCGCCATTCGTAATTCTAAGTGTCAATGCACAGAAGATCTCATTCAAACTGGGATCAGAAGAGAAAAACTCTCTTCAAGTCACTCTTGTTTTCTCTTTGCCAGGGAATCGAATGCAGACGGAAATCACGCGAGGGTTTTGATGACGTCACGACATTCTCCGACATCATTCCGGGGTTCTTCCGAGTACTGTTCAATCATGCCGAAAATGTCCGAAAGTCATAGGAATAAAAATATACTTTCGGAAACTCTTTCGGAAGGATAGAAAATTCATAGAAACACAATACGATACCAAGAAAGATAAGAAAGGATTTCATAGAATCTAACGTTTCCTCCTGTATATGTTATTTTTATCGATGTCAGTTGAGTCGTGACAGGTATTTTGGCTTTCATTATTACGTCATCGACTCATACAAAAATTATAATTCCTTCCTTGTTTTCAGGACAAATTTATATATCATAGTTAAATTACCAGGAAATGATTTTTATTTCAAGCAAGGCGTTTTACTTGGAAGATCTCCTAAGACCTCATATATCATAGTTTGATTTTAAAAAAAACGTCTTATCGAATTAAAACTATATAGAATAGTGACATCCCATAAAGGGGTGTTTGGCACTGTCCTATGTCCTCTCAATCGATGCATATTTTACGGTAATAAAAACCAATCGACAGCAAAACGATTAAAACTTATCGTAACGTCTTTACGATAAAAACTTATCGTTTTTAGTGAGCAAAACAACAAACAGGATGAGCGGGCGCTTGAGACGTCCGCTTATTTGTCTGTATTCTTCAGTATTGATGGTAAAAAGTAGCCAATCAGAGCACGAGAAATTAGTATGTTATCTATAAAAGTATTGAAGTCCACTAAAGCGTTCTTTTTTTTCGATTTTTCTTCACATTTTTGGTTTTTATTTTCGTCTTTTCATTATCTCTTGTTATCTGCATGATAAAGTCGTTACGATTGTTTGCTAATCTTTTTTCATTACTAGCCGGGTTGTTGGAAAATTGTGAGATAAGGGTTGTTTTTTTTCATCATAATCATAATAATAGCTTTTTTGCGGAAAAGAAAATTTGAAAGACTGCTTACGTAGCCTACGAATTTGACGTCACAATATTATATGATGTCATTTGCATATTTTGACGTCACAAAAGTCAAATGAACACTCGATGACATGGTGCGAATGAAACCAGTACTAGTCTATCTTTGATAGCAGCCACTTTGGTTGTACAAAATAATATGCATTATGGATGGCATGTTGGAATTTTGCTATTTTTTGATGCGATCAGTGGAATAGTGAGCGAGCAAGAAGGACCATGTCCCTATTCCGAATTGTCGGGTTGCACATGTGCCCCTACACTTAATCCAGCGCGCATCACGTGTGCAAATACTACGCGGGAATTTCCTCGTAACTACGCTTCCACGAAACAGTTGGATGTTTTGTAAGTATGCCAGGATGAAAATCAGAATGATTTCTAGATTTTCTTTTGCCTATTTAGCTCTTCTGTATCAGTTGTAATGCATTTTGTTTTGTTGGTGGTGGTGTTGCTGGTATAATGATAAGGAATGTCACAAAGAAGTACTATTTAATGTTCATAAAACGATTGGTGTGATTTCAGAGACATGTCAGGAAGCAGGATAAAAGAACTGAAGCCGATGATGTTAGCATCGGCCGGCTATGAAACTTTGAAAGGACTGTAAGTTTTGAAATAGCGCGCGCACGCTTTTTGTCCCGCATTCCATAAACAGAATTCCTAATTTTGCAGGAACTGACAGAATTCCAATTCGTTCGTTGCTCAGTTCACAAATTTGAATGCTGCTGAATGCCGTGCGCATCCAAATGCATTCATGAAGGTTCGTTACGATCACTTTGCATTACGCGTCTCTGATTAAATGTCACATCTAAAAGGGGGGGGGGGGGGGGGGGAGGAAGAAGAAGAAGAAGAAGAAGAAAAAAAAGAAATTGGGGGGTTCCAAACTAAACACCATGTAACTGTTGACGCCGACTGATCCAGAGGAAAATAGGTTTATTATATCGTGTATTCTTCCTTTGCCAGTATATCTTCATGGAAATGATACACCCGGTCAGGCATTTAACCGTCCTCTTGCTGGGGATCTTGGCTAGGGAAAACGCGTCACTTTAACACTGGTAAAATACAAATGGTACTTTCCTTGCCCTGGAGATCGGGTGGCCATGGGTACAATTGATTGTTGCATTATGAATTATTCATGATTTTGTGAAGGAAAATTTTCAGCTGCGGTAATAACGAAAATCGCTGTTCGTTTTAGGGTCCTAAAGAATAATTTGATAACGAACATTGACAGAGCAGCGTTGGACAATCAAGATTCATTAATTGAGTTGTAAGTGGTTCATCGTATCATAACATTTATGATGATTACAGTATTGAAATGTTAACAAATCTGTCATGCATATTTTTTTCCCAGAGATTTGCGAAATAACTATATTAAAACTCTTCCTAGAGGAATCTTTAGCCAAAGAAAGTTTACACTTCTGTAAGTTGTTATAGATATTCAAAGAACTCCATTTATTTCTATTCTATTTTATCCCATTCCATAAAGTATTCCATAACTTTTTTTGCGTTAATTTTATTTTAAACAATAGCGAAATTGAAGTGACGTGAACATTTTATTCAATAATTGTAGGTTCAGTTAAAAGAAAATTTAAAATCCACTCCTGGATCCAGGGAGGGGCAAAGGGGTACTGTAGCCCCTTCCCCCCCCCCCCCCCCCCCTCAGCCATACATAGTTTTTTTGGTCAAAGTATTGGATATATAGTAAAATGGGCAATTCAGTGAGGGTGCCAGCACAAGTCAATTAAATTTTCACGGAAGTTTTATGCAATATGAGGTAGTACAAACCTCGCATTTTGATTAATTGGGAGCGTGTGCAGCATGAGATTATATTATTTGGATCCAGTGAAGGGCTGTTCTAATAAGTGTTTAATATAAGAAATAAAAAGATTGCTTGCTAAGGTGTGTGAAGTTATAATTTAAACAGTTGGGAATTGGCAGAATGCACGAGAGGTCATACTTCTCCTCCAAAACCTCCATTCTCTCTTGTTCTGTCAACCCCAGCGTGCTTTATAACTGCAAACAGCGCAAACGTTTTCTATCTTTTGTAAGTACATTTGCAACAACAATTACAATATACTGTTTGATCAAGTTAGGTCAAGTATAATTATTTTCTATACATTTTTGTTTCTTTGAAGGTACCTTGCAAACAATTCATTTTACTGCGATGACACCAACTTAGTAGGAGAAATAAAAGATTTGGTCAATTCGATGACTGGGGCTTCAAATCTAAGAGTATTTGATTATGAAATGTTAAGATGCACAGAACCAGCCCACATGAAAGGCCAAAAGATTGTGGATGTCACATTTGAATTACAAGGTGAGTTAGTTACATCAATTTAAGCATCCACTCCCACAACTGTCCACCAACCAATGAACACACCTTCACAAAACACTGAGGAATTTTTAGGGATGCATGGGACCATTAGGTAATGAGGGGGGGAACGTTGAAGGAATTTATGTCGTATGACTTTTTCTCTAACAGCCCCTGCAAACCATGGGTGTTTGTTTGGTATTTTTTATCTGAAAGGAGAGCTTTTTTTCTAGGTTAATTATTTGCTCAATGTTTTTTGGGGGATTTAAGCAACCCCAAAAATCACTCTAATTAAATAATGTGACTATTTAGTTTGCCTCGTTGTGTAGCTTTTCATACATGTAGTAGTTTATCTGGAGCTCATCGAAATCAATTATATTTTAACTGGTGCACACACCATTTAAATCAGTCTATTGGAAATCTATCAATTCACAGAATTAAAAGAAGAGGCGTGGTCACTAAAAAAATACCCCAACACACCTTGGAGCAAAATCTTTGCTTTGTTTTCTTTCCAGGAAACAAGGCTTCTGCTTTAAGGACAGCTGGTGCCACCATGGGTTTAACTGGTGGAGTTATAGCTGCTATACTGACTTTAGTGATAGCTGCTGTGATAATACTAGTTAAGAGACTCAAATTGGATGGGTAGGTTTTCTTGACATGCTTTTCAATAAAATTAATACTGTCATAATTTCCCACTAAAAAAATGAAGGTTGCTCTTAACAAAATGATTCTACATTTCACAGTAAATACAGATATAACTTCCTGTCATCAACGGACAAAGGTAGCGTGAAACAAAATCAAAAGGATTCTGAAACTGTAGTCGATGAACAAGAACAGGGGAAAGTTGTAGCACAAAGACTACAGAAAGTTAGACGACAATCCCAAGGCTACCCTGCAAAGGATAATATGGAATCAGAAGATGATACTTAAGGTCAAGGGTCAAAATGAAGGGCGACACTAAAAAAGATAGGATGAAATGGAAGACATTTATTTGAATTATGAGATGGATAATGAATTTGTCACAACATATAGTAAATGTGCAGGTCAAACTAGAAAATAAACCAATCCTTTCGACTCTAGAAAAATTTTTATTCTCCAAAATAATTGACGATTATTTGATTGAGATTTTGAGAGTTTTAAAACCTAATTCCTTTTATTTTTTAGTCCGTTTTATGTTTCTGTGGCTTTTTTGGTCTCAAATCAATCAAATTCATGACAATTGAGTGTATCCTGATTGAGTGATAAATATTCTCACGACTCGGCAGCCTATTTCCAATTGAAAAATGGCTGTTAAGTCAAGAGAATATTTATCACTCACGATTGGAAGACTAGGATAGGACTTGGCCTGTCATAAATTTGATTGACTGAGGCCAAAATGCCAGAGGTATGGAGTCTGTTAGGTTGCAAAAAATATGAAAATGTGCTGTAGTTATTATTTTCTCAAAGAAGAATACTAAAGGATGAAACCTTTGGTGTGCTGAGTAACTTTACGATATGTTAAATATGTCATGCCTTCTCCCTTGGAAGCAAACACCAATTTGACTGTCATTTTCTAATTTTGGATATTATTAACTGTTATCTTTTGATAGACTCAATGTTGTGAGACTTGATAGCAAACCATGAACTTCATCAACCTAGGGAAAAAAGGGATAAACATATTATTGAAATTATTGTTCCAAAATATAACAATGTATACCTATTATATAAACAAATATTTGGCAATATTATTCACTGAAGGCGTAGTAAATATTCTCCATATTCACTGTGCCTGTAGCGAATAATTTTTTTTTAGCATATACCAACTTGTGTACAGAGTAACTTATTTTTATATACAATAATTCAATAAAAACAAAACAAACAGAAATGTCACGCAAAACTTTTTAGCAAAGTGTTTAGGCCATACTTCATTGCCTTTTTAGTATTGATAGGAATAGCATATTTTACTTTCATTTTTTCAATTTCCTCATTGGAAATTGTAGCAAAAGAATTGCTGGCAAATGCCACTTTGTTGCAGACTCAATATTCTGAGATTCAGAGGTGAATATCGTACAATATTTACCTCGAATTAACCAATAAGCATGTGTGTTCTTAGGAAGTCATAAGTTGGTATATGCTAAATATTATTAGACACTTATTTTTTTAAAACGTTGTCAGTAGAAGATCCAAAATCTGAGACATGCATTTAATTTTGGGGTATTAGCTGTGAAATTAAATGTGAATGAAATATGTAATTGTTTTAACTTTTGAATTAGTAGTTCATATTAGTAGTTTATATTTCAATATGCCACCACCTCTGTGTGATGACCTGCGCTGATGAGTTGTTTCAGATTTTCAGATTTGAGATCCAGCAAGCATTTTAGTGAAATAGGTATATAAACCAAATTCAAAGTCAAAGCATAGTCATAGTCAAGTCATAGTCAACAGGTGAATTATTTGCCTAGAATTATTGACAAACCCTTTGTTCAAAATACAGTATCAAAGTTCGAAATATCGTTATTAATTCTACATCCCAACACAGATGAATATCTATAAAAGTATGGGAATAATTCCTTCCCAGACATAAGTGCCAATAGGTCCATGTGTACAGGATAGCACTGTGTTGTTATCCCAACCCTACCCATGACAGTCCTGAAGTCTATATTGCCATGTTACCATGGTTACCACTTTTCATAACATATCTAGCCAAGAGACCATGGTCTCTTGTTCTAGCCTAGTTGATCTGGTCTACAAAGTTGTTTTAGGATGATATTCTTAGGGTGCATGCATTTTGCACCATAGGGCCAAACAAAAAATCAAGTGTGTTTCCTGTTGCGATGAGAAAAACAATTTGGGTACGTAGTGTGGATTTTTTTACTGATACAACCTGTGGAAATATCTTGAGAGATTTTGAGTCCTGTGGCTGCAAGAATACTCTTAAAGTTGCAACCCAACTTACTTCTTCAATGGTTATTGTTGAATCCAGTTTTTTACACAGATTATCAAGTTCTTTCTCTTCATCTTTCAGCCCAGTTAGGTTCATATATTCTTTCAACATGTCAGTTATTTCCTTTACTTCATCCCTGTACTTGTTCGGCGCACCTCGCACAAACTTGTCACTGTGTAGTATTTTAAGCCGAGACATTGCAACATCTAATGGAGTTCTCCCTGTATAGTCGAGAGCATTTAAGTTTGTACCAGCTCGAAGGAGAAGAGTGACAATCTTGATGTGATTAGAACAAGCAGCAAGATGCAAAGGCGTATTTCCATTCAAGTCCCTAGCATTGACATTAGCTCTGTGACCAAGTAATGCCTTAACAGTACTTTCATCTCCTTGTGTAGAAGCAAAATGCAACGCTGTTCTACCTTTAGAGTCAGCACTCGAAGGATCAACACCAGCATCAAGCAGCTGACACAAAGAAGCCCAGTCTGAATCATTTGCTGCTTCTCTAAGCTTTTTCTGAAGTAAATTCTTATGTCCCACGGTTGAACGCCTGACGTAAGCCTGTGCTTTGTGTCTTACATGAGAAGGTAGAATCTTATTAACGTGTTGTGGTCTGTCGTCGGTTTTGTACGGGTAGGCAATCTCGTATTCGTTACCAAAGTTCGATGGAATAATTGCGTTAAATTGAAGGCCAGCTGGAGGTTCGGGACTCGAAGTAATCGCTGGTTCAGTATCAGAACTATCTGATTCTTGCTCTGATGTTTTGTTGTCCATACTTTGAGGAAGTGGATGAAACACTATGCTTCCCTTATTCCCGATGAATCCACAATTTAGTCATAAAGTGAGAAAGTATACTAAATGATCAATACTAATATCGGGCTTTAAGATGTTATTAAAGATATAATTCTGCCCCAAATGTATAAATAAGCATCAAATACAGCCAAAAGGCTCCCAAGAAGCTGAAATACGAAGGGCGTTCCTGTCGATTCTTCCCTAGTCCTAGTCTCCAAGGCCATCAGGAATCGCAGGTAGCCCAAATGTAAAGTAGTGGAAAAATAGGAAATCTTGGGTTTCTTTACTTAGTAAAAAGAAGCAGCGTTTTGAAGAGTTTACCCATGTAAAAGAAAGATTATAGCCCCATACTGAACCAAACTACTGAACATACTTGCCTCCTCACCTCGAAGTCCCTCCCTTATGGCTTGAGCAAGATTGCGGATTGGGTTCCCTGTGGATAAAGTGGAAATGGCGGAAGTGAAGCTGTCTGTACTTGCTGTACTAGTTTGCACACTTTTATCGGCCTTTTTACCGCCAGTCTTGTCTTTATCAAAATGTTCAATGATTGATGCATGCAGAGCCTCTACAGATAAAGGCGATATTAACTTGTGGCCTCTCGTTGCAACAGGAAAAGCACCGAGGTATGAAACATAGCTCAGTTTTTGCAAGCAGTTCTCTCGTGTTCCCCAGAACTTTTACAAAGTCAATTTGAGAACTTTTCCGGTTAAAGATAATCCGGCATACGTGTTATCATCTAGCTGTAATATGATAAATAGATGAAAGGAATTTGTAATTCGTATTAAGCTCATTTAAATTGAAAAAAGTACAGTGATAATTTTTTTTATTTTTGCGGCGCAGGTTTAGCAATATCAAGGAAAAAGAAAATAAAGCTAATACTTACTCTTGGAACCCTTGCAACCCTTGGACAGAAAATGCATCGTCTGGTACTAATGAATGTAAAGATGTAGCGGTACGTGCACTTGATATATACTATATTCAACAGCTTTATATAGTAATGAGAGTGAGAGAAAATTGTGTTGACCATCAGTGACTATCACAATTACTGTCACTAATACCATTACCTTCACTATCACTGTCACTGTCACTATTACCA
The DNA here is from genome assembly GCA_011057435.1 of Actinia equina. Taxonomy (NCBI): domain Eukaryota; kingdom Metazoa; phylum Cnidaria; class Anthozoa; order Actiniaria; family Actiniidae; genus Actinia; species Actinia equina. Next base: position 231,274 of record WHPX01001094.1, read on the forward strand.
TTACCTTCTCACTATCACTGTCACTATTACCATTACCTTCTCACTATCACTGTCACTATTACCATTACCTTCTCACTATCACTGTCACTATTACCATTACCTTCACTACCACTGTCACTATTACCATTACCTTCACTATCACTGTCACTATTACCATTACCTTCACTATCACTGTCACTATTACCATTACCTTCACCATCACTGTCACTATTACTATTACCTTCACCATCACTGTCACTATTACCATTACCTTCACTATCACTATCACTATCACTATCACTATTACCATTACCTTCACTATCACTGTCTTTATTGCCATTACCTTCACTATCCGTCACTATTACCATACCTTCACTATCACTGTCACTATTACCATTACTTCACTATCACTGTAACATTACCATTACCTTCACTATCACTGTCACTATTACCATTACCTTATATCACTGTCACTAACCATTACCTTCACCACTGTCACTATTACCATTACCTTCTATATGACTGTCACTATTACCATTACCTTCACTATCACTGTCACTATTACTTACCTTCACCATCACTGTCACTATTACCATTACCTTCACATCACTGTCACTATTACCATTACCTTCACTATCACTATTACCAATGTACGTCACTATTACCATTACCTTCACCACTGTCACTATTACATTACCTTCACTATCACTGTCACTATTACCATTACCTTCACCACTGTCACTATATTACCATTACCTTCTACTCATCACTGTGCACTATTACCATATACCTGCACTATCACTGTCCACTATTACCATTACCTTCACTATCACTGTCACTATTACCATTACCTTCACTATCACTGTCACTATTACCATTACCTTCACTATCACTGTCACTATTACCATTACCTTCACTATCACTGTCACTATTACCATGTACCTTCACTATCACTGTCACTATTACCATTACCTTCACTATCACTGTCACTAGTACCATTACCTTCACCTCTCACTGTCACTATTACCAATTACCTTCACTATCACTGTCCTATTGCCATTACCTTCACCATCACTGTCACTATACCAATTACTTCACTATCACTGTCACTATTATGATCCTTCACTATCACTGTCACTATACATTAACTTCACTATCGCTGTCACTATTACCATTACCTTCACTATCACTGTCACTATTACCATTACCTTCACTATCACTGTCACTATTCCCATTACCTTCACTATCCACTGTCAACTATTACCATTACCTTCACTATCACTGTCACTATTACCATTACCTTCACTATCACTGTCACTATTTACCATTACTTCACCATCACTGTCACTATTACCATTACTTTCACTATCACTGTCACTATTACCATTACCTTCACCATCACTGTCACTATTACCATTACCTTCCTATCACTGTCACTATTACCTTACCTTCACCATCATTGTCACTATTACCATTACCTTCACTATCACTGTAACTATTACCATTACCTTCACTATCACTGTCACTATACCATTACCTTCACTATCACTGTCACTATTACCATTACCCTCACCATCACTGTCACTATTACTATTACCTTCACCATCACTGTCACTATTACCATTAACTTCACTATCACTGTCACTATTGCCATTACCTTCACTATCACTGTCACTATTACCATTACCTTCACTATCACTGTCACTATTACCATTACCTTCACCATCACTGTCACTATTACCATTACTTTCACTATCACTGTCACTATTACCATTACCTTCACCATCACTGTCACTATTACCATTACCTTCACCTTCACTGTCACTATTACCATTACCTTCACTATCACTGTCACTATTACCATTACCTTCACCATCACTGTCACTATTACCATTACCTTCACCATCATCATCGCTGTTACTTAACATTACCATTACCATCACAAGCACTACTACCATCATGTCCATTATAAAGTGATATCATTATCGCCCATCATTGTTAAAGCTTTGTTTGCATTACCATCATGATAAACATCACTTTTTATTGTTTTCAAGTATTCCCATTGTGTAGGCATTAATACTGTTGTGGCTTATTGTTAGGTTTGTTTGACCCATGTTAATTCAGGAGAAACCTTATATTATGGCGTAGGAATAGCTAACACTACTAGATTTCAACTTGATGGTGGTACTGGCGATTGTTCTATTACCTATACTGGTCATTTTATATCCCTAGAAACGTAAGCTATGGCAAACACTGAATGTTCATGTTCTCAAAGTACTTGATTCTTCATTTACTCTTGATTCTTCAGTTTACTCTGACTTCAAAGCAACAGATATTCTCTTTTGTTTGTTTTGTTGTTTGTTCTAATTTTCTTACTTTTACAAATAATTCTTCATGAACTCCACAATGTTTCACCACTAAAGTATACATTTTTCGAAATCCAAACAAACGCGGGACCTCCTCAGAGAGATATCAAATATCTGATAACAGATATTATCCTGCCTTGATAACAGAATATTTATTTTGTCATCTTTTATGATAGGCAGGTACAAATAAACTTGAACTGCAATGAAGACCTAGAAGGAAAAATAGATGAATTTATTCATTCACAAGGCTCTGAAATAATCGTGAGTATACTGTAGCTAATACTAAACATAATCATACATAAGATGAGAGTATGTGGACCACGTGGCACTAGAAATAGTTAAAGATATAGAAATATAGATACTTTAAGTTGTAGTGCTTGGGAACGAGATTATTCCAGCTGTAAATTAATTTCTGACCTCGCTGGGATTTGTTCCCAAGCACTACAACTTATCTATATTTCAATATCTATAATTATACATACCCAAATTGGTTGCTATTGGGTACTTATTTTGGGTATCAGTAGATTATCATAGTTGAACTATTGGTAGCAGGTATCAGTAGGCCGTTAGACTGAAATTCATTATACGTAGAACGTTGGTAGTTTAATGGTATGCTATTGGTTGATACCCTCCAATGTCAGGGTCATGGTGTTGATTATTGCCATGAGTATATTAGGTGTGCATATCTACATGATTCAGAAATGAAGTTTGTCACATTCATTGAAAGATGCCTATAATCTGTTAAAAGGGCACAGGTTACTTTGCACAAATGCTTTTTTGCGCAAGTTGAAAGTGCATTTATAAAACTGCTTCAGACAACCACAAGTAATAATATTGTCAAGTCAAGGCCAAATATAACATCCCGACAGTCATTCTAAAGCCCTGCCTAAACAAGAAAACATGTTTACTGCGCGCATGCTTCCTTGATGTTTCCCAGTTTGGCTAAGTGTGACCAGAAAATTGCACTACATGTGACAATTGTTGCTTCCAAGAAGCAAAACAATCATGTTTCTGCAGTATGGCAGAAACATTTTCTATTTACATGCTTTGTGGAAACATGTCTCCTCATTTAGCCAGGGCTTAAGGAAACACTGTCATGGGTGGTATTTGATTACAACAAGAAAATAAGATACAACTAGTGATGGTGATCTTAATCTTTACTTTAACTTGTTCCCACCGTGTCAGTAACAACATCAGTTATGGTGTCAGTAAATGGTCCTTATTGTATTGATAAGTGGCCAGCTGTATTGTTTATAATAGCTGACCTTACAGCCACACATATTTTTTTCTTTTCTTCATCAGAAAGCAACATTACATTCTAAATATGCTTGTCCTCCAAATAAGAGCCTTAGCACTGGATCAGTACTGCTTATCATGTAGGTGTTTAGTTTACAATATTAAGTTGTGGGCTAAGCCCACTGGAAAACATAAATCAAAGCTGGAAATGAAATACATAATTGTTGTAAATTCTTGATACTATTGATGGCTAATGTCTTTAATGAAAGTGTAAAGAGAGTAAACAGAGTTTTTACTTTCTGCAACAGTGCAGATTTGTTGCATGCAGTGATAATATTAACAACATTAGTTTTGCTCTGCAGCTTACAATGCATTAATGTTGTGCCACTACTTGCATGATTTTGTTACCTGTATTGCTGCACCTTTAGTCCAATTATAACCATATTACCCCATGCTTCTTGTCTAGACATGTGCCAACAGTCAAACACTTAAGTATTTTTGAGACTTTCATTTATTAGTTACCAACTATATTGAATGTTCTATCTGATCATATAATATTTTGTATTAAGGAAATATATTCGATTTTTGGCTACATACATCTGGGGGGGTACTTCTCCAGAATTTGGGTAGGGGTGTTCCGCTGGGATTCTGAAAGGGGTACCCTGTTTATGACAAAAGAAAAAAATCAAATTTGTAGACCCTGTTTATGATAAAAGATATAATTCATTGCACTGAGTTCCTGTTTCAATAATCATGTCAGTTCGCATATCATTTTTTTAAGGCCATAATAACCAGTTTTGGTTAATATGAAAGTAGAAACCCTGAATATGACAAAAAACTCAGGATTAATTTGGACCTTGAGTGAAATTGCATACCCTGTTTATGACAAGAAGCTTGAGAAACCATACCCTGTTCAGCGGATCATCCTTGTATAGTCCATATACGGGAGTACCCCCCCCCCCCCCCCTCCGGGACATACAGTGTAGAAAAAAAGTGCTGAACTTCAAATCTTGATATTTGCTTTTGTTATTGATGTTACAAATACCATCCTTGCAGTTTTTTCAGTGTGTTGGTGATCTATTTACTGGGTGGGATGCTATTTCTTAAAGTGTCCAGAGGAGCTACAGGGAAGGAGCTGTTGCCTAATTACCCCTTTTGGTCTGATCTATTCATGCTTATACAGGTAATTATCCATTCGTACTATAATTATATGCATATTATTATCATTATCTCTAAGGGGCTCTTCCATTAGCATGAGTGTAGCCAGAATTTTCCGAAGGGGAAGGGGACAAATAAAATATTGTCATTTTGTTTGCCTCCCAGAAATGTCAAACCAACATTTTTTACAAAAATATAAAAACTGACATTACAGTTTCAATAAGTTTTTAAATATAAATATATACTTCTAAGCTGACAGTAGTCTTCCAACAATTATGGACATCAAATATACTGTGCTACTGCTTCTTTGATCTATGAAAACCAAGTGCAAAATACAAATGTGAAACGGGCATGTAATAAGGAATAATTGTAATAAGTAACTATGTAAGTGAGTGGTCATAAAGTAAACCTTGTAAACAGGAAGCTGCATCATACAATTTTGAAATTCTTAAGAGCAGTGGGCTGTGGGACTATACGTTAGGGGTGGGTCATTTTTCATTTCCTGCATGGAAACTTAGGGTGGGTCATTATTTTTGGACCTACTGTAGTTTTGTACTTGGCCAGAAATAAAACAGTCCTCTCCAGACTTTTCACAGAAGAAGAACTAGGGGAAGCACAGGTGGCTTAGCGGTGAGAGAGCCTGCCTCTCACCAATGCAACCAGGGTTCGAGTCCGCCGAGCTTGGTGTCGTATGTGAGTAGAGTTGTTTGTTGGTTCTCTCCTGTGCTTCAAGGGTTTTCCGGGTTCTCCGGCTTTCCTCCCTCTGCAAAAATCAACTTCCTAACTTCCCATTGGAATTACAGTGGATGAATAGCTATACTCTGTAGAAATGCCACTGTTAATTCCCATTTATTTATTTTATTTTATTTATTTATTATCTGAAAATCCATTGTGTCATTGTTTAGTCTCATTATAACCCAGTTAAAATTCTTTTGGATTCTTAGGAAGGTTGTGTTTTTACCTTTGACAAAGTAAAGGGACTTTGTGGAGGCAGAAGTACTGGTTACCAGAGTATTTGATTCGATAGTAGCCAGCCTTTTGAGTTTGAAAAAGGCAGTCTTAATGCAGGTAGGATAGTAAAATGACAAAGAAAGAATCGAGGTTCTTATTATGATATTTTAAAAATGAATTGAATGTATATTAGGATGATTAATTATACTTTAAATTAATTACTGGTGACTGACATCTCGAATGTTTATATCCACCTGTTTATCTATTCAAAAGATATAACTAGCTAAAAACTAGAGTGAGCTGCGTCGGTGTTTCTAAACATGACACAATTTTTGGTTAAAATGTATTGAGTGGCCATCTTGGTGTTCCAAGTATGGTACACCATCATGGTGGATGAAATTTCAAAGGCCTAAAATGATAGAATTTTAAATATTTTTGACTATATTTCACTTAAATAATACCTTAAATAGATCTTTAAAACATGTATAAGAGAAAATCTCTTAACTAGAGTAAATTATTTTACTAATTTACTAATTTGATAGCTATTTAGATAGACGTGACGGCATGGCGTGACACAAATTCAACCTTCAAAACTTAACTTTTTTATTGTGAGTTATATCGCTGATTTCCAAAACATACTTGAGAAATGTCTTTATGTGATCTATAGTTTAGATTTTGATGTTTTGATGACGTCATGTGAAAACCAGCAATATTTAAAGATTTTTGAGTCATTCTTAGCAATGGGCGTGGAAATATACAGTATTGAGAATGAAATTTTGATAATAATAAATACATGTTTTTATGGTTTATTATTTATACTATTTTTTAAATGGAAATGCCACTTCTTACATAAAAATTAGAAATTTTGAGATCAGTTAAAAATGGTTAAATGTGATATGTAAATTGAATGGGCAGAACTGTGGTGGAATAATGATAGATGTGTTGATCATCACAGTGAATGAGCGATCTAAGCGAACGCTGTAAAGAAAGACTTGAAAAAGTGATTTCAAGCTTCAACGGGAATCGAACCCATGACCTCCGCGATGCCGGTGCGATGCTCTGCCAACTGAGCTATGAAGCCAATCATGTTGGCAAGCGGTCATTTTTGTTGGGTTCTTCAGGCCCCCAGGGAATCGAACAACTAGCTCAGTTGTCAGAGCATTGCACCGGCATCGCGGAGGTCATGGGTTCGATTCCCGTTGAAGCTTGAAATCACTTTTTCAAGTCTTTCTTTACAGCGTTCGCTTAGATCACTCATTCAATGTGATGATCAACACATCTATCATTATTCCACCACAGTTCTGCCCATTCAATTTACACACTTATTACCTATGGGGGCCTGAAAGACCCAACAAAAATGACCGCTCGCCAACATGATTGGCTTCTTAGCTCAGTTGGCAGAGCATCGCACCGGCATCACGGAGGTCATGGGTTCGATTCCTGTTGAAGCTTGAAATCACTTTTTCAAGTCTTTCTTTACAGCGTTCGCTTAGATCGCTCATTCACTGTGATGATCAACACATCTATCATAAATGTGATATTTTATCAAAGTTATTAGAAAATAAGGATTATAGTTAATAACAATTTTTCAAAATAATGAAATAATATTCAACATAATTATTGTGATTAGAATAGACTGCAAGCACTATATCTGTTAAACAGTACTGTTCAACAAAACTAGCAGGGGACTTGTCATAACATAAGGGGGGGGGGGGTGGGAGTTTATCGGGCTTGGGCCACACAATTTCGTACTTCTTAAAATGAATGGGCTGGTCTATGAAACTATTTCCTGCATGAAAAATTAGGGGTGCCTGATTTTTTCGACCTCTTCTCATACTAGGCCAGCTAAAAAAAGGTATTTTTCAAATCCAGTTTCAACCCACCCAAGCCAACCACCCTTAACTTTATGACCAATCCCTTGAATCTTTGCTTCAGGTTGTAGATTCCAATGCTTTTCTTGTGTTCTCTTAGTCTTCTCCACAGCCGTCATTAGTTTCAGTCTCAGATCCACTGACAGCTGCAGAGGAGACTAGTGTTCTCTCAGCATCCTGTATGCTTTGATCAGAGTAACAGACATGGAACTGTTTTTTTAAATAGTAATGATGGTATAATTTTGTTTTCATTAGTTTATCAAGAATTACAGCAATATGAGATAGAAACTTGGTACTTTAGGCAGAGCAGTTGAGCTGATTTATTGAAGAAAGGTTAGCATTAATAATTGTATTGTAGGTATGTTACAACTAGGTTCAAAATTCGAAGGGTTTTTGCTTTGGAATTAGCCTGAGTAGCATCCTTCAATAACCTCAAAATTATTGAGAACCACTACGCAGGCTAGCTTTGCAATAATTGCTGTCATTGAGTAATATTAGTTTAATATAAAAGAGTTTTTAATTGTTATGCATTTTTTGGTGGGTTTTATTGTTGTTTTTTTTATGTTATGAAAGTCGCAAATTGTGCTCACCTAAAGGCTTAGGCTCGTCCAATTTTGAAAACTTTCAAATCATTAATTCTACCTATCAATTCCAAATTGTACTGGAGTTTGTTTGATTTCTTAGACAAAACCACCATCATGTGTGTCAATTGAGTCACTTATGCTTCCCCTGTGTGCATCATTTTTTCGTCTCGGTTCTGTGTTTTTCCTCCCTCCATGAAAATCAGTTTGAAAAAAGTTCTTTTTAGAAATTCAGTCTGGTGTGGAATGAGCTCCCAAAATGATCAATGTAAAATCAATATTGAATTTGTGTTTGTCTGTTTATATTTATCTTGTGATTGGTTCTTGTTTATTCTTTTTTCCACTCTGAAAATAATTGTCAAACTGAGGCTGACTAGAAAGTACAAGTTGAAAAATATATGAGGATGTGACTTTTCTTGACTTATACTTCATACTACACTCCGTTTCAGCCGTGAGGTTCCCATTGGTTGCACTGAAACCACCAAGGCTGGTAACCAAGCCAAGGTTCCTACTGTTTTCCTGTTAATTTTAAAAGAGTTCTCTCCCTCCCCTCCCCTGCAATTTCATTAAGAACAATCCCTTGCTGTGTTTCAAAGGTCAGCTATCATTTTGAACACTCTCCTACTGATATTTCAGTAACAATTCCCTCTTCCTTCCCTCTCCCTTACCCTGCAATATCAGCAAATAGATGTCTGGTATGTCAAATGTCAGCTATTATTTTGAACTAATAGTCAACTCGTTACTTGTTATCGCAAGTCAACGGGGTCAAACGATTTGAAAACCTTCCCCTACCCTCCCCTCCCTTCCAGTGATTTTTCTTTATTGAGTCCCTTGGCTCTGCAGTGCAATAATTACTGGTAAACATATGCATACAACAGTCCAAGAACGATAGCTCAGTACTGACCACAACTTTAAGTTATTAGGCATGTATAATAGTTGTACTGAGCCAAGTACTTCGTGTTTGAGTACTCTGCTTTCTTCTCACCACTTGCCGGACCTTTGAATACTGCAAGAAAATCGATGCAGCGAAATGGAAGCTTGCTCGAAGTGATGGATAACCCAAGTAAGTCTCAAATCTATCAAACTATCTGGTTAGTTTATTTGAATTACAACAATTATTTGGCCATAACCTATTGCGTTTAGGGTCGCACCTCTAGTATAACCTAGTCGACCTACAGTCATTGACCTAGAGGTCTACGAAAAAACATTTCGAGTCATGGATAATTTTAATTAGTTGCGAAATATGTAGAACTCTTGTGGTCGTATTTACTCTGTGATGTCCCTAATAACTATGAGAAAAAAATATAATATCCAGTCCCCTTTCAGATTAACTACTGTACGTTTCAATATTGAAATCCGTATGAATCAGTCAGTACAGGTTAGTGTATATCATAGTTTTAGTTTTGAATATAGAATGTCTCGCGCTGTGATTCGTTAACCGACCAGTGATTAAGACCAACTCAAAGACTACCCAAGTGCATTAAAGTGATAAATTTGGTTTCACTTTTATATATATATTTTTTTAGTTTTAGTTTCATTTTTGGTTTTTCCCAAGTGATTGTCATCTTGCATACGTATACCGAGTGTCAGCAGAATGTACCGCCGGTGAAAGACTGAACAGTTGTCAATCAAAGATCTATTATAGATTAATATTCTTACTATGGGGAAGCCCTTCCCTTTTTGCTCAGTAAGAAATTCATCAAAAGAGTGTCATCAGAATGTACCGCCGGTGAAAAACTGAACAATTGTCAATCAAAGATCTATTATAGATTAAAATTCTTACTAAGGGGAAGCCCTTCCCCTTTAATTTTGCTCAGTAAGAAATTCATCAAAATTAAGAGGTCTGACCCTCAATCATGATAAGGTTTCAAATTTTCAATAGTGACCCTCCCATCCGAACTCCAGCAGCCCCAATAAAAAACGTGCCTTCCCTAACAGGTAGTAACTTCAGTACCTATTCATCAAAACAACAAATTTGACCCTCTACAAAATTTGAGCTCAATTTTTTACTCGTGACCGTCTCCTTTGTAGCCCCAGCCCTTCCCCCCATAAAAACATACATTGCCTTCCCTAACAAGTAGTAACTTCAGTACCTATTCATCAAAACAACAAATTTGACCCTCTACAAAATTCGAGCTCATTTTTTTACTCGTGACCGTCTCCTTTGTAGCCCCAGCCCTCCCCCCCATAAAAACATACATTCCATATAAAGCGACGATGCAGCAACAAATCTTCCACCGACCATGGCCATACCATACTAACCAGTAGATCTATAGCACCCTCTCACAATTTAATCTCTAATTAGATTCAAGGATATACCAGAAAAAGTGGTCCGAAAACACGAGGAGACAAACGGGCGATGTAAATTCCTGTCAAAATATTGCCGTAAGTATCAAAATAGCGCTTGCTTTTTATCACCCCTCGTGCGGGGTAACGCCCTGATTTTACAAAGGTCTTTCATTAAAGCACTGAAATAAACGGATACTCTTCATTACATGTAAATGGACCGCTAGTTTCAACGTAAGGTTTCATTGACGAGAGAAAGTAATGTTCATTATTGAAAAACGTTGTTCAGTCGTGGGTGGGCCGGTAGCGATAGACTTTGTTGGGCCTCTCTCTTGATTCAAACGTTTGCTTCGGCCATTTTTAAGCGTTTGCTTCGGCCGTTTTTTTTCGGCCATTTTTAAAAATAGTAGAATATCTCCGCCTTTACCGTACCACAGTTTCTCTTTTTATTCAATATAGACCATTTTCTCAAAGTTGCGTGCGCATCCAATTTAAGGAACTTGACCAATCTCGTATCCAGAGCCTGCGTTTCTTCTGGCCTGCGGCGAAGAACGAGGGCTCTGGCATAATCCATTTATGGCGCATGCACAATGTTCCGGAAGTGTAATATAATTAATGAAAAACACGCTTTAAAGCAGAGTCCTGTGTTTATTTTCCATCAAAATAAAAATCAGAAATCGGGAACATGTGTTTTTAATTTTTGGTAATTCTTTGAACGCTAGCAGTCTTATACCGCAAGTCCAAGAAATCCTGTTCTCAAGAAATGGATTATGCCAGAGCCGTCTGTCTTCGCCGCAGGCCAGAAGAAACGCAGGCTCTGGCTACGAGATTTGAACTTGACGGACCACGATACCAGATCACGAGCTTTTATGATGAGTATTATATTGCATTGCTATGAAATATTTTTCGATAATATAAAACTGGCTTCTCAATTTTACTGAATTTGTGTTTTTAAGTTTTGTATCCCGTTAAATTAAATGCGCACGCAACCTTTAAAAAAATGGTCCATTGGTTCAAATCGCTTTCTTTTTCCTTTTTCTCCAGACATCAACTCTTCAGAAAAAAACATGCCTGTTTTTCTCCCTAGAGTATCGGATCAATTGTTTTGATCACGTAAGTATTATATCTTTATGTCAATACTTTACGCCTATAACCGTACTGCACTAGCAAACTCTCGAAATATGAAATTTTCCATTATTGCGCAATAGGGAGAATGTCGTTTTTGGGACTACAAAATTGGTGCTGTATTTCTCAATTGAAATAATTGCCTATTCCTAAGATATCGATCACAAGACAATAAGGGAGGCTTATAGTATTTTAGCCTTAACATTTCAGTCCAAAACAAAATACAACACAACTTGTAACTGGAAAGGGGTGGGCGGGAGGAGGTTATAAATGGAAATATATTTAAGTTAGCAGATTAGTGGGCTTATAACCAATAGAGGGGAAGGACTTATAACTGGGATTATATACTGGTACCGTCTAAAATTGCGATATATTATCTTAAGGTTACCATCATAGGTTACAGTTATTTTTTTATTTTTTTATTACAGTTTATCTGTAGATTTGTGTCGGTTGTTGTGGTGTACCTCGTGGCAGGGATCGTGTTTAACAAGTTCTAAAGAGGAGCTAATGGAAAAGATGTTTGTCCTAATTATGGTTTCTGGTCAGATTTGCCGTTTCTCGTCAAGGTAAACAGTAATTGATTGATTGTATATTTTTTAATTGCGATTATTAAATATTATTAATTTGTTTGATGGCCATTAAATCATTTGACGAGGATTATTTAAGGCCATTTTTTAAGCTAAATAAGAAGCGTGCGCATGTCTCTGTACTGTGATATAAGCTAATCTCGTACCCGGAGTCTGCGTTTCTTCTGGCCTGCGGTGAAGAACAAGGGCTCTGGCATAATCCTTTTTTTAAGATCAGGATTTCTTGGACTTCCGGTGTGAATGCGCATGCATTCAAAGCCTTGCCAAAAATTAATCAAATATTTGTTCCCAATCCCTAATTTTTATTTTGATCGAAAGTATAAACGCAGAACCCTTTTTGAAAACATGATTTGAATTCTCTGTGTTTTGCAATTTTGAAACTACATTCCTCGTCATTTTATCCCACAAAGAAATGTTTCTTTCTTATCACGATTCTGAAACTGCTCAATTTTTAATTTAGAAAATGATTATTACCGACATTCACTGATATACATGCAAGTTTAATTTCCGCAATTTCAATTTCGATTTCATATAGTTCAATTTCATTTGGAAGTAGAGTGCTTTTAGTCTCACTGATGAATAGGTGACGTCAACTAAATTAGATAAGTTATTTACTATTGTAGGTGACGTCACCTAAATTTGAAACTACGAGTAAACAGCTACTGAGATCAGGGGGAGAAACGATGATACAAATGAATGTCAATTCACTCATACTCTGGTAAAACCACCCCCCGACTAAAGCACTCTTAAAGCGTTCTATTCAAAAGAAAATTCAAGGGGACAAGGATTTTATAAATTTAAGATTTTAGTATTAAAAATGACTATCACATTCATATTGACGTTTGTCCGATAGTTTTGTTGTCGTCGTATCTCCACGGCAACGATCCTAATGTAGGTGTTTATTACAAACTTCCTGGAGTTTAAAATATAAACACTCTGGTTTATTTTTAAGATATGTGATAATAACGTTTATCATTGAGGAACTTGATTATCGGTGATTACAATAATCAATAATAATATTATGACTCCTACCTTCAAAATGATTCATGGATCAAAAAATACTAAGAAATAATAATAATAATAAACGATTAGTAGAGGCTAAGCATCGTTTAACTTAGTTTTTTTAATTTTAATGAGCTGTTATCTAGTTTATTTGACGGCCATTCGTGTGATAATCTTATGCTAGCTTATCTCAATGACGTGTTTGTTATCGTAAACTCCAATGAAGTTATTCTATGTGAGTTTTGTGCGACTTTGAGTCGGCTCTCTTCTTTGCATTTAGCGTATATTCGACGTGTTCAATTCTACTAACCTCAGTTACTCCCAAGGCTCTTTAACGAGAAATTACTACGAGCATTAGCATCGATTGAATAAGACGTATTTTTTCATGTGAATTAGACATGTTTTCTCATATGACTGCCAAACTAAACATCTGTTTCAATAAAAGAGACATTCAGGCGTTAATGTGATTGACAACAAAGCTGTTTGGTTTGCCTTCAGAATAGAGTCATATTCATCTTTCAAGTTGAGAACAATTCAACCTCGACCAAAGTTTATTAAATTCAAACTCAACGCATTTGGACAGCTTGGTATCGAGAGAAAATCTCGTTCAATTGTACAAGCCGGAAATCTTTCATGAATGCGAGAAAAAGAAAATTCTCCAAAGTCAATCAAGGAACCGCCGTACATCAAGGGTGGGACGTTCAGTTTGTATTTCCGTTTTAATTGTTTATTTAAGGCTTTTCTAACTTAACCTTGTTACACCTGTCCTCTGGCAATACTCTGAGGTCGGCCTTTTAGAAAACCAGGAATCGTTTTATCCTATAATTATCCTAGATAGAAACAGATCGAACGATACTACAGAGGATTCCTGTATGTGACAGAAACAGGTAAGCTTATACTGTGATTATCGCACTGTAGCACATCATCCTTCCATCCTCGTTTGATGTTTTTCGTAATAATCGTAAAAACTCTGACGATTGTTCGTTTGCCTTTTTTTCCTAAATTTCTGGCACAACTTTGGTTCTAAAAGTTCATAATTAAAATAATTTTGAAGGTATGACTTTCTGACGGATTTGCTTTTCATTTTTGTGATTACTCTTGATTTCACAAGATGCAAGTTGAATCAAAACTCACAAACCAAGAATAAACAAAGGAACTATATTTTTCCATATTAATTTCGATTATAAGACAAAAGAGAACAGCAGTTTAACAATGTGATTGAAATGGCTCATTTGTCCGACAAGGATTTGCCCAAATGTCATCCGAGTTCTGTGTTCAACAAGTGCAATATGCGATTTCATCTTTATTCGATGAAATTGCTCTAATAAATAAGTTAAATTTATATCTTCATCAAAGCAAATCCCCCTATTTTCTTGCCAGACATTGTAAACGTTTCGAAATTATAAGATAAACCTTCAATCTACTTTTTCTTTTGACTTGAAAAGCAACAAGGAAGGGTAGCCTTACACCCTCTACATCACCTTGGTTGTGTCACTTTTTCGATCAGGATTTTCTTTGTATAGCGGGAGTTTACTTTAAGAGGGATAATTGGGTGTATAAAGCGGGACTAGAATGAATGTCTTAGTCCATCAGTATTATGTAACTTTTCAATACCTTACAGTATCTGTGGAGCAATAAAGGCTAGAGGCAGTACGCGGAACTGAACCAGAGGTATCGAGAAAGTGACTACAAGAGCAACAGTTGAATAATCGAGGTCTTCCTTACCGATGTCAACAGTCATGGGTCGACCTTCACTCTCTGTACAAAACACTACACAAAGCCCCATAGTTGACATAGCAACTATCTGTCGTCTTCCAACAACAGTTGAAAACCTTGCTCAGGGGCTTTTCCTGATTGTCATATCAATCATTACCGTACTTGGAAACAGTGCTATTTGTTCTGGTATCCTGTGGAATCGTATGCTTCATCGATATACCAACTATCTTGTCGTATCGTTAGCAGTATCAGACTTGATGGTAGCTGTGTTTTCGCTACCTTTTCGCATTCATCAAGCTCTACACAATACTGGCTGGTGTCTTGGAAAGAACGCTTGCATATTTTGGATATGGATTGATTTATTGTGTCGCTGTGCATCGTTTGCTAACCTCGCTCTTATCGCACTGGATCGCTTCTTAGCGACTATCTTCCCACAAAGGTACCATCGTCTCATCACTACCAACTCAGGCACTTTTTTGTTACTCTTCGTCTGGTTAGACGCCCTTGTTATCTCGTCTCTAGGACTGACAAACTGGACGTTGCCCAAAGCTCCTCTTGTTGGCCTTACGAATTTCGGCTGTTCAAAAACGCATGATCCTTATTTCTATACTTTTGCTGCTGTCGTTGGATTCTTCCTGCCTTTGTACATTATTGGTATTTCATATACGTATGTTCTTGTCGCAGCGTTGTCTCACTGGAAGGCGACCTCTAAAGCCATCCACCCGACTCCCCCTCCAATCGCTGATGGAAATAAAGCCAGTAACAGACTTGCTCTTGGGCGAGAGATCAAGGCAGCACAGACCTTAGCGATTGTAATTGGTTCCTTTGTGATCTGTTGGCTACCATTCTTTGTCATTTTACTAGTTGTCTATTGGTGCCCTTCGTGTTTGAGTCAGCTCAACAAGCCCATTAATGTAACGTTTATCTATGTTCTACCAAACATCACTAGTGCTCTCAACCCCATCATATTTTTCATTTTCAGTAGGAAATTGAGAGAAGCTTTTTTGAAATTTTGTGGCTCGATTACTAAAATAGTTAATAGGTATTAAATATCATTGATATCAAAAGGATCAAAATAAAAAAATGAATCAACTCGCACGGTATGAAAATATAAAGAAATAGATATTTAAGAGATAGAAAATGGATAAAAACGACAATAAATTGAAAAATGTGAAATAAATGAACCTGTTTTTACAGACAGTTGTACAAACCTCGACCACGTGATAGAACTATAATATCATGCGTCAATCGATAATTTTGGTCAAACCTGTCGGTTCAATTTCTTAGTTTGAGTAAAATATGAAAGCTTGTTCTTTTTTCTAGTATTTCTTTCTGAGAATAATATTAAATTTCCAAAATATTTCCAATATAATGTTTCTTTGAAACTTAATGTCCTTTTTTCGACCAATCACAAACACTTATCAACCATTTTCTCCGGCGACCAATCACAACCACTTATCAACCATTTTCTCAACCATTTTAACCAAATTTTTCGACAATGACGACTCATTAATCATTTTTTCGACACAAGCACTCGCTAGCCAATTTTTAACCAATTCAAAACTTGAATACTCTTTTTTTTTTGGACTAACAACGCTCATATCTTGTTTCACTAAAAATATACCCGTCGTTTGATTGCAAAGGTTTGGCAATATTTCAAGTTATGTACTGTTTAATAAACGAGCAGGAGTGTTTTATCAGGTATAAAACACGAGGCGTAGCCGAGTGCTTTTATACCAGATAAAACACGATCTGCGAGTTTATTGGACGGCTTAAAAAACTCATGATGTAAGTTCTCATAGTGTATCGAAATCTTTACGAAATGAGCCAAGTTTGATAGAGAAAATCCAAGTTAAAGTTTATGCAAATGAAGACAAATCTTTATCAGATATAAAACCTCCTTCACGGTCATGATTTCTATTGTGTTTCCTTCATGAATTATTAATGAGTTTTTTAAGACAATTTAGTTTATTCTATCATTAGTTTTTCCCATTGTCACTATACAATGACATAACGTAGATTCACAAATAATAAAGATTGTACTCGATAAGACGGCACCATCATTCAGATAATAATTTTAAGTATTTTATGTTGAAATAGTTTGATGACAATAATAACGGAATTGAATTTCGGGGTGTCATTATGGCGTCTTCCCTACAAACACGACACCTGAAGCAGCGACAGCTCACACGTCAGGGATTCGATTACATGAACTGAAAGAGGAGACCAACTGACGTAAACGTTATCAAATGCTCACATCTAAACAAATTTTGGCTAAAATTCAATTTAGCGAGTGTAGTTTACAAGCAACTTTGCCTGTTCCAATATGACTTTTTTTATATTCTTTTTAGGATTTTTATACAAAAAAAAATTTACTAGTTGGTATATCTAGAAACAGGCACACGAAGACCTTCCAAAGGCATAACTTGAATTTGTTTTGGATTAAATTTATACCAAAGCCATTTTGAAAAGATATTTATTAATGTAGAAATATTGATGTATAAAGCTTCAGGTATCTGTATAGATTTGATGGTGAAACTGTTGATAATGGTGATGATAATGAGTACTGATAACATGATAACGATATTGATGATGATATTTTTGATGTTGACGGTGCTTTTGGTGATGATGATGCCAATGTTCATGATGATGCTAATGATGGCGACGATGATGATGATGACTATTGTTATGATGTCGTTAGTGATGATGATGACGTTGGTGCTGGATGTGGTGGAAAATGATGTAAATAGTTGTTGTTGGTGGTGATGGTGATGATGGTGTTGGTGTTGGTGGAAATGATGTAAATAGTTGTTGTTGGTGGTGATGATGGTGTTGGTGGTGATGGTGTTGGTGGTGATGATGATGGTGGTGTTGGTGGTGATGATGATGATGGTGTTGGTGGTGATGGTGTTGGTGGTGATGATGATGTGGTGATGAGTGATGGTGTGTGGTGTTGTTGGTGGGAATGATGATGATGATGGTGTTGTGGTGGTGATGATGATGATTGTGTTGGTGGTGATGGATGGTGGTGGTGGTGATGATGTTATGGTGTTGGTGATGATGATGATGGTGTGTGTGGTGTGTGATGGGTTGTGATGATGTGATGTGTTGGTGTTGGTGAGATGATGATGATGTGTGTTGGTGGTGATGGTTTTGGTGGTGATGCTGATGATGGTGTTTGGTGATGATGATGAGCTGATGGTGTTGGTGGTGATGGCGTTGGTGGTGATGATGATGATGGTGTGTGATGATGATGATGGTGTTGGTGGTGATGGTGTTGGTGGTGATGATGATGATGGTGTTGGTGGTGATGATGATGATGGTGTTGGTGGTGATGGCGTTGGTGGTGATGATGATGATGGTGTTGATGGTGATGGTGATGATGGTGTTGGTGGAGATGATGATGATGGTGTTGGTGGTGATGGTGATGGTGATGATGGTGTTGGTGGAGATGATGATGATGCTGTTGCTGGTGGGCTGTTATTGTTGGTGGGGGTGGTGGTGGTGGATGGTGAGGTTGTATGTGTTGATGATGATGATAATGATGACTATGTTGTTGGTTGCGGTGTTGATGATGATGATGAAGATATTGGTGATGATGGTGGTGGAGATATAAATGACGATGTTGTTTGTGGTGATGTAGTGTTCTAGACGTTGATGATGGTGGTGGTGATTAAAATAGTGCCTATAATCAGTTATGATTTGATTGCTGGATCACTGTATACCTTTTACGATGACCCACTACAGACATACATAAAGATCGGCTGATATATAAAACAGACAAACATTGCATTTAAACAAAAAATATAAAAAATGGCAGAGGCCAAACAAAACACCCGCCCACCCTCTTTTTATCTCATCTGAAATACCTCCAAACTTTCCATTTTTTAAAGATTTTAGAGGGCCATGGGTTTGTTAGCATATTGCTATTTAGTGCTACCCTCAGTAAATAAAGAATTTATTATTATTTTGTGAAAGAATAATGAATCGACTTACTTTGGGACAGGACAGAAAAACGGTTTTGGGCCTTTCGCCATAAGAACAGCTTTACGTATTTGAGCTCGACATTTTGTAAACACGTTCGTTTGGAGCCATATAGCAAAATATCAAATGCGACCAAAGTTTATCGAATGCGTATTTGAGATAAAGCCGTGTACTTTAGGAGAGATGATATTTTGATCAGCTGAAGAACCGACATTTTCGTGAATACTAATAAGTAGCGTTTACTCTAATTCGACAACATTTCGTCACAAGTTTCGAGCAGTAGTGACACGAATGAAACGCTTAAAAATTTGGAGTATTAAATTCAGTTAAATAAAAAAAGTCGTGAAAGTAGCGTGCTTGTCGTTTTTGTGCCCTTTCCTTCCTTGGTGTTGTCGTAGATCATGTTACACAGGAGGTAGCAATAAATTGAATATTGACCCAGCAGGTTTGATCAACCAAACCCACTCGCTTATAATGTGACTAGGTGACACTGGTTTCCAATGTTCAAATTATATTTACTGAACGAATGCAAACATTTGATCGATTACTCCTATACTCTAGTCACACGCAACCTTGACACAGAGTCTATGTGTAAACACTGAACGTAAACATAAGGTGATCATAGTGGGGCTTGTGTATTGATGGACATTTGGCATATACTACTCGAATCATTCTCCTGTATTTAGTTTTTCAAATCTTTTTTCTATTGAAGTGGGAAAAGAGGTGCATCTTACAATTAGCTTTAAAAACCACGCATTCTGATTGGATGCTGGTATGGTGGGCCCCAGGACAGTTCGCTTCTCTCAGTCCAATACAGGTTTTCGGTTCGACAAACAACTACTCGAAATTAAAGAAACTAAAACTCATCCGTGGAAAATTTCGTCAAATATATTTTAGAAATAGCATATTTTGCTTTAACAAAGAGATCATAGAAAATACTTGGAAATTCTTACTGTGACAAACAATTATTGCGCGCACACATTCCAAATCACCTGGCCTCTTAAATGGCTTCCCAATCTCGTAACCAGAGACTGCGTTTCTTCGGACCTACGGCGAAGAACGAGGGCTCTGGCATATTCCATTTTTTGAGACCAGGATTTCCTGGACTTCCGGTATAGAGCGCTTACGTAAACGGACTTGACAAAAATAAAAAAAACATCTTAACAAATTTTAATTCTTATTTCGGATCGGAAAAAGACACAGAACTCTGTTTGAAAGCATGATTTTCAATGATTAAATTTTAACTTCCCGAAAACTGCGCATGCGTCAAATAATGGATTATGCTAGAGCCCTCGTTCTTCTCCGCAAGCCAGAGGAAACGCAAGCTCTGGGTACGAGATTGATGGCTTCTAAATTAATGCTTTGTGATTGGATCGATGCTGCGCATTGCTTCTTTTTAATTGGTCGTCATGTTGTCTATTTTTTGAGAAAGCTATTTGCTCGTTTCTTGCTGATCGCAACTTTATCTGGAAATGAAGCAAACGTACCTATGGTCAGTACATACTGCTGTACAATGAGTCTAGTAGTTTTCTTTGCCAGCCAGTTTTTGTTATTTTCACTTTCAATCATGTTCCCAAAGAAATGTTCACTGCGATATTATATTATAGTGAAGAAATAGAAAACGCGCGCGCTTGCCGTGTGCAGCCATAAAGTGTTAGGAGAAGCACAAAGCAAAGCACACGGCACAGCAAGCACGTTTTTTATTTCTTTTATGAAATTATTATTATTATAGTAACCGTTATTTTAGATAGGAATAAAGGGACGGATAGTGCGCGCGCGTGCATTGTGCTCTTTAATAGCACACGCCCCAAACCAATCAGAACGCGACATTCATAACAGTTATTTTATATTTCGACATAACGTGCAATATTATTTGTAAAATTATTAGCGTGCTCAAACGCGCATCAAAACCTCGATGGACTAAACGCGTGACATGATTGAGAATCATCCCCTACACAGCCGCTATTAGTGTCGTCATGCAACGCTCACTTCCCTAAGTAGCGAGCGTTGCGTGACGACACTAATAGCGGCTGCGTAAAAGACTTGATTTTCAGAAGCGCGCGCAAGTAGAATCTAAGTAGAACTTTAGTTTAACTATCAAGGAATCTGTTCAAACTGATTGATTTAAATGTGCATCCATAGGCAATTACCACTATGAGAGTAGACGGAAAACCTGGCAGGATATTTAACCCAATTTTCAATTTCCCAGAAAGATCAACTTAGGATTTAAGAGTTGCTTTTTGCGGAGAGGGAAAGCTGAAGAACCCAGAGGGAAACCCTCGAAGCACAGAATAGAACCAACAAACAACTCGCCTCACATGTGATTGCAGGTCCAAATGTGGCGACGCATTTGCTGTGCGTCCCCACACGTGCCTACACATATTCTTCCTGAGTTTTTCGTGCACACCCGAGTGGTAAACGAAAGAAAATGCCAGCTTACAGTCCATTGAGGTTTGGTGCACGCTATTTTATATAACCAATCATTAATTATATGAGATATGAATAACTCGCTGATTGACTCGCTCAAAAATAATTTTTAAAAGCTACATAAAACGGCTCCTTATGTCTTGCTACTGTGATTTAAACACGCTGGAAGCTGTATGGCATTTCAAAAGCAATAGAAGCACTACGCCTTGGGTTTCTAAGCTTGCTTATCGTCTCTATAGTGCTCTACACCTCCCAGCGTGCTTATATTACAGTACAGAGACATGCGCGCGCGTTTTATATTCTTTAATCGAGGTTTACCTGTAGACCGAGATCTCTTGGCGAATGCATCACCCGGGGTTCCTTTTTCTCGATTATCTTCAAACTTTTCGTGAAAATTTTCGTCACCTTCTTGAATCTTTCTGTTTCCATCTTCAATGTCTCTCATTAGTTTATCATTGAGTTGAGTAGCATCTTCCTGATATTCTTCGTTATCTCGTCGTTCACATTCTAACTGAAATCGCCATTGTTCTTGCGCATGTTCGTATAACTGTCGTGAAAACTCGAACGCTTGCCGATTCCAACCCGTTGACTTCTGAATGAGGATGGCGATGGAGATAATGTTCAAAAGTAGATTCCGATGTTTGAATTTCTTCATTTCATTTACCGTAATCCATCATTGAAATTTTAAGTCTTTCTGCAATAAATTTTTAAAAACAGATAAACAGCTGCAAAAAATATTTAAGAATAGATCTAGCTTAAGGTGAAATCAACTGAGTTATGTTGGATGCTTAGAACAAAACCGGCTTATCCTGTTTTTGATTGACTAAAAAAAACAAATTTTTGATCGTCTGGGTGAGAATGGCTTTCTTCAGATTTATAAGATTAATTCCATGGAGTACTGTGACAAGGTGCATAATACTGATAATATAATAATATATACATAATATAGCATAAATAGTCAGAACATGTTTGATTATCACAAAACAGCAGAAAGTACAGAATAATAGGTAAAAATATTTAGTATAATCTTAGACTTGAATATATAGTGCGCTATGATTGGTCGAGCGACCAGTGATTCTGAGACCATAATCGCTCCTAGATCGCTGCCAAATCGGAAGTAATATCCTGAATTTCGTCTTTTTTCTGATATTGAATTGTAAAATTATAGTAAAACAGTGATTATGAGGAGTAGACTCGCAGCTCCGTAAATATTCACTGATAATCACTTCGCCTCCGAGGAATAATAATTGTTAAATATGATATAGAATAAAAAGTCGGTTGTCACCAAATATAAGATTAGTGCTATAAACCTGGGACAAGGTGCGCGTACAATTATCACTCATACCAATGTCTGACACACAAAAATCAAATAGAAAAAAATATGTACATAAGAAACGAATTTGGTAACATAAAAGGAATCGGAAAAAAAATGAAAGAAAGAGCTCCATACTCACCTTAATCTATAGTAATAAAGTATTTTCTCGTGTTTGTATGAACAGTTATTCAGTAGTATCAAAATTCCTTGAACGTAAGTGAAGAGTTAACGAATAGATAAACAGGTGGATATAAACATCGAGATGTCAGTCACCAGTAAATACTGACAACCATAGGATGGCCTGACTGTTATCAGAATTTTGAATCTCGAATGACATGAAGTTTCGTATTCGTGTAGCATTATTTTAAAATTAAAAATGTTTTCAAATTAAGACCATGAAAAGTATTAGGCAACATTATGATAATACTGCGCATGCTCGGTTTTTGACGAAGAGACCAGTGGGATGTGGTTATAAGAGGCATTTAATCTCGTACCCAGATCCTTTATTTCTTACTGCGCATGCTCGACGAGAAGTTAAGGCTCTGGATACGAGATTAAGTTGGCCTTATTTCTTACTGCACATCGACATCGAGCATGCGCAGTAATAATTAACGGCTCTGGCAATGAGATTGATGAAATGTGAGTACCTAAATTTTGGGCTGCCTGTGTTTTTTTCATTTGGTTCCAGCCGCAAGGCACGATGGTCAGGGATTACTTCTTTTTCGTAAACAAGATAAAATGGTTTGGTTAGATAAATGTTTCTAGTGTATTGGTTGCAAGTTGAGAAGATGGAAGGATTGTTTTTAGATAAGCTAAAATGCTTTAAATTTACTAACTAAAAATAGAAACTCACACAAGTAGGATTTCCGATTAATCTAGAGATAGGTCTCCTCAGCCAATCAAATTTCAGAAATTTCTTCAGTAAAGTTAAATCTGAAAATGAACTCAAAAGTAGGGATTTCCAATCAATCTAGAGATAGGTCTTCTGAGCCAATCAAATTTCAGAGATTTTTTTTAGTAAAGTTAAATCTGAAAATGAACTCTAACCTTGTGGATTAAAAAAATATAAGATTTTTATTTACAACAGTCTAGCTTGTTTACTCGCCAAAATACTTAAAACTTCAATATATTTTTCCTGTATAAAATTAAAATATGTTATTCTAAATTATTTACAATGTCTGTTGCTACTTTTAAGCTCTAAGTGGAATGATAGACAACTTTGGTGGGATAGCGTACTGCGTTAAGTAATCAGGGTGTGCAGACCTAATGGTCAGCGGTACATCATTGAAGGTCGTGATATCGTTCTTTCGTTTTCGTTTATCTAATAGCTCTAGAATCATCTGCCTTTTGTAAGCTTTCCACTTTATTTCGTCGACATAACTATGGAATATTTGATTGGTCGAAGGAATAGATTGAAGTAAATATTCACGCATTTCCGTTAGTATTATCCCTCGATTGGCTCGCGCCAGGACGATCCGTGGTACATGCATTAGTTCAACCTTGAAAAAAAAAGGTATCTCTGTGAGAAACCTGATAATTAACATGAGGGGGAGTTTATAAAACTAGTGAAACAAGAGACTAACACTCTACAGAAGGAAAAAACAGTTAAATGTTATGTTGTAAGTGATGCTATTTTTCCAGAGCGCATTTTCTTTTGAATTCCTGGCAAGGAATTGGTGCTGTTGAGTTTAATTTCCCTTTGTATCATATTTAATTTGAATTTAAAGTTTCTCAGCTGATTAGTCCAACGACCATTGGATGTGAGACGATATTCACTTTTTTAGCAGTGATTATGGTGCATATAATATATAATATATATAAAAGTTGTTTGATATTCAAGTCCGAAGTTATACGAAGACAATTATTCACCTCAGGCTCAGTGAATATGGTAAATATTTACTACGGTTACGGTACAAAACTAGAAGCGTTGGTTAACCAATTAGAACGCTTGAAAGTTTCCATTCAATGGCAGTGCTCGGAAATGGCACGTTCACGACAAGGCATGTCTTTACACGATACGTTTTCACATTCGTCCAAACAGATCACTAGGATATGTTTTACAAAGCGTGTATCGTTAATCCTAGTTAAACCACAAAATGTCTTACCTTTCCAGCATTTACTATCACCATGTTGTTCGTGTGTTTTCCTAGTCCAAAAAAGTCTCCTTTTCCCAGTACTCTTATGACGAGGAAATGCTTCTTTAAAGTGTCGTTTTCTGTCATTTGGAATGCCTTTCTTCTCTCGGCTTCTTCTGGCGGGAAAATAAGTTTGGTTGCTCCAAATGGTAGTATATTGGTAACCAGGTTCATCTCCATGACGACACGACATTGTCCTGACTTAATGAAATATACAAACTCGCCATCATACTTATTTCCTCTTAAAAAATGACCTGAGATAAAAACACACACGGTTTTTAGTTAAAATATGGTACAAGCAAAAAAGAAAGAAAAAAATAGGAAGAAAAGAATAAAGGAAAGTTCAAGGAAATTAAAAAGTTAATACAATAGTTATCATAAGTGAATAAGAAAAAAAAAAAAAAAAAAAAAAAAGAAAAAGAAATAAAAACACCGTGAAAGAATGTTTGGAACTGTACTGATGACGTTTCGAACGTTGGTTTAATTTGACGAAATTTTATTTCGGCAGAACTACTAGCTACTCGTGTAACTGAAGCTTACATCTATACCAAGGTCAGGCTCAGGTTAAACGTCGAATTTTTGTAACATGAGCCGAACCTATTTGAAACAATAGATACAAGGTGGTCTTCTTTGATGTCACTAGGTTCGACTCATATAAACAAGGAACTGTAGAATGTGGCATCCCTCATCAAACTTTCTCATAATGCTGCTGCAAGACGTTTTAACTGATTGCTCTACGACATGTAAAAACCTTGGTCTGTTTGCCGAGGCTGGCGCCGACAGGCCGAGAGTGTTACACGTTTCTTCATAGTTAGTAGAAGGGAATGGTCTCCCTAGGAACTGGTTTCTTTCTGTACATTAGACAGTACTTTCGCAACTATGACGGACGTGTGGCACACTTGTAAGTCACCCTTTGAGCACTTGTGTTTTGCGGGCTAAAGTCCGACATCTCGTTCAACTCTTCCTACTTCACTTCCTCTTTCGCCTCTAGGGCCATTTGTCTAGATTTCCGCTTATTATATGACTTCGGAAAGATATCACATATTTATATACAACTTTTTACTTGTCGGCAAACGTACGGAAATAAAACTGACGGAGCCTGCAGTTACATAAAAGGTTGAAGTCTTAGTAAATAACATTAGGAAAATGGGTGTGTTGCCAGCGCCCGCCACTTTAGGCGGGTAAGCTCCAAGGTTATCTAGAAAATCTAAAAAAATAATCATGTGGTTTACCACTTTGGAATGGACGGCGGAAAGCCTAACAGGTTTTACAACTACTTGATGAGGCAGCCGATAGGTCGATAGATAAGAATTTAGAAGTTGATTTTCGCGGAGGGAGGAAAACCGGGCAACCCGGAGA
The DNA here is from genome assembly GCA_011057435.1 of Actinia equina. Classification (NCBI taxonomy): domain Eukaryota; kingdom Metazoa; phylum Cnidaria; class Anthozoa; order Actiniaria; family Actiniidae; genus Actinia; species Actinia equina. The sequence continues at coordinate 257,352 of WHPX01001094.1, forward strand.
AAACTCTACTCACATACGACACCGAGATTATACAATGTCCTGGTTTCAAGTAAAATGAAGCCCTTTAGGTTTTCCATTGTGTAGCAATTGTGGCGTGCACTGCTAATGCGCCACCTAGCTGGAGCCTAGCTCTGTTGTGATTGTCTCACACTGAGATACGAAAGCGAAAGCTTAATTTTGTTTTTCATTTGTTTGTTTTCTTTTTCTTTTTGTGGTTGTTAAGCCTTCATAATTTGACATACAAGTTCTAGCAAGCTTTTCGCAAAGTATATGACTGCTGAAATCATTCTCACAATTGGAAAAGATAACAGAAATATGTAATATCCTTCCATAACTGAATTTGCCGTAACATACAATATTGAACAGTCATTATCACAGTATAGGGTCATATGTCGCCAGGTTTACTAAAAATTGTCTTTCATGTTTCAGTTACAAAAAAAACACGATTTTTTCCTCGGCCTTATAATCTGGAGGGGAAAAACGTGTCACAGTTTTGACTAAAAATCCACCAATTATCAGAAACTAAACAGCATATTTAACGAGAAGTCAGTAGGGGAAAATAGATAACTATTGCCGAGGATGCCAAACGCCTCTTAGGAAGCTGTTTTTTATAGACAACAAATTCAGCCCGCGGCAAGGAAGTCTGGAATTACTAGAAACATTCGCCGTAACACGTATTCTTCATCTTCTGTTGTAGATTAGGATTGTTTGGGGCCTTTTTCGTCCAAAAGCTTTAATGGAATCAAAGATTCACTTTATTCCTTAGGAAGCGCAAAGCAGGTTTATTTTTGAAGGAGGTTGGAGTAGACGGATGATGATTATTGATGCCCCGAATTGACACGTCCTGAAACGGCCGAGGGGTTTCAGGGCAGCTGGGAAAATGCAATTTCCATCTTTCCATTAAAAAAAGGTTTCCACTCTCAAAGAAGAACATTTTAAATTAACTTGAGCAGCACTTTTTCTCCTTTTCTTATTTCTCTGAGGACGCATGCCTTCAAATTTCAACTTCGATTTTTGTCTTTCCCAACCCTTGCTTGCTTTCAGTTCAGCATAGTCATGATTTTTGTGTTTTTGGCTCTAAACGTGCGGCAATGCGTGTAACTCACACACGCGGTTACAAAAGCGCATGCGGCATTCATAATAAGATTAAAATGTGAGAAAAAAGATTTTAGAGATTAATTTTGGTTTCAAAAGGTATAAAGTGAACTTGAAAGTGTCCTCAATTATGGCGCTTCATTAGATATGCAGTGCTTATCGTAGATGGAAAAGACTGGTAATGCCATCAGCGATACTCGATGCTTCTGAACTTTAAGTCATAATTGGAAGGGCAAAATGAAGAGCTCGTTGAATTCGTAAACTACTTTACTATTTCGTTAAGAAACCACTTGCTTCTAGTGAATTATGGTTAAATATTGTCGACTGATCTTTTATACGCTGGTTTGCTTATATAGTTCTTCTCAAAATAGCACGCGCGCAATTTACGTCGGTTTTGGTGGACGTCAAGGCAATTCATTGAAGACATTCCATAGGCACGTGATGCTCTTGAAAAATAATTTTTCGACAATTTCATGAAATACTTTGACGTTCACCATTTTCTTTGCATCCACCTCTTTTGTCGCGACGGCAAATCATACTTTTTCTACGTTGATATTTTACGCCGGTGCGATTAGGAAAGCGCTGTAACGCCTAATGGTGTTAACATCATCAGTGTAAATTAATACAACATGATAATAAAACCGACTCCAACAAACAGAACACCACAGTGGTATTATTATAGTAATGTCCGCCAGTGAATTAATATATATTTACCCGATGATACCATTCACAGTACCACACAAATGAAACAATAAGTTTAGTTTATTTTCGGGCGAAACGATTTCTTCCAAAAACCAGTGCACGATGCACTGCTGCTCTTTCTTCGTCTGCAGATGTATTTGTAACATGTTTAAGAATCACAAGAATTTAAAAAAAATCCGAGATCTTTTCATTCATTGAGTAAATGATTATCACAATTAGTAATTGTAGATTCTATTCTTTTCAAGAATCATTACGCCAGTATGTAAGAAAGGAATTTCTGTGTTTTATACATTCCATTGAGATACTGAACTCTTTCGATTCTTTTTGCCATTTACAATTGCAGCTTTATTTTTCATGGCAGATGGCTGCTCTAACTACTCGTCCAAAAATATTTATTTCTTAATTCGTTTTCAAGGTTTTACAATTATTATATAAGTACTAGATCCTCGTATGGATAACAGTAAACCTTACCGTTGCTTATAGATTACTTTATTATTTATGACGATGTCAAAGCACTTTGGTCTAAACGTGATATTCTTATGTCAAAACGCAGCACGTATCATTTAGGCGGGAAAATTTCGCGCCTAAAAAGAGAAAATTTCTTCTCATTTTATCAAACAGGGAAGACAATTAATTAGACAAGAATTGCGAAAGAAAAAGTAAAAGGATTACGAAAGAATATAGTCTATATATATATATATATATAGTCTAATTAATATAATTTAATGAATTTAGTCGGAAGGATTTATTAGTAGGCAGCCATTTCATTAGCACACATACGCACTTTACCTCAATACCTGAAGTACCATTTCTACCTCTTAGTCAGTTTAATATCTTAAAGTTTAAAAACACACCATTATCGGTTTTGAAAAGCCGCATTAAGCTTCGCTAGGGGGAAGAAGTATTTCCTTTGTATGTGATGTTTGGTGCTTTTGAGCACGTATGTAGAAATTCGCTCAAGATTCTTCTGTCTATGAGGGGATAAAGTATCGGGATTACTATTTTAGGGCTTGACAATTTTTGACAGCAAGGTTGGGAAAATCTTTATTCGTAATTAGCAAATTTAAGCAGCGTTGATGTATTAGACTGTACAAGTTATTCAATTCAATTTACAGATAAAGATGATTTAACATACTTAAAAAAAGAAAGAAGGAAAAAAAAAGCTATAAAATGTATGCATGAAAAAGTGTTTAAAATCTACAATTTATATTTTCAATTTACTCTTTTTGTGTCGGCAAACCTTTTTATATACTAAGTATTGTAACATTTAGCAAACTTCGATGTGCTTGGTATTAGAAATTATTTCAACTATTTACCATATACTATTTACGATTTACAATTCTTTTTATAATTTTTATAAAAACATTATCCAAAGCAGGATTATGTCAGGAATAAAATTCGTAACATTATTGGAATTGGCTTGAATTGTCAAACTACTAATATTGATTTTGACTTTTACCTTTTTAAATTCTCAAATTATATAAACCTATTTATTTTTCTGTAGAATTATTTTCTTTTTTGCAACTCAGTAAAGAGATTTCTTCTTAAAGAGCATTAACTATCAATCAGATACGAATTTTCTCAATATATTTTCCATAATTTTTCATGAGCGAAAATGATAGAATTAAATACTGTCTGTTCGAATGATCGATTCCTTGAGATTGATTGACATTCATTCACTGGATAATCAAAGCGAGTTTAATTTAAAGCTAATCATATCTTTACTCTTGATTAAAGAACTTTGGCTAAATTTCCACTGCAACAGAAAAGAAATAACTGAAATGCGTTCGGAATTCTCTAGAACTGATATTTTTAAGTATGTGAGGTTTATTAGTATTATAATTTCATTCTTGTATTTACAGTTTGAACTTTAGACAATACGTAAAATTCAACTTCGTTAACAGTGTTTAAAAACATCTGCAACAAAATTTCTCTTTTCACATAAATCAGGGTCGTTTGTCAGTTGTTTTAGAGTCTAGTGTTTCATTTTAAAAGCATTGTGTTTATAAATTAAACTCGAGACAATAAAATCGAGTTGGTACGACGGTAGGGTGCTTGATTGCATATAACCGTTAACTTCAATATATTTGGATTGCCTAACCTATAAATATATAGATATCAATAATGATCCCAAATAGATCAACCTGGCTCAGTTTCTCCCTCAAGTACTCAAATGTTTTTGGCATCTTTTCATAGCTGTTCTTTGCTGAATTTCATATGAGTTCGAGTTAGTAAACAATAATTCATACTTCAAGGTTTTCCAGATGTTTAGTTTGGACAAATTCTCAGAAAAAAAATCGAAATGGTACTCTTTCCCTTCGCTTGTATTACAATTTTACTACGTTTAATTCCAATTCGAGTACTCGAATGAAAAATGTTTTCTTCATTCGAGTACTCGAATAGATGTACGCATAGTATTTCACGATTGTTTATGTTTCATCAACAGATACATACATTTAGGCAGTTGTTTTTCCATCTGTTCGTTAAAACATTGTCTCATTTTTCACTTAATGGTTTTTGATTAAGTCTCTGATACCCCGGGCTTTTGGTCCCCCGTCCTTTGTTTTCCAGCTTGTTTCGTATGTTGGGTTTCTCCGTGTTTACCATACATTCTCGAGAAGGCATTTTGAATCCCCAACTCCAAAACACTTGAGTTTTCTCTTGGCCTAACCGCACCCGAGCCTCGTATTTTGCCCGAGAGCATCTCAAAAAACCTGACAAATGCTTGTCGAAGTTTCTTACTGAATATAACGTAGATAAAAGGGTTTAGAGTACTGTTAATGTTAGGAAGTGTATAAACAAAGGTTATGTTGGCAAACATTATAAGCCCTCGTTTTGTAGAGTCTTCATAGTCCTTAAAACAGGTTAGACACCAGAATTTAGCCATAAGTATGATAAAAAATGGACCCCAACAAACAACAAAAGCACCAACTACAATTGCAAGGGTCTTGGCTGCTTTGATTTCGCGGGTCAAGGCTTTGCGTTGGTTGGACGTGGTGTTCAATCCTATGGCAGGTAATGCCGGCACGGTAAGACGCCGTATAGCCCGCCAATGTCCGATAGCAACTTTGAAGACATACGAATAGGCGATGATTATGATGGTCACTGGCAAAAAGAATCCGAGACAAGACGCAAAGGTGTAGAAATATTTATCTTTCTTGAAGCACCCATCGTCAATGAATACCACGGGTTGGTTTGGAATTGTCCAGTTGACAAGGCCACTAGAAGCAACGATGATTGAATATAGCCATACTATTGAAATCATGGCGATTTTGGTTGTCTTTGACAGCAAATCTTGGTAGGTTAGCGGGTACATGGTGGCCAAAAATCTATCCACGGAGATCAAGGCAAGATTACCAATAGATGCGCAACAGCAAAATAAGTCGATACAGACCCAAAACCGGCAAGCACCTTCGCCAAGACACCATTTCGTGTTGTGTAACGTCTGGTGGATGCGAAAGGGTAAAGATAATGATCCAACCATCAGGTCACTAACAGCAAGAGATGCCACGATGTAGTTGGTAAAACTATGAAGACTTTGAGATATGAAGACAGTTATACAAACGGTGACGTTCCCAACAAGTGTGATAACGAGAATTATAAGCAAAAACCCAGCCTGTACTGCAAATGATCCACTTGTTCGCTCTGAACAGGAATCCAAGTCTGTTGTCGCGTTTACAGAGTTTGAACTCATTTCAAATGTCTTGTGAGAAAAATGAAGGTTCAGTGAGGCAATTAAATATAGCTTTACCACTTTCAACTTGAATCGGATTTGACTGTGATTGGATGTATTATTCTGTCAGATTAGTCTTTTTCGTGATCGAATGAATATCACTTCAAGAAAAATAACCAATGCAGCAAACACGGTAAACAATAGCAGCAAGTTTTAACGTCAAATCATGCAACTAATATTTTTCAATTTCATTTTTTGTCATGATATATGCTAATTATGGATCATTTTTGTTCAACAAACATCGGAAGAAACAAGTTAGCTTATTCTCGAATGTTGAAAAGGCCTCAGCATAAACGGTTGAGATAAGCGCTAGCTCTAGTTTGCTGTATATACGTGGCTTCGTCGTTGTTAATAGCCAGAATCTATCAGTCAAAGTGTATCAAGTTTGTATAATAAGCAAACCAAAGTTCTCTGCTCTCGATCTCACAACAGGATTTTTCCAGTTCGCGTTGAAGGAACTTTTCCTTACTGTCGTCTTCATGAGACAACCAGGCTACAAGTGTAAGCTAAGCGAAATACTACGGCGTTTTATAGTGCTATCAAACTTGCACTTCTCTGGCGGATGATTAGAAATTGTCAGCTTTGAAGTATATCCACTGATTTGATTGGTTACCTTGTATACATCCGTGATAGCTCATTTTGAGTGCCACTGTTAAGACATGACATCTCACACAAAAAAATCAAGACAGCGACAGAATATAAGTTTCAAACTTGATTGACATAAAAAATCACATTGAATATTAATAAAAATGTTTAGGGGATCGCTAATGAAGAGGATTGTTTCCAATATGGACAAGCTAAAGTTTTGTTCACACAGACAAACAAGTGACTCATTGATAAAACACCTTTCATATGAATACTACTTCGTTAAAAGATTACGATATTTGAATCATTCTGAGAACCGTTTCTATAGTCTTTTTGTAAAAACTATAGGTTGTTTACTTTGGTCGTATCGAGGCTGTGAAAGCAAACAAAAAAGTATGACAAGTTGGTGTGATTGCCAATACCATGTCGATAAGAAAAATATCACAGACCTATCTGTGTTGACTTTTCCACTCGTCATGAGATATTGCAGGTTTTCTACTCAGTAATTAAAAGAAAAATGATCTTAATCTTACACGACACCGATAAAAACGAATAACCCACAAAAATACAGAGAGTTAGGAAAAAAAGACGATAATCTAGAAAACCCATCGCCGATCAGTGCTTTTATTTTTTGTCCCGATAAGATAGCGAACCTAGATTTTAATTGTCCTAGACCGTGTTATCTTTTTTCATTATTGCGCTGTCATGTAAAAGTGGTAGTGCGGGGGCATGGAAGTCATTAGTATACCAGTCACTAAAGATCTGCGCTTAAGGACTTGATTCATGCGCCAAGAAAAGATAAGAAACATTGAAACAGGTCCTCCGATAGCCGCAATTCGGCTTCATGTTTTTGGTTTTCCTATATATTTAGAGTGCCGACAATGAATGCTAGAAACTTTATCAACGCTTAATATCTTTACTGTGATGAGATGTTAATCTTCGATTCTTCTGTCAATCACAAAAACCGCAGTTTCTTAATTGTTTTTACTAGTATTTGGATAGTCATTTGTAAGCCTGGATCATTTCTAGTGTTTTCTTGATGAGACAACGTAGTTTTTGTTTTGCGGTGTGATTAATATGTTTTGATGAAGTCGGTACAGCGGGATTTGGTGGGTAGATGGGTGGATGGGTGTCTGTTGTTATTCCAGTACACCAATCATGCGTCACCTGCGAACAGCTTAACAAACCTACATATCACGCAGATGTAAACTCGAGTTTACGACACCTGCAAGAATCGATCGTAGAGAACTAGATGTCAAGCCATAATGGCTCTCACAAAATGCAGTATTCCTTTTCTGGAGATGAAGAGAACATCTTAGCTTGTATATCTCGAACTTACATCGAATTTATGCTGGCCCACCTACCATGGTATGCCAAATAACACATAGGTATCCACCAAACGCTTGTAGTGCGCATTCGTCTTCTACCACATCTAGATTAAAGTACTCATTATTCCTTATGAACCTGATCTAGACATGGCCTTCCTTCAACCAGCGTAATAACACATAGGTATCCACCAAACGCTTGGAGTGCGCATTCGTCTTCTGCCACATCTAGATTAAAGTACTCATTATTCCTTATGAACCTGATCTAGACATGGCCTTCCTTCAACCAGCGTAATAACACATAGGTATCCACCAAACGCTTGTAGTGCGCATTCGTTTTACCACCATTTAAATCAAAGTACTCATTATTCCTTATGAACCTGATCTAGACATGGCCTTCCTTCAACCAGCGTAATAACACATAGGTATCCACCAAACGCTAACAGTGCGCATTCGTTTTACCACCATTTAAATCAAAGTACTCATTATTCCTTATGAACCTGATCTAGACATGGCCTTCCTTCAACCAGCGACTAATAACACATAGGTATCCACCAAACGCTAACAGTGCGCATTCGTTTTACCACCATTTAAATCAAAGTCGGTCCTTATTATTCCTTGGAAGACAAATTGAATACGACCTCACTCCAATAAGCTGGTCCATCGTAAAACTTCATTCTAAATTCAAGCAGCCACACTTGCCATAAACGTATAGCGAATCTCGCCAAACTGTCTTTTGCCAACATCTGTGCAAGGTGCTAAGTATTCCTTTTGGAGGCAAATTGAACGTGACCTCGAAATAGGGGGACGTTATAGAAATACAAAAGTATTTTAATATTTCATCACAAAAGTTTTAAGAAGGCTGAAGGCCAAGTGCCTATTTTAAGCGCTAGTTAGATCACATGCTTTCAGTTTTGTACTTGAAGTATTAGTGTAATCTTTTTATGTACTGTAGAAATTTCTATATATTATATTTTGTAATCATATTTATTTATGCATGCCTCCGTTTAAAATAACCCTTCCCGTTGAAGCTTGAAATCACTTTTCAAGTCTTTCTTTACAGCGTTCCGCTTAGATCGCTCATTCACTGTGATGATCGACACATCTATCAAACTAACCCTATGTTTAGCTGGATGTTCCTGTTAAAATGTCGAAAAAAAGAAAATTCAATAAAAAAGGTGCTGAGTTCCCAAGATTTTCGGGCAATAAGTAATTCACAAACACTGAAGTTCTTCAGAAAGTTCTTGGTTTTAAATATCAGCAATATTTTTCCTGTGCAGCTGTTTGTTTGTTTCGGTTTGTTTGTGTAGTGTGCAAACAATATCTCCGTGAAACACTAATTACTAAGTTGTTAAAATAGTGCTAGTTAAACAAAAGAAAACAATAGCATTAGCATAAAATGTTAGTATGTTAGTATTACTAATATTTCACGGATATATTGTTTGCACTCTATGTACGTTTGTACGTTTGTTCGTATGTTTGTTTGCTTTTATATGTTTGTATGTTTGTTTGCTTTTATATGTTTGTATGTTTGTTTGCTTTTATATGTTCGTATGTTTGTTTGCTTTTATATGTTCGTATGTTTGTTTGCTTTTATATGTTTGTACGTTTGTTTGCTTTTATATGTTCGTATGTTTGTCTGTTTGTCTGTTTGTCTGTTCGTCTGTTCGTCTGTTTGTCTGTCTGTCTGTTTGTCTGTTTGTCTGTTTGTCTGTTTGTCTGTTTGTCTGTTTGTCTGTTTGTCTGTTTGTCTGTTTGTCTGTTGTCTGTTTGTCTGTTTGTCTGTTTGTCTGTTTGTCTGTTTTTATGTTTTTATGTTTGTCTGTTTGTCTGTTTGTCTGTTTGTCTGTTTGTCTGTTTGTCTGTTTGTCTGTTTGTCTGTTTGTCTGTTTGTCTGTTTGTCTGTTTGTCTGTTTTTTCTGTTTGTCTGTTTGTCTGTTTGTCTGTTTGTCTGTTTGTCTGTTTGTCTGTTTGTCTGTTTGTCTGTTTTTCTGTTTGTCTGTTTGTCTGTTTGTCTGTTTGTCTGTTTGTCTGTTTGTCTGTTTTTATGTTTGTTTGTTTGTAAGTTTGTATGTACGTTTGTTTGTTCGTTTGTATGTTTGTTTGTATGTTTGTATGTACGTTTGTTTTTTTTTTTTAATGTTAATTCTTCGTATTTCTTTTGTAATTAAATCAATAGCAATTCAAAGGCGTTGATGGATTTGAACTAAAAAAGATGGTCCTAATATACACGATATCTGCCGCGTTAAAGTGAAAAATAATGACCCAGCTGTAACTCGCACGTTTACTATCGCTTCAAACGACAGAAAGAAAATCAAGCTTGTGGCTTTTTAAGTATCTGCTTATAAATGCTAAGTCATAAGGTGAGGATCCTGAATACAGTTTTCAAGTGCAGCTCAGGTGTTATATGGTAATGGCACCATCTCATTGCCAGAACTTCCGACTGTTTGGCACTTTTTTCCCTAAACATTTTCCAATAGCGCCGATAAATCAGTGCCAAACGCTTAAGTGCAGTTTGTAAAATAGCCGGCCTTTGTCATCCGCCGACTTAGAAACTTTAAAGCATATAAATGAGGGGGGAAATAGACAAGTAGGATTACAAGAAAGAGCGAGGCTCGTATAGAATATCACAACAATTGTTATTGAAAAGAACGAAGTCTAGTTGGCGCAGTTATCAAAAACTGTGCAAAACGTTTAGTTCGGTTGGTTAAAAGTAATCTGTCATTGCGACTTTGGAAGGGCTGTGTTGAGGTAATGCTGTGTTATTGCTATAGGTGCTGTGTTGAAGCTATTGTCATAACTATGTCAACCAGAGTTTGATTCGTTGGTGAAACAAAGCAACTTGGCACTAGAACTATTGTAATAATGGTTGGCAAATTAACATCGCAATGCTAATGTTTGTAAACACCATCTAGCGCTATACCGTATAGAGCATGTGCAGGTTACGTCATAACCGCCATCTTAGATGACGAAAACATCCTTCATTAGCTGCTCTTGTTAGGTCAACCAACATGGCGGTTGTTTCATTCTTATTTATATCTCAAGGGATTTCGGTTGCACTAACTTTATTTAAACGTTTGAAATATTTGACTACATTTGAACACTGAAATCGTGCTTACCGTATTTTCTGGGTACTTTACTACTTTAGAAGTAGCTGCAGCGTTTTCTAGTTCTTTATTCGAAAAACCTTGAAACTTGGGAAGAAATCTCAGGTAATTGACACGTGACTTCCACTCCTCTTCATAACTGGTTTTCAAAACCTGTTTGAAACAAGAATGTCATGTTATACTTAATATAACGACCTTTAGTACTTTTTGTATGCTTCTTCCGCAGTCTCCTTTCCTTCTATTATTTAAGTATTTTTTTGTCTTTACTTGCGCTATTATTACACTCAATGGCCTTCAATAACCTGTCTATGTCATATATATTGACTGACTTGAGGCTCTTTTTATCCATTTTCGAACAATTGAGTAAAAGAATTGTCAAGTAAAACACTTCAAAGTAAGGCGCTTTATCTGGTACTTTATCTCTATATCCTCTCAGTAAAAATAAAGGGCTTTATGTTTCGATGTACTTTTATTTCACTGTCATTCATTTGATAGAGCGGAATTCCTATTTTGCAGGCTTCTGTTTCCTCTTTCGCTTTTGGGTTAGGTACAAGTGATCTGTCGCTAAGGCCATTTGCAGGAAATAATTACATGATGGCAAAAACATCGGACTTTATTTGCGTAAATAACGTTTGCTGGCTGACTAATGTCAAATCAAAACACTTCATCAAAATACTTTTTTCCCTTATAAGATACTTTCTATTTCAAGATACGAAACAATTTATAAGATACTTTCTATTTCAAGATACGAAACAATTTATAAGATACTTTCTATTTCAAGATACGAAACAATTTATAGCTTGTTGACCATCTAGAAAGAAACCTTCGGCTGAATAGACAAAAGAATAGATTTAATTAGGCACGTAGCCTCGTACTGAAACCTTGTTGACAGGCGGAGCATATCTCGAAAATGGACAATTAATTCGTTTTCAAAGTGATGTATCAGCAAGTGACTGCTTGTTGCAAATGGTCCATTAATGTAGAATCTTATTCTTTTGTGAATGACACGTGGTCTGAAATAGGCATACTCTACGCCTAAGGTAAAAAGATGTATAGATGTTAGCGGAGTCAGTTGAAGGTGACATTGCGCAATCATTCACTCTCACCATAGTAAAATCTGGTTTATCAATCCTCAGGAATTCAGATCTTTCTCTGCATATGATTGTTGCTGTTCGTTCAATGTTATGTAACAGGGACACTTCTCCAAACATGTCACCAGCAAACATCTCGGCAACAGTCTGATATGGAACAAAGATAACACGATGCGGGCAATACCTTGGAGAAGCGAGGCATTCAAGATAACATGCTGGATAAAACGGTGATTCAGCAATATCATCATCATCCACACCACTATCACTCATCATCATCTATCACTTATCAGTCATCTCCACCACTAACATCATCATTTTTTCATCGTCGTCACCATCAGTCTTCAACATTATCATCATTATTATCACCATCATCCCCATCATAAGTCATCACTTTTATCATCACCATCAGTCATCATCAGGTCATGATCATCACCATCATTATTAACCATCACCATAATCATTACCGTCATCACTAACATCAAAAATCGTAGAATACCATGCAAAGCAACTTCAGAAAAAGACAGTCACTAAATACATCTCTTGCTTCTCGATATTAAATTTTTGAAAATATCAGTCTACAGTTGCCATCGGCACCTTATACTAGATACTGTTGGACGGCTGGTTGGTGATGCTCTGCATGCCTAGTTTGTCATAATGTGGCTAGCTAGTTTTTCTACTATTGCCAATAACCTTCTCGACCCTTTGTAGGACCCACGTTTGATGAGTTCCACTACACACCTGTTTTCGACTCCCTCGAATGTTCGTGTCGTCTTCAGCGACTTCCACCGATACGCTACCAGTCAGAATGAAGTACAACGAATGACCAGTATCACCTGACCAAAACACAATGACACCAATAATAAAACCCTTTCAAAATTACCCTCGGTTGATACGAGGCGAATCCCATCGAGATAAGGAGTGGTTTCTTTTGTATTTTTCAGGTTCGGCTTACATCCAAGATAACGTTTAAAAAGGGTTTAAGTTTAGATATTTTTCCAATAAATGCCACTCGTCTCCTATCATTTAGGGATGTCTGAATCAAGCAAACATTTGTTGCAACAAAATAATTGGTTCCAAAAACGTGTATCGTATGCGGATATCATTTTTGCCTTGAAGTTATTGCCGAGAAGTGAGCTAATCTATGGAAAGCAGTAAACATGAACTGACAAGCAAATTATTTGATGACGAGAAACTGGTTCACTGTCCATAAGTAAATACCTTGGCTGACAATCTCCTTCCCTTCTTCACAAGCTTCATAGTTAGCGATCTTTGCGAGTCCTTGTCGAACACTATGTGGGTAGGTGGCAAATAGTTTGAGGTTATCGATGATAGCAGCGAACACCTTCAGATGTGTGGCAGTTCTCTTGAGGCGTGGCATCATAAGGTGCTGTCTGCTGGTCTTCGTTAGGATGAAATTTGGACGCACGTGTGACTTGAATGCTGGAGAACACCAAAAGAAGTAATAAAACAAGGTATGGTTATCACATTATTGCATTGCAATCTAGTAATAGCAATGCGCGACGGTACGCAGTCAGGACTTCATGACTGACTCAGACAGCAATCCAGGCTAGCGATTTGGCATGGCGGCAAATTTAAATCCTTGCCTTCATCGATCTTTCTTAAGTGAGAATGACAAGACGTCTTGTTCAAGATGACGGTGAATATTGAAAGCCGGGTATACTTACTAATATGTTTATGTGAGTCGCCTAGGACGTCATAGCGTCATTGTCCTCTAAAACCAGACTTTTTTGTTCAGTTCATTAGCACAAATTGTCTTACTATTCTCATGAGGAAAACAAATTTGAAAAAGAAAGAAAATTCGCGAAGAATTATGGTAGTGAAAGTAAAATGACGCCATCATTGCAAACGTCCTAGTATGAGAGGTTATATTTAGCACGCATGGTTGCGTAGCCCTGGGGTTTCCTCTTTTTCCTCTCGTAATATAGAGGTGTCCGTAATATAGAGGTGTCTGTAATATAGAGGTGTTCGTAATATAGAGGTGTCTGTAATATAGAGGTGTTCGTAATATAGAGGTGTCTGTAATATAGAGGTGTTCGTAATATAGAGGTGTCTGTAATATAGAGGTGTTCGTAATATAGAGGTGTTCGTAATATAGAGGTGTCCGTAATATAGAGGTGTCTGTAATATAGAGGTGTCTGTAATATAGAGGTGTCTGTAATATAGAGGTGTCTGTAATATAGAGGTGTCCGTAATATAGAGGTGTCCGTAATATAGAGGTGTCTGTAATATAGAGGTGTCTGTAATATAGAGGTGTTCGTAATATAGAGGTGTCTGTAATATAGAGGTGTCTGTAATATAGAGGTGTCTGTAATATAGAGGTGTCCGTAATATAGAGGTGTCCGTAATATAGAGGTGTCTGTAATATAGAGGTGTCTGTAATATAGAGGTGTCGGTAATACAGAGGTTTTCATAAGGAAAGGTTCCAATGTAGTTAATTTTGCGTCGGGGTATTTCACTTTTCGATTAGCCATGCAATTAGTTTTTCTAATTGGAAATTAAAAGCATTTGTAATTCTGTCGGCGAAGAAATTACTAAATAGCTAAGAACAACTTACCATTCACATTAAAAGTCATTATTTGCTCGTCCTCTTGCTGCGACGAACCAAGCCGTCTACAACCTTTGCGTTGGGGAGTTTCAAGGGATTTTAAATCTTCGATAGCCCATTTATTTTGTGTCCTGATAGAAACTCGATTGAAGGCACCCATCTCTTTAAAAATCATCTTCGTCTTTCGTTTAACAAACTCATCGGATTCCAAAGTCTCAACAGTCTCCTCTATTTCGTTTCTAAGCATTTTAAACAGGATTTTGATCAATTTTTAGCAATAGAATAACAGCTTTTGCTTTGCTTTTCTATTTTATTTTGACAAAACGATCGAAGCCTGACGTCATAAAGCTGGAAATATCGACAGACTTAGAAACGCGCGCGCGCATGATACCCACGGGACCGCAGGCAACCCATGATATCAAAATGAAGAGAAGATCAAAATATAAATATGAGACTTAGGACGTGTGACAGTCAAATAGAGACTTACATAATTGGAACTGAAACAATGCTATCCCATTTCAACTTCGGCTTTAAAAAAGGACCTTTTCAAAACGTCTCAGTCTAAAAGATTAGAAGAAATAGAGCATTAAATTGAAATTAAATAGCATTTGATCAATATGCAATTTCATTACAAAATGAAATGCCATCTCTTACATTACATGGTCTACAGCTTATATTAAAGCTGCATTCAATCAACATTCAAGTTTGTTCTTAATCTCGACAGAAGAATACGCATGCGCAAATGAAAACTGCCGCTGAGTTAAATGCGCGCGCCAGCTTGCCATTCTTGCGTAATGAGTTCTATCAATTAGAACATCTAAAAGGACATGTTGAACATGTTGAAAGAGAAAACCACGAACACTATTTTCAATTCAGGTAATGAAGATATCGTCAGAAGATTTTTGTCCTTTATTCTTGTTTATTGATGAAAAAATGAATGCACTTATGTGAGATTTTTTTTACTAAACAATTGCTAACCAAAACATCGAAAGAAACGACACATTGACTTTAATACGAAAACCAAACTTACTCGGTTTAACCTTTCTCAGCCGGCAGGCATGGGTTTAACACATCTATCCATCTGATCCATCCCATCCATCCATCCATTCTATCCCAAACGGCACATTGACTTTAATACGTAAACTGACCTTACTCGGTTTAACTTTCTCAGCCGGCAGGCATGGGTTTAACACATCTATCCATCTGATTCATCCCATCCATCCATCCATTCTATCCCAAAATGGCACATTGACTTTAAAAACTCGGTTTAACATTGACCTTTGTCAGCATGTTGCCAGCCATGTTGACAGGAAAAATATTTTTTTCTTCGTGTAACCTCGCATTACAAATGCTTCTGGATGTTGTGATGCGTGGTTAAACAAAGCTTTGTATTCTTTATTCGTTATGTATTGCAGTGCGATAAAGGCTTATTAAATTTTCACGGTAATAAATATTCATTTTTGTATATTTTTTCTCATTAGTTTAAAGTACATGGATGGCCAATCACAGCTAACCAATATCTGACGTTCATGGAATTAGACATCGAAGACGAAGACAGTCATTCAGGCACGGAGGATATGGGGTTTGGAGATGCTGGCTCCCGAAAGAGAAGTTCAGTTGATCATTATTTGTTGTCATCTTACCGTGTTTTGAAAGAAAAAAAAGAAACTGAGGAGAAAACAGAGCAGCGTGGCGAGAATAAACCACCCTCTGAAGAAAGCAAAACGCGTTCTGCTGTCAGGAGGAACTTTAAGAAAGTTGCTAAGGCTATTACTAAACAAAAAAAATTGAGTTCATTCCTGGAGGTGAGCATTCAACCCATTTATCAATACATCCATTCCATCCCATCCATCCATGCATCAATTCCATCCTATCCCATCCCATCCCATTCCATCCCATCATCTTAATCCATCAATCCATCCATTCTTTCATTCGTTCGTTTGTTAGTTTGTTCAGCCCCTTTGTTTCGTCCTTCTTTCCCTACCTTCATCAAATCCTTCTTAATTTTCTTTCATTCTTGGTATAAATGATTTTCTCAGGACATCGCTCACCAAGGTGACGATCACACTAAAGCAAAAGGATTCGTAGCTCAAACTGGAACAGAACAAGGTCAAGAGAGGGCAAGTTTCAACGTTAATGGTGAGCAAACGGATTACAGTACATGTTTTTTGATAATCCGTTAGAATTAATTTTAAGAAACACGTTGCAATTCCACTTTTTCTGTGCGATATCTGTCATGTCAAAGAGAAAAATTATTTTAAATATAATTTTAAACGATTGATCAACATGTTCATTGTCGCGAGACATTGTCGCCGTTGCAATTGCGAGATATTTGAGAGTTTTAGGTTGACTTTTTTTCCTCCCCGCAAACAACAAACGTAACTACGTTTTCATCGTTTTCCAGTATTTTACTTTACCTTTTACAAACCTTCTCACCAAGCGTAAATGTTCTTTTGTTTTTCTACTACTTGGACTTTTTTGCGATTCTTTTTCAGTAATTTAAAATAATTTTTTACTGGTCAACTGACGTTTCAAGTTTGCCGTATTGAAAACCTTTAGCAGACGTTCTTGCTAACCTATCAGGTGTTTATAGCAAGGCATCATAATATATTACACATGCTTGAATTTATCTCGCATCGGTAATGAAAAAAGCTGCATCCACAGCGCAAGGAATGATTGTGGCGCACATTTTTCCACACAAAAGTTTATTCCTATTCCCCGCACGGCAGATGATTAAATGTACCTTTTTAGCTTCTTATGCAAATTGCTTTTTCAGATCGCATTACATTCACTTGAGAATTGATCTTTTTTAAGGAGTAATTAACAAACGAAAGAATCATCTTCCACAAGCTGAATGCACAATAAATGATTGGATTGTGTTTAGGTCATCGAAGGGTTCGGACATGGTTTTCGGATTCCAGTACAAATGTACTGACTTTTAAACAAATCATTCACTTGATTTGTTTAGTTAGCTCCCTAAATACAAGCAAAATATCATACTAATATCAAAATATCATTGATTAAGGCTTTTCTTACTGCTCTTTAGAGAAACAGATAAACAAAACAAGTTTAATAATTCCTTTAAAAGCCAGTACATTTGTACGCGAATCTGAGAACAATGTCCGAAATATTTGGTGATCATTAACACAATAAGAAACAATTTGTCCCACGCGATGGCTAGCGCGAAAATGGCGAATTCAAACCGCCCTTAGTGTGTCAATCAAAACATTGTCAATTTACTCATCCTTTTCCCAGCATTCAAAGCGCACATCCAATCTTGTGGAACTATTCCTCCGGACGTCAAA
This sequence comes from Actinia equina, assembly GCA_011057435.1. Lineage (NCBI taxonomy): Eukaryota > Metazoa > Cnidaria > Anthozoa > Actiniaria > Actiniidae > Actinia > Actinia equina. The sequence goes on from WHPX01001094.1 coordinate 274,861, forward strand.
GCTATATTGGTGAAGCAATCATGGAATAGAAGCAAAGAAGAAGTAGAAAAAGTTCTTCGTATTGTGAAGAGGATGAAAGCTTTCAATAGGTATCCCCTGTATGTTAAGCGAGAACTCGCTAAGGTTGTTTATCATGGCAAGTATCAGTCTGGAAGGTGTATCATTAGACAAGGTTAGTATTAGTTAGTATTGGTTAGTCTTTTGGCTTGCACAGTGGTTTAAAAGGGATTGATCATAGCCTCTTTCTTAGTGTTCACCTAAATTAAGGCTGGAAATAACTAAATGACGGTGACTGACTGACCGTGTGACAGACCAACTCATTGGCTGGCCGACCAACAGAGCGATATGAAAGGGCTAACCGACTTATTGGCTTACTCACCAGTTGTTGGCTGACTTACTGACTAACCAGCTTTGACTTACCGACCGACTGCCGACTGGTTCAGTGCATGATTGATTTTGTTACTGGCTTCCTTTTAATTTAACTTGCTCCCAACTTTTCATAGTCCTTCCTTCTTCCTATGGCAACCTATGCTACCTGGAACAACATATTTTTGTGGGTTAGGACTCGAGTTCCCGCGCATCATGGTAACTATACCTGGCCTGAGCGCAAGCGCAAAAGCTGAGGTCCTATTGGCTGCCATGTCGAAAAGGCATGTGTATCCATCATCATTTTTTTTCAATAGATTTTCTTTTCCTGTAGGACATGTTGGAATTTCATTTTATTTCATCGTGTCGGGAACAGTAATCGTGGAAAGGATCGAGGAGGATAGGGTCACAGGCGAAAAACATATACAGGTAGCAAATTTATACCATTTAACAGCAGAGCGTTGTAAGTTCACTACGAGCTGGAAAAGCGAGCGCGCGTTCATGAGCGAAAGTTCCTGCTAAATTTATGGGATAGAACCTAACATTAGTTTTACACTCGGAACCCAAACTTGGCAGCTCCAAGTCGAAGCATTCGATTCTTGTCTACGACCTTTGCATAAATGTGCCCCTCTCTGCCTAGAAATTTTGGTATAAGAAGTTTTCTAGCCTATGAAGCCTTTGGCTGGTAAAATGCCGCACGCGACACATCATATTTGCTACGAGGTGGGGGGGGGGGGGGGGGGGGGTAGTCCTTCGTAATACTAGGTGACACATTTCATATTTCAGAAGATTGTCAATTGAATTAGCCAAATGCATGGACTATTTTGAGGTACGTTTTGTATGTTTTGTCAAAGATTGTTGGTGAGATGAGTGAGGGAGACTCATTTGGTGAATTGGCTCTCCTTCACGACATCCGCAGAGCAGCGACTATCATCTGCAAGACTTCCTGCGAATTATTGATTGTTGACAAAGATGATTTCAATGAGGTACATGCAGTCGCTTCGTTTAATGGTATTTTGATGTATGTCTGTTAGGAAGTGGTGCGTGCACCGATTTATTTAGGCTTTTGTACGCGAAAGTTAGACCGATGCACTAAGGTTGCGTTCTTGGGCTGCAAAGCATTTACTCAACCCAGATGCCTCAGATGTATAATTGCGTACCAGGGAGTTGTTTGGATAGCTTAGCAAGAATACGACGCGGTTGTTGGAAATACTAGTACTGCCAGAATATTGAGGCTTTAAGGCTGAGAGCTAAAGCCCTAGCCAATGCCCTTACTTGTGGTTTAGGACAAAACCCCGAGTCGCTCTGCATCTCTCCATCCAGATGCATGACTGGGTAATGGATAGGACTTGATATAGGATGAGAAGATGATGTGAAGTAACTTGTAATAATGGACTACCATCCTTTCCAGGGAATAGGATTCTATTTCGTTCAAATAACCGCCAGTGCTGATGTACCAGTGCTATACCCCCTCTTAATTAAAATTGGGATAACATGCTATTTTGCTATAGATAATATCACATTGAAAAACAATTCAACTTGTGTCATCAGGTGCTTCGAATGAGTCATCAAATCGAGTACGAAAAAAAGATGTCCGTTCTGTCGACACATCCTGCCTTCGCTACGTGGACAAGCGTCGAGAAAAAACAGACTGTTCCTCACACCAAGATACGTGTCTTTCGACACGACATGGTAGCTAATACTTTTACTTCACCCAGGGGCGAATCCAGGATCTACTAGGAGGGGATCCGTCACTACCAACTACCTCCCTCCACCTTCCCCGCGGTCTCTCCCCTTTCCAAAAACATATGCCTTTTCAAATAAACTGCTAATGGGAAAGGGAACACTCGATGACCACCTTATTCGTCGTTATATCTCATTTTTTCAAACCCCCTTGATCTCGCAAAGTCTTGGTTAAGTTGAATAGGTATGGACGCAGGACTCAAAGCGTTGTTATCGACGTGCGTAAGAGTAGGGAGGAGGCAGGCCTCGAGCGAATCTTGTTTCCTTTATTTGAATATCTTCTTTATATCTGCCTGTATTGTCGCATCGTGCGCCCAAAATGTTATTCGTAGATTTTAAATGAGAGCAAAAAAACGTGGGCAAATGTAAAGGCAAATGGATTCGCCAGGCATTTGTCCCCGTTTTAAACTTGCTTAAGGCTCAGGTAGGTGAGGAGATTGATTCGTGCTCTGACCGACAGTGTAGAAATTTGCGGGACACTTTCGTTAGAAGGCAGAGGAAGTATCAGTGTTGCTTTTGAACTAAAACCATTTTGTTCTATTTTTTCTTTCTGCTTCTTTTAGATCATCCTTGGTGGTAAGCAAGCATCGTCAGATTTTGCTTATTTCATCATCAGTGGAAAATGCAATGTGGTCAGGGAAATTATGGTCGTCAAAAAACTCTTCAACTCTGGTAAAGCGCGATATTCCCTCCCATCTATAAAAGACACTAAACATGGCATTTTAACTGTACAAGATTATGCCAACAAGAAAATAGAAAGGAAGTTGTTGATCATCCGTACACTTAACGAGGGGGACTTCTTTGGTGTTGGCGAGGACTTGGACAAAACCTACATCATAACTGCAGAAAGGGTTAGTGCTCATTCACAATTTGGCATCTATCAGATGTCCATAATTGGTTATACATGTAGACTTCTGCATCCATTGCATCTTAAGGTGGTTAGACCTTTACATGGCTTGGATGACCGTGTTAATGGCGGTCCCCTCACTTATCAGCTAGATACATTAAAAGAGGATCACAAGTTTATGAGTTGAATTATTGTCAATTGCCATCCTCTATAAACAAAGTTGATTCATTTTTATTATTTAGAGGCTGTGCAGTCCCTGAGTTAGGCCTAGGGCAAACGTCGAGCTTTCCATGCACCAAACTCATTAAAAACAATGGATATCAGGTGATAATGAGGCGGCATTCTTTGATGTAATTAAGATCAGTGCATGGAAAGTTTGACGTTTGCCCTAGGCCTCAACAAATGAATTCAAACCTGACTGAAGTTATCGTATAATATTTATAGGTTAGTTGTGTCCTAATCAACCACTTAGCTTTGTTGAAGAGAGACAGAGGAAAATATATGGAAGAAATGAGACAGAGGCTCATGAAGTCTTTCCCAACACAACAAGAAGCGTTCAAGGGTTTCTTAGATGACTTTAACTGGAAACAGTACAAAACAAAGTGCATTAAAGATGTAGTTAAAAAACTCCACAAACCCAATCGTACAACATATGATGATGTACCACTGGTTGTAAGAAGAGACAATGCTATTATTTTGAATGATTTCTATGATTGTACAATGCTAAGATAAGACTGCTGGTGCTATGTACTTCAAAGTGCTTTGCAAGTTTGATTCTATAGCTTGTGAATGCCCATTTGTTATCTTCCTTGCAATTGTAACTCATTGTACAATTGTGATGTGCATTGATCAATATGTAAATGTGTACAAATTTCATAATTATTATAACAGAAATTTACTTGCAAGCTTGCAATCATTTATCAACCATTATAAATTTATTTATTAACGTATACTTAGTCCCTTTTTGAAATTGTTGCACAACTTTTTAACCAAATCTAAAACTTGAAATCCAGAAGTCCAAGGGACAATCTGTGCTTCCACTCCAGACTTGACTGACTGTTCATTCAATAGATCAAGCAATTGGTACTCTTCTCTTGCCAAGATATAATCCTTACTGTCAAGAGATAATGCAGGGCAGAAGTCTCCTTTCCCATCACCAACATAAATAATATGGTCAAATGGATTATTCTCTTTCATTTGTTCAGTAACATAATTAGTCAGCACCTCTTTTTTGCACAAATTCTTTGGACAAAAGCTACAGCCATGGCTATGGTATCTTGTAACTTGAAGGCGACCATTTTCATTCCACTGAGCAGGATTAGTAGCTACATGTGAAAAAACATGGCTTAAATTGTCTCTCTTCAGCAGATGATCAATGAAGTATGTATTGGAGTCAGAAATAATGATCGCAGGGATTTTACTGTCATAGATATGTTCACAGGTTTCCTTCATTCCTTCGATAAACTTCAGTGTTTCCAAGCATTTTTCGAAATCTTGTCTACAAAAGTTTTGTTCATGTAGTTGTTGGAACACTAGATCCATGATATTTGTCCAGCACAAGCCCTTCTTTCTGTTACTTTTAATGGCAGCCATTGTTGGTTCATGTAGCTTTGTAATCCATGTATCTGTGTTACCATTTACTAATGTATGGTCAAAATCAAATACTATGAGGATTCTGGGCCTGGGTTGTTCCATATTCACCAAAGCCAGTCCTGAAGAACAAGACATGCCACAATATTTATTTTCAGCAGATGTTAAAGTATACTATTTATATAGGGTTGACAGCTAAGTTTTATAAATAACAACTACTGTTACCAACTACCTCTATCAGGGGTTAATGCGAATCCAGAGGGGTGTTGGGCAGTGCACCATACAACCCTCGTAATGCTGTAACTACTCTTAGCTTTTCTGAGCCAGAAGAAACATTTACAATGCATAATATCTCTTCATTTGGGACACCCCCTAAGAAATCTGGATCTGCTCCTGTCTATGACACAGCAACCCAATCAGCTATTTCAGGATTATCTTTTTGACAACCGCTGTTCAAACATCAGGTTTGGAAAGATTCACAAACATTACAACTTTTCATAAGCTAGCACATATTTCTACATCAATTCAACTGGAATTCAGCGTATTTGGTTTCTTCCGATTTAAAAAGAGTGATTGTGAATGTATGACACGAAAGTCATCAGAGGACATTATGATCAGGGTAGAAGTAAAAATGCAAAAGTATACCTTTTCGTTTCGAAAAAAAGACTAAGCAAGTGGTTGAAAACGTTGTTGGAAAACAGAAGCTGATACCTAAAATTAAAGAAACTGGAGAAAAATGTAAATGATTTAAACTTTAGTATTACCTTTGAAAACTCTTCAATTTCTAAATTTTTGAAATTTATAAATAAAACCCAAGATGCTTTGCGGTATCGCTAAATATCCCATAATTCAATGCAAACCATGTTACCCAGAACCCCTCGCGAGGTTTTGGATGAAGAACACTGTTGCTATAACAACGATTGCTTACACAGAATCTTTGAGAGCAGTACAATCATGATGGCTTCCACGATAATACATGGCAGAAGAGAGGGCCAAAAAAGAGGTAAATATGTCCAAGAAAATAAGAAGTAACAACTCAAAACCTTTGCTAATGTGTGGAATATTTCTTTTAGAGTATGGAGATCCATTGCTTAGCGTTGTTCCAAGCGGATGTACAGAAAGAGATGTGAGTAAAGAGGCCACTTTACTTTCTGGGAGTTTCTAACTTCTTTATTCTCTTCCAAGGTTTTGTTTTTTACTCTGTTGCCTTATTCAAATAATAATTTTCTCTTCGTAAGGTGGTAGTTTTGCAACCAGGTGACTGGAATAGGATTCAAAACAGCCTGTCAGGGTACAACAAAGAAGAAGCGAGGTTAAGAGCATTACATGAAGAAAGAGAAGCTCTTCACAATCTATCGAAAGAGACAGTCAAACACTGGGACAATACAATCGAGGTACGGCTCAATCTAAAAAATAAATCATAGTTTCAAGGAAGGTACAAGTGTGACTGCCGTTGTGTTTTACCCAGAAAATATTAACGATAGCTGATTGAAAGCGGTTGATTGTTACCTTACATAATAAGCTCAGTAAATATTTCAAGAGACTTTGGTTCTAATTTAATTTCTATTGGTACTAATAGGGGCAAAGACTTAAAAAGCTACAAGCAAGAAGAATCAGAGAAGAAAAGGAAGAGGTAAGATAATAAGCTAAAATAATTTTTAAAAAGGAAAGTGCTTTAATATTTGCATGATCCCCTCTCCCTTATGTGTTGTTAAAAAAGTATTTTCATATAAAAAAAACAGATCAAATTAATGATCTTTTAAACTTAAAACGATCTAGCTTGAAGAAATAGAATTATTATTTAAAAAAAACTTATTATTTTATATTTAAAGGAAGAAAAAGTTAAAATTGACATTGAAGAAGCCAAACTTCAGGCTAAGAAAAGAAAAGAAGCAATAGAAAGAGCCAAGACCCAACAATACTACCAGACAGACAGAGTGAAAACATTCCATGTAAGTTAATTAACAAAATAACAATGTTGCTGAAAGTGAAAACATTAATGAAAATTGCTATAGCCATGAGTTTTATTCAGTTGGAGGCAAATATTCACCATAAGTCACTGATTCTGAAGCTGTTTTAGTGTCATTATAAAGATGATTATTTGAAAGAAAATAGACATCGGCTTATTTCTAAAATTTATTTATTATTATTTTTGAGAGCAGCATGCACATACAAATAATAATAATCCAATATTCTCCTTAGGTGATTATCGAAAAATATTCTGAAGCTCTCAATGAATCGGCCTGCAACCATTTCCTACAATTGACTTTCTAATGATACTAACAATGATATTGTTAATCAAGATGATAGTGAAGAGTTCTCATGTGGCACACTACACATACACATATATGTACATTAATTTTGGTACATGTACATATATACACTTGGCTTAGAATGCTATTGATTCATATAATATTATAATATAATATTGTAGGGAGCAATGTTGCTTACAGAAGTCATGAAAGAAAGAGAAGCACAGGTAAAGATGAAGAACAGCCAAGTGAATGCTGATAAGATAAGAGATCAACACATGTTGAGATTACAGAAAAGGGTAAGATATCAAGCACTATTTGTGTTAATAGTGTTAATACATCCAGTAGTTTTTGTTAAAGTTGAATACTTAAATGAAAGATTTATAAAATATTTTATTTATTAACAGCAATTTGAAGAAGCTATAAGGCAAGATCAGAAGAATGCACTTAAAAGATATAATGACAGAAGGGACCTCTCTGCCTTCCAACTTTTGCAGTAAGTTATTTATATTAACATCTCCATGTTTATAGAAGAATAATTTTCATTATCATAAGCTGGGTTTCATAAGTTGCCAGATTATGGTAGGCATAGGTCAGGCTTAAGTTGCTAGGGATGGTTTGAACAAAACCCACCTCTCCACTTTTGTAGGATAAGAAATAATGTTTATAGAAGAGGGGATAAGTGCAGAATTTTGGTCAAATTGTTCAATTTAAGGTTAAAAGTACCAAATTTTCAGAAAATATAGGTTTCTTCAAGCTTATCAATATCTGATATATATGGAGCCAGCATGAATTCGCATGCTGCCAGTTCTATTTTAGGTTTTCAAGAAATGGCATAACTAAGATTGGTAGACAAATGAACCTCCCATTTCAATGGGCCTGTAGATAAGGTGTATATAACAAAGAAACCACAAATAGTGTGCAAGATCCTCTTTCCTGGCTCTATTGAATAAGTATTTGGAGAACTAAAAAGTGACGAGTTAGATTTCTTAAGTGTTCTGCAGACTGGCTTACAACAGAAAAGTAGTTGTGTTTTTCATTGAAATTTAAGACGCAATCGTTGTATTTTTTTAATTGATAAAATTTCATTCTGATTTCTTCAGGATTTCAGATCATATTGAAGAATCCAGTTTTGCTAAGAAAGCTGAACTTCAAGAAGGCAAAAATGTGAAGCAGCAGATAGTAATGTATGAGGCAGCAAAGGCAGCAATTGAGGAGCAGAAAAGAAAGGTACATCTGGGTAACATCAATTAATGACAATAAAGCATAAGGTGCATGTCTGTGTGGAACTTAAGATCTTCACCTTGACTTTACCCCCAAAAATATCATGTCATTGTCATCATTAGTCACTCTTTCTATATATTATGATCATGAAGATCAGTCTTTTCATTCTAATTCATACAAAATTATCTTCTAGGACAAGGCAGCTCTAATGGAGGATCACAAATATCACCTTACTAATAGAGAGGTAAGGAGGCAGGCGCCCAAACACTTTTAAACTTGCAATTTCTAAACCAAAGCTGATTTGAACAACAATCTGAACAAAGCAGAATGAAATTCATTGATGCCAATTTTTATTTTTTTAAATCACAGCGCCTTCGTAAAGAGGAACAACAACGACAAGAGGAAGAAGAAGAAGAAATAAGGCAGTTTGCAAATGCTAAAAAGGTATATTATTTATTATTATTTATTATATATAGAACAGTATATCTAACTCATGCTTTTCCCATTTCGTCAGAAAATGGCCAAAATGCGCAAGGAAAAGGAACTAGAGTTGTTCAAGTAAGTGAAATGGGAAATAATCAGCTGCTGTGTGAATTGTGTGATTGTATTGCTTTTGTTTTTCTCTATTTGCAATTGTCAAATTGATTGAGTAAAGTGAATGGCTGTTGCAATAAGCTTTGAAATATAATAAGCAATATAAGCTTTGAAAGCAATGTAATAAATTTAAAAATAATGAATTTTTCAAACTAAATGACATTTGTTTTGATATTGTTTTTCAGTGCATTTCAAGAGCATACAGAACGCATGCGTAAAAAGCTACATGATCAAATGGTACAGAAGGTGGATGATGAAGATGACAGAATTGCTAAGGCTTTGGCAGAGAGAGAAGCTAAACGAGAGGTAAACACTTTTTTGCATTTACATCACATGAGCATGCAGTCATTTCTGGGTATATGAACATCTGACCTATCCATTTTGAACTATACTTTGCTCTATTTTATTTTAATATCTCATTCTATTTAATTCTCATTTTTAGGCAGAAGAAAGAGAAAAGATGGAAAAATCAATGAAAGAACAGAAAGCTATACATGAACACAGAGTCAACAGGGTATGAATATTGGTTCAATACTGAATCATCCCATTTCGAGTTCACCTTTGCTCAGTCTTTCCTCGATTGTGTACTAATGTGTTTTCTTTCATTATGGTCCATTGTATGGTAAGAAATGTACATACTACGGTACAATACATGTTGATTAAAATACCACAGGTTTTGTTTGAATGACTTATAGTTCTAACACACAACTGAGGCTATAAGGCTGAGCAAAAAGGAAGTTGAAACTGGAGTTTATAAACCTTCTCAATCTGTGCACGAGAAAGATAGTTTAGGCTGATTGATTTAAATCTTCTGGATCTTTCTGTTTGAGAAATAACTTCAAAAATGTACTTTTCATGATCATTTCCTTATACTCATGGGCATTTTTTCAGATGAAAGAGTTGGAGAGAAAGGCTGCTCTTGAAGCAAAGACAGATAAAGAAATCCTACGAAAAACGCATTGAATCTGATAAACTAGTAAGTCTGTTTTAAAGGGAAAAGGATTCCAGGGTTGTTGTTTTCATTAATCCTCCATGTTAAGGAATATTTAGATGATGGCTAGTGAACACTAGCGTGGACTGCGTCGGTGTTTCTAATGGAACAGTTATCATAGATTTATAAGTTTTACACTGTAGTGAAAAAAGGAACTGACGTTTCGGACATTAGTCCTTAGTCGGAGTCAAGTCATTGACTCCAACGAAGGACTAACGTCCGAAACGTCAGTTCCTATTTTCACTACGGTGTAAAACTTATAAATCTACGATAACTGTTTCATGTTAAGGAATGGTGTGAAACAGATGCCATATAAGTCAATATGACTCGATCAGAAAGAAGATGGCAAAATAGAATGATCTAGTCTGAAGTAGTATGAAATGTGAAAGCATACCTCCTCGCTTAATAAAATTGTCAGCTTGTGGCAGCTTCTTGGCATCATAGATTAGTAAGCCAATCCAACCTGGGGCATAGCGAGGCCTTGATTATTAGTATGGGGGGGGGGGGGGGGGGGGGTGGGTGGGGAGGAGATGTAACATTTTTCCTGCCAAATCCCCTGGAAATCCGCATGAATTAGTTACATTTTATTGCCTAAAGCAAATTATTTTGAGAACACATGCCCCCGTTCCCACCCACCCACCTCGCCCTACGCTAGTGTATCTCAGTTACCTAGTATGTCATAATGCAGGGTAATTAATTTAGTCCTGATTTGTGCTTTCGGTTTTGAACTTTCCGCTACATATTTTTTTAATCTAGTACCATGCTAAACGAGAGGCTAAGAAACTCGAGAAGTTACATGAAGCAAAGGATCTCAAGAATTTCCAGGCACAACAAGTGGTAAGTTGAATTTATCCCGTTTTTAGCTTCTGAGGAACTTGGGAAATCGGGCCGTGGTTGAACGAAAAACAAAAAAGATATGAAAAGTCTTTGATGATCACAGGAACATTCAGGTCGGGACTTCCTTAATCTTGAAAATCGATAATCATGCAACCTCTGGGTAGCCTACGTAGGTATACAGCTCCACAGTTTTATCAAAAATATGATGGTCGATCTTTTACTATTTTGATACAAGGAAGATCAAAATACTTATTGCTATGGGGATCCTGGGTATTTGATTACTATGAAACAGGTGTAAACCTGTGGTTCAAAAGTTTAATACCGCGTAAAAACTATTGTAGGTTTTGAATCATTCAATCAACAAAACTGACACAGTGGCCATGTTGGATGATATAACAAAAGAGAATAATGACGAATGTTTTGTTAAATTCATCCAACTTGACGGATGTGAGTTCAAAATATCTGTCCTCAGGGTACCCGATTAATTTAGGTGTAGTGCAGATTGTTCTCACAGTTGTCTTCCATTTGTTTATTTGTAGGACGAGCTGACAGTACAAAAGGAAGAGCTGCGAAGAAATGATCTTCACATTGACCACATGAACGAAAAGTCCATGTTGGATGAAGAGGCCCAGTTCCAAGAGTACGCTGCTAAAATAATCAAGAATGCCCGAGATCGTGAACGAAATCCTTATCCTCTTATCAAGGCCGCACAGGAAGGCCCAGGCGGAGGAAGAGGGCCTAAGTTTGAAGGGAAAAACTGGTCTGAGACCCAGCTTATTGGTGTCTGATGGATCTGGGGTACAACTGCCTAACTATTCCACCGCTACAATACAAGGACATCATACGAAAATCTATGGTGATCCGGCAAAAAGCAAAAAGAGGCTTGGCTTTACTTGGTAAAGACCCAGACTACTTCACTGAAAGTTAAATTGAATGTGTACATGCAATAATCATTCTACTCAATAGTATAATTTTATATGGCTTTTTATTGAAGAAAAGATTTTCCATCGACTCCATGCTTTATTGACATAACAAAATCTAAATTGTTTCCCAACATTCCAGTAATCTTTACTATGACATGAATTCAAACCTATTTTACCATTTGTTTACTGTATATAAATCTAATAACGATGTGTTGGTATTCAAAGCACGACTCCTGCTCCCTCAGTAATCACATTTTGTACTTCGGGTGTCCAAGTGTGTTGGTTGTAAATAAAAATAACAAAATATTCTATACTAATGGGATTTCTTATTGTCTATTTAATAATTGCTTCCTTTAATATTATATTTTTTTATAATAACTGCGGTTTCTCATATATGGTATCGTGACGCCAACTAAAAGCTAGTTTGTTAGAGACGACCAATAGGGTACTCCAGTTTTTGTCTAAAGACGCTTCATGGACGCCTTGCTTTGAACTTACTCTTCTGAGACAAAACAAATTGGTAATAAAATGGGATGCTAATAAAATAAAGTTAGTGCGGCTTAGTCTATAAACAAACAATTGCGTTGGTACTATATTCTATGCAATATGGATTCTAGAGAAAAAAAGTGGAGTATGAAGTAGCGAAAAATTGTTAGCTCAATTAAATCTCTTTATTCAATTCTTACCGGTCACTCATTCAAAGCGATCGCACATTCTTGATTTACAATTCCGCCCTTTTTTCTCGTTAATAATTAATCAACTCATGCTTTTCCAAGCATATCTTCAGCATACTTCATTTTTGAGGAAGTTGGATGAAAAGTGTAGTGGTTTTCCCGAGTTCTTGGTTTCTAGGATTCCTTCTAGATCTAGACATTTCTACACGTTCTACACTAACAATCTTATCACCCGGTTCGTGCGTAACTCAACAACTGTAATCAACTGATGTTATTTGACTGCCTGAAATAATAACAGCTGGAAATTAAAATACGCCCTAAAATAAAAAAGTTGTTTTTTACGGGTGAGAAACGACAAGGGAAATCTCGTACCTGTAACTTTGCGTTCATTGATTGATTGACTACAGTGTGTACTGGAAGACGATGGGAAGTCATTTCAAAGTACAGCTTTTTATACAGTGCCGTACCGTGTACGTGCTGTAATTAGTGTATGTTTCTCACTCGAACAAAAACCGAAAGAAATGAATGTTAATAATACCTTAAAAAAAGTAACTTGCTCTCGAAAATGCCGCCGGTTTGGGGTGGCTGCCTCCTTTATATTGAGTCGTCTTGAGAGAGCCTATTTTACTTGCGCTGTATATACCGAACAGAACTGAAAAGAAATTGAATAATGGTTCAGTGACAGAAGCCATCGTTTAAAATCACGCCTGAGTAGCTTTTTTAATTCAGTCTAGTCAAGAGAAATATAATGTAACCATCATGTGCACAGTTTTTTGTTTTTGTTTTTATAAAGGTTCAATGACTTAGTTTCGATGTAAAAGTCGTCAAATAAGAGATGTTCCAAGTCCCTGCACTTTATTTATGTATTATGTTACAGCTGGGTGTGGTCTGACAAGGTGTTTCTGTAGGGGGTCTACTTAGGTCATATGCACTAAATAGAATCGGAAATATTTTACCACAGATTGAACAATACTAATTCCTGAATGCTCAGTGCATGCAGCAGAAATCTGCTGGAGACTATATGTTTTGGTTAGAAAGCGAACCTACAGTGGTCTCAGCCGTTATTGGCATCGCTATTTCGATTTTCCATTCGTCACTTCGTTTATGTTGACAGTCCCATGTGTTCAATCTCTCATCTACGGATTTCTTAATAGAATAAATATGTGCACGTGACTCCCCCGATGAGAAGATTAATGACATAATCCAAATACTTTGTGCATGCATAAGTCAGTTAACAACAACGTATAAGTACATCCCTTTTGTGCAAGTTTTCGGTTTTGAGTCCTAAATTTTTACTATAAAATCTAACTATTTAAGAAAGTTGAATGGAACGTAAAGAGTTCAAAGGTTCCTTGAAGCGTTTCGAAACCTATCTATTCTGCATACCCCTAGGGGTACCCCGTTGGGATATATTTTTGTATTTGATGTCTGTACCGTCCAATTGGTGAAAAGGAACGAAATATGTAAAAATACAGCAGTGCTTGAGAAAGACGGGAAGGGTCTTAGATTTTGACTACTTTGTTTAGATTGGAGAATTTTAGGGGTGGGGTGGTTTATCTGAAAAGATTGTTGGCAATATTGACCTAAGGGACCACCTCATTGTCTAGACTTTAGTCACGGCCTGGTGACCCAGTTCATTTAGAACCAAACAGCTGAAGACGTAGTTCGGCCTTTTCATCATTGTCATGAGTTGATTCACAGAAAAAATGTTGTTCGCAGTTTGATTTCTTCGTTTTAAGGAATGCCTGTTTGTGATTCTCTCGAGGCAATGGCCATTTGCCAGGAGGCCAAAAGATTCCAATCGTTTTATCCTCGAATTCAACAGCTATTCGAACTGCTAGAACAAGTCGATAACGTTCCTTTGAAACGAAAAATGCGAGAATTGGTCAACGGTTTAGAAGGTAAGCCTACCTCGTTTATCTTATAACAGATTAATCTAGACTTTCCAAGGCTTTTAGGGTCCAGATTATCGAGGTAAAGTGATATTAAATAGCCCTCGAAGTTTCTTCACCAAAACGCGCTCACTTACGAGAACAGGTAGCCACAGATCAATCACTATTGACTCAAAAACTCCCAAACGTAAACATTTATTCTCTAAAGTATATTATTAAAATCATCAATAGCGCTGAAAATCTTAAACCTTTTTTAATAATCAAAATTCGATCTTTATGGTAGGGAATTTTATAATTTAAAAATAATATTGCTTCACATTAGTGCGTACAAGCGTGAAACGTTGAAAACATTAAAAAAATTGATTGAGTTACAGTATCTGTGATGCTGAACATTACTCCCTCATTTAGAGTATTTTATATTTACAAGGAAAAAGGAGTAACGGGGAAAACATCTTTAAGGCTTTTAGATAATTTTAGAGTTGCATAAATATACTCTAGAGATATTGGCCAAAACGTCTGACAACTGTCGCTACTGATTGATGAAGAACTGAAAGAAAGACCAATCACTCTTATAGTTAAGCTCATAAATTAATTGTTTTTACATATTTACTAAAAATTCCTGTTTTCTTTACATCGAAAGGTCTATTTTTTTAGAATATAGCTGTCGCTTGTCTTTGCGTGACGAATCAATGTTTAGTTTTCTATTCCTACGACCTTCATTAGAACTCATATATCCTGAATAGAACCCATAAACATTTCGAGAATTAAAATCCACTCATTTTACAATATTTGTAATTTTTTTGATCTTTCTTAAACGTTTCCTGATCCGCAAATATGTTTAAGTTAAAACCAATGTAATTTACGTCTTGGATTTCAAAGGCTTCGTGCGTGCAAGAAGTTAATGTCGTTAAATATTGTTTATTTTCTCAATTATAATCGTTCTTCCCGGCATTGAGAAAAGGTTCAAAGGTTAATCAAAATGTACTATCCCCTAAAGTGATTTAGTTCAGATTTATTCTCCCATTTATAAAATTATTTCTGCTGTCTTTCGTAATTTTTTCACCCCCCCAAAAAATTGTCTAAAATTGTTCTTGACCTTTCTCCCCTTCCCTTCAATGGCCCCAGGACATTGACTCTTTTGATAGCTCAATATTTTGTTGACATTTTCTACTTAGGCAATGTGACAACCTGCATTTGTAGGTCATAATGTCTATCTAGCCTTTAAATGCTAATTCAAAATCAATTCTCAATACTCAGGTTCCAAAGATGAAAAACATGCTTACAATAAGTGCACATTCAAACTTGGATTAATATGTTTCTTTAATAAGAGAAAAGGGAAACAAATTTGGGCATATTATTCATTCCAAGACTCAATTACAATGTGTTTTATATTAAGATGTAATTTAAGTATAGACATATACATTTAGTGAGCGCCATGTCCACTTATTCAACTCATCTCCAGCTTGCTATTGAGAATAAAATGTCAGGAAAGATCTGCTGTAATACTGTTATGTTGTTGAATAATCCTCAAGGATTATAAACCAATAATATAGAATATAAGTATCAATTGCCTATTATAATGAATATATATATACATGCTTTAAATTTAGAAACCAAAAGGTCTGAAGAAGTCTTTTTGTATCTAGGTACATATATATAGTCATCATTGTCTTAGTTGATTGCCAACTTCCTGTGCAGGCCAATGTAAAGCCAAATATTCTCATAAACATTATTTACCTCGTGTAGCTAGTCTACCTCATAATATTTATCAAAACTAATTTTCCACTCAATTTACACAACTTCCAGGAAAAAATATTTAAAACATTTGTTATCATTATTGTTTTGACAAGATAAATGTCCATAAGCAATGTACTGAAATTTTTTTAAACCACATTTTTCCCCATTGTTCTCTTCCAGAACTAGGGAGCTCATCTAGTGGAGAAATTTAATACAATACAATACAATACTTAAAGTATACATACAATGTATAGCCTTGTAGTAATTATGCCTTTATTGGAATTAAAAACCATAACATGTAAAGATGATACAATCTCCTATAATGATAATAATCTTATCACATTTCATGTGTGTTGAGTTAATAAATTTTATTAAAAGAGACACCAGCAGCAGCTAAGTGGAAATCAAGACTCTGTATCATGCTAATAATAAGATGATAAAAGATAAATTCAACAGAATTATTTACATCCAGAAAGTTATATGTTTCTATTATGAGTAGAATTTAAACATATTTTAATCATTAATTATAAGTTATTGTAAGAATTATAGTAATTATTGTTTGGGTGAAAACACATAAATTTTGTAAAACATGAGGTTTCAGCTATTCTTGTTTTAGCCTTCATCAGAAAAAAATACAATATTACTATAATTTCTGAGCCATTTCAGTCATTTCCAACTTCGTAATAAATGGTTGAACTTTGCCGACCAGCTTTGGAACTTTTTGAACTTCCTCTAATATTGTAATTGTCATCATTTCCAAGAGAATGAGTTAGTAGTATTAACAGTAGTACTAACATTTTACACCTTGTGTGAAATACATAATTGCAAAATACATGCATCAACACCATGGCTTTGATGATATAACATTAAAATGAGGGACATTTTCTGTTACTAACTTTCTTTTTATATCTTTTCAGAAACCTTCCTCAATAGTCCTGAGTTTACGGCTAGCAAGATCAGCAGTAACTTGGAACTGAGACTTGTAAGTAATACGTATTGTTCCATTGTTTTACATCCTTTTAATAGGATATGCAACCCACAGAAAGGCTCCAAAAATGCATAAGGAATTTAAGTTTAAACAGGAGTAAAGGAGAGAGAAGGGAGTAAGGAGGAAGAAACTGCAGAAGTCATCACAGATAACGTTTGAGTGGGTGGGTTGTCACAAAGGTTCAGATAATACAAGCAATGATATCTGGCCAAGATCAGTCTTACCAATGTTACTGGTAAAAAGGCTAGGACCAGTAAGACAAAGTTTTGAATTTACAAGCTCCAATTCTGACTGGACATTGCAATTCCATTGACCTGCTGTTAGACCTGAAGCCTAAATGGTTTACAATCACAAGCTCATTAGGCTGAAGGGCAAATAGATTACTGACTGAAAGTGATAGACCATGAGGACTAGAAGTCTAAATGTTTTAGTCTAAACCTATTGCTGATCGAAATAAACAGATCCAAGAATTTTGAAATTAAAACATAAGTTAGCCACCATTGTTTTGGATTTTAAAACTTGCACTTTTCGCTATTAGAGTGCATAGGCATAATTATATCCATAAAAAATTTAATTTACAAATTTTTACAAGCTAGTTCAAAGTTTTTAAGGTCTACAGTCTACTGAACTTACTAATTTGTGCAAAATTGTGCAATTTCTTACAAAGGTCTTCATGGATAATTATATTGATATGCACTCTAGTGGTATATCGTTAATATAAATGTGTGACAAAATAGCAGAATTCCCTATTGTGGATACTCACTAGGTGGGGTGTCACAATCATATCCAGATACAGTGGAGATAGAGTCAATTTGAAATCGGTAAAAATGGAATAATATTTGAACTAAAATATATTCTTAATATTCTCCAGGGTATTGTTGGGAGCTCAGTTTCTGGCAAGTCATTTCTTGTTCAAAGATATCTGACTGGTATCTATCCTAAAATGGAGTCTTTCAGTGGTAGATATAAGAAAGAAGTCCTTCATGATGGTCAAAGTCATCTGTTACTCATAAGAGACGAGACCGGTCCACCGGATCTACAGGTATTGTGCTTGACTAGTAATAAAGCATTTTTATGGGTCAGCCTTGGCCTTTTGTATTGTTATGTTGGCTCAGTAGAATTATTGTAATGAAGCCTTTAAGAGATACCACTTTGGGAATTATGAAAGCCACTTGAAAGGCATTTGGGTGCACCAAGTACGTTAAGGCCAAGTTTTTCCTTGTGAAAAAACCTATCAATGTGGCAATGAGAAATAAAATAAATTTCATGAAATAAAGAAATAAAACTGGGCCTTAACATACTCGATACTGTTACCATAGTAGCCATGTATGGCGTTTGAAAGGCATGTAGGTGAATGGATACTACTTGGAAGGCATACAAGCCAACTGAGGGGTGTTGATGGCATTTGGGAGGCATGGTTACCATTTGAGTGGCATGGGTGGCACCTGAGACTCATAAATATCATTTGGGAGGAATGAAAGCCATTTGAGCATGGATACCTTTTGGGAGGCAAGGAAGCCATTTCAGGATAGATATGATTTGAGAGAAATGGAAGCCATTTGAGAGTGAATACCATTTGGGAGGCATGGAAGCCATTTGAGAGTGAATAGCATTTGGGAGGCATGTAAGCCATTTGAGGGTAGATTCACTGCCACCATAAAAACTCTATAAAATGTGCCATGTCAATGAGTTTCTGTTTGTTATCCTCCAGTTCACTCAATGGGTTGATACTGTGATATTCGTGTTCAGTTTGGATGATGAGCTAAGCTACAGCATGATCCCAGGATACTATGCTAAAATGGCTCAGTACAGGAATATATCTGATGTACCTGTGATTCTGGTTGCAATGAAAGGTAGGGAAAACAATACTTATAGTGCATTTCGGGCTAGGCATGCAACTTAACCTTCACCAACCTCCGTTGAAATGGCTGTATTCCTCCTTCTTAATGTTTTATCGATTTTGGTTCTTCTCTCAGATGGTATCGATGCCTCCTACCCAGGAACAGTTAGCATACAACGAATAAAGAAACTGATAAATGACATGAAGCAGTGTGTCTATATGGAAGCTTCTGCTCTCACTGGCGATAATGTGGATGCAATATTCCAGACAGGTAAGGGAAAATAAAGTTAATATTATTATTACAGGATAATTGTCGCCTTTCCTCACGCTGGGTCGTAATGAATGCAGTGTTCATTGGGCAACGCCCTGTTACAGTTTATCCGAAACATTTGGTGAAAAAAAAAAAAGAAAGAAAGAAGAAAGAAAAGCCTACCATATGTTTCTCATAGAGTCTTCATATCGTCATGTTTTTATTCTGTCATCCGTCTCGTGGTAAGCAAGGCTTTCCATGTTTCTGTGATCCAGACATTGTTTGGCATTCCTCCATCAAATTTTTAAACCATCTGGGTTATTGTTTTCTCGTGACGGAAGCAAAGAACCTAGACAGCTGCTAAAGGTTGTCGACGTCGGCGGTGAAACACGAAAACTTCTATAATGAAAAGTAGTCTTTAAATTTCTAAAACAGTACTCTGACGTTTTCTGTTAAACTTAGCCCATGATGTTATACATAGCAGCAGTTTCTATGACTACGGAGGCTCATGTTCCTTTCCTTCCTTTCTTTTCCTTTCCTTTTCCACTCGCTATTACGTCCAGTTATTTAACCACACAGCCCACGTTACCGTTGTAAAGATTATCCCGTCTTCTCAAGGGTAGTGCAGATTTAGAGGAAGTACGATTTGTTGTGTCGATGTCAAATCTGTCTAAGACTTGTGTGATTCAGATCTTTCACTTTCAAAAAAGATTTTCGTGCTGGTAGGCGAGAGATAGCAAACACAGTGAAGTTGTTATCTATTAGGAATGTTGTTTTCGATGACGTTGCTCGGCCCCCTGAACTAAAAACACCATGAATCATGTGTTAATAAGCTAATTCTCGCATCAGGTGTATTATGTAGACAGGAAATACGTAGAGTTTGTTTGTTTAGTTTAATCTCAATTGTCTTCTTCTCGATCCACTGTGTTGAGTCTATTGTTGGATTGGATTTAAAATTCCGACACTGAAAAATACAAGCGGAGACTGAAAATCTAAGGCACGGCCTACTAAACGCTAAATTGTTTAATCTGGAGATAAATAGATTTATTTCCTCTATTCGAAAGGTATTATTTTTATAAATCTATAATTAATATATTTAATCTCATAGCTGTTGTATAATAGTTGTTGGCTCTAAAGTGGGGTGACGTCGCCATTGATCATACCACCGACCATGATATACTAGACTTTTAAACCTCTTAATATTGAACCATATTGATTGTATTTAGCAGGGTATATACATCACGTATTGGCTAGTAATATCACTCAATACTTTGACCCTATTTTTCACGTTATTCAGTCGTGACTGCCTAAACGAGCCCTGCCAAGTGGTACGTCATAGGTCTGGGACGTCTTGGGTACAAGAAAACTCAAAGTCGTAAGAATGTGCGATTATATAATATTATGATTTTCTATTGAAGATTGTTGTGTTTAAAAGATGTTGACATTATATTACCGGAAAACTAGCCCAAAACCGGCGGCAGTATTTAGCGGAGTAGTGGGCCAACGACCGCGGGTGTTACCAGGTCATCCCCACTGACATCCGGTGTATTGCCTTATTTGGCGAGCATTGTTTAGTATATCGCCAAGACTGATAGACCTCTATATTGACTACCAGAAGGCCACTATCACTAGTTATTTTACCCATACCGGCGTATTAGATACACTTGGCTTGGCTTTAGAATGTGTGTCTGAACTTCTTTTTGATGAAACTGTCTGGTAACTACGAAAGTCTGTGTGGTTTGGGGACACCTTGAAGGACAAAAGTAGATATCTTGGACGTCCAGTGTATGAAATGCATATTCACGTACCAAAGTTGAATTTTTTTGGAACGCGTGGGTTCGCCGATTTTACTACCGTCGACAATGGTAGGTGTTAATATTTTTAATATCGAAAAGAACATCCATACAGACTGAAGATAAAATATTCTTTATCTCAATGAAAGCTCTGTCTCAGTACGTGCCTTCTTGGTTGCTGAGGATTCTTTGCAGTGGATTTGCTTGTCAATATTCTTTGGAGTTCAAAACTCATGTGTTTTATTAAATCCCACGGAATATCTTTTACATTATATTCCCAATACCTTTGTTGTGAGATCAGGCGAGATACTAATAGAATAATTGTGTGTTTATAATTTGTTAAGGAGCTGAAAAAGCGCTGTTTTCTTCCTCACTGATTTTTCGTACGGTTTAAATTTGAATATTCTATTTGCGTTCAAGGTAAACATTAATTGTTCGTTTACATAGGATATGAAGAAAATTTTTATGGAGAGTCGATTCTCGAATTCTTGTATGTGCTTGGTTCGTGTTATTCGAGCTCGACATTTATTTGTCATGTGTTGCCTGACAACCCGCGGTTTTTCCTCTGAAAATTGGTAAATTTTGCTATGGAATTGAAATAACTTTTTTTCATGAGAGTAATCTTGATTTTATTTGGGACTTTTTTGGCTACTTTCAAATTTGGCACACGAATATTTGTGGATATATTTAAGAATGCAGTAAGTTATAACAACAGGAACGTCTTATATTTTATACACTCACTTATCTAGAACCTCACACCGTTACCCACAACTAGTGTTATATTTAGCACAGATACACCAGTATAATATGGTAAATGTCAGAACTATTATTAGAAATTTTCAATCCATTTTTTATTTATAAGCAAAGACGAGCCTTTCTGTTTAACTAGTTCTGTAGTTTCAGCGATTTCGAGGAAGGAAATTATGAACCGTTTCCTCGTTTGTCAAGATATATACTGAGTATTTATCCGATACTAGATATGATACCGTAAGAGCAGAGTTGACTTTCGTGTAAGACATTTTTTATTTTATTGATATTTTTTCTCTGCCAGAGTCCTTTAATCTTTCTAGAATCCAATCCCAATCGTTGTTTTAGTTTCAGCTTGCAGCAAGCTGTTTTTTGTGACAATAAAATTCAGAGAAAACTATGCCTTTTATGCATTCTTCCTTTCTCAATTTGTTCTCATTGGAATTTTTTGAATGAAAATAGCTTTCAGGTATGTTGGTGTACTCTCTTATCTTAAAACCATCTAATAATACAATACAAATTAAAAACCTGTGGTTTGGTTTTGGCCAATAGAAACGTTTAATGACTTTCTCTTTCAGAACAAAAATTGTGACCATTATTTGAATATAACTGTGTCATAGTCATTAGCTGATTCTTATTGTAAACGAAATAACGAAGATAATGAATTATATAAAATATTTTTTCATTTTTGTATCTCTTTACGAGCTTCCTGGGGAAAAACTGTCCAAGGGCCGAAATACAATCCCTCAGGCTACATTTCTTCCTTTGAGTTAAGCAGTATTTTTCCCCTCTAAAGGGAACAATGAAACGCCTCATCTGAATTCCCAGCGTATCAGATTGGATATAACATTTAATAGAGGGTAAAGATTCAAAAGCCCGGCTCTAGTTACCGTAGAAATGATAAATGTATGTATATTTAAGGAATCGCGTCATAGAACCGGAATTGCTAAAGTAAAATGTACGTGCCTTCGTAGTAACACGTTTGCAATATAACAACGTCATCATGAGTTACATTTAAACTCTAAGTTAAGAATTAAAGGTGAATAGAGCATGTTTGTTATTTTTTGCTTTTTTGATTGACAAAGTGACAAAATTCTACAAATATGTTGGCGTCAAAACGTTTTTTTGAAAAAAGATCGAAGCAGCTGGCCGGAAGTAGTTTGCAGTTTGCAGGCTCGTAATCCTGTATTAGCATATTTTGGTTTATGTGGATATAAAGTTGTTCAGAATACTGATCTCTAGTGAAGTTGTTCCCTTTGTCATCACGGAGCGGATTCTCTTGGATTCTGTACGGCTAGACGAGCTTGTAGCTTTGAAAACTTACATCATATAATTATTTGTGGATGAAGAACGTACAGAGAAACTAATAAATTAAAACTGCACTCGGTGTTTTTGGGGAGAAGAGTTGAGCGGAACCGAGTCTGTTGTAAACCAAGATCGGCTGAAATTCCATTGCTACTGTACGATCCCACAGGTGTTGAACAGAAAGAATATAAAATGGATATTTTCCACTGTTAACTTCAAGAAGACATTAACATCAAAATTTTGTACCAGATATTGCTATGAAATGGAACTCTTGTTTGGTGTTTTGTGCCTCAGTCGAAAAGTGGGCGCGTTAATTGTGGCACTCGGAACTTTTTTAAACCCTAGAATCTTTTGAGAAGGAATAAATTTTTAAAATTAGGAATTTATATTAAACTTTCATTCCAAGTCTACCATGATTCGACGGAGCTTTCAGCTTTCTGGTTCGTACGATGTGATTAAAGATATTACTGATTTGGAAGGTGAGTGTGGTGTAAATACTTAGTTCACATAAAGCCAGTCCTCGAATGAATATTATATTGATACTAGTAAATTCACTGTATCAACATTTTGAGGATGTCAAAATTACTATCGATCTCTAGATCTATTGCAGGAAGTGTTGTGATCGATCGCGTTGTTGAAATATGCATCATAAAAAGTCGTTTACAATTATTAGACATATTTATTGTCAGCCTGCTGTATTTATTTATTGAATTAGGTTTATTACTTGAACCTACCATGACCCTGTTTAGAATTAATATTATCGTAAATTAGCTGATTTTCCACCGTGTTTTGCGTGCCCTTAGAAGTGACAACACCAATGAGTTATTGGTTACCGACTGCCCCATACCATTACGGGAATAATTTCCCCTGATAAAGACTCCAAACTCTATCCTACTCCTTTACAATAACATTTGATTGTCAATGGGGGATTTACCTGTATCTCTGTAAATGAAACTTTGCATTTTAAAGCTTCAGTTATAAAAAAGGTAACCTACTTAGAATTACATGTCGATGCAATGTTAGAACTACATAAACAAGCGTGGAACCATTGACTTGAGATAATGTTAGTAACTATTTGAAGCATTTTAAAAATATGTTTGAAAATTCTTTTTTCCTTGCAACCTGTGACCTTATAAACTTGTAGATAACTCTAAAGTATTTCGCGTGTGTTTTTTTGAATCCAAATTCGTTTATTTGTTAACTCGTGTTTCAATAAGAAGTTATCAATAATACATGAGAACTTATTCAGCGCGAAACTTCTGGATTGAATATAGTGGCCAGTGTGTAGAAATGTTTTGAGATATCTTTATCTGTTTTTAGTAATAGATAGCATTATGTTTGGTATTAATGTTCTAAACACGTTTTCGGGAAGCAAAGCAAAGGCATGAATTGATATCCATATTATGAATATTCAAGTAACATTTCTCCAACTGTGTACAACAAGAAGGATAAATCCTTGATTGGCATGTTGTCACACAGTAATTATCACTTTAAATATTTGGGATTAATACCTACTTATCCCACATTTTAGTCACTGATTGTTGTGCCTTACGAGTAGTAACTTCATTTAAGACTGTAGCATCATTCATTAAAACAAAGTAAATACTTTTAATTTGATTTATGTACACTTATTTGTAGCTATTTGATATGGTTGATAATAGCTTCTTTAGTAACATTGCATCATATTTTTAGTTATTTGTGCATAAATAGTAGATTTGACATCATGCAACACCAAATAATGTACAAATATTGTTGAAAACAGTGCAAAGTGGTTCCTTTTAAATTCAGGCAACCAAAATATCCATTTACAGTCTTTCCTTTGCCAAGAAAATGAAAAACTCTCAATGACAGTATAATGTTAAAGCTAGAAAAGTTTCATACTTCATTATAAAACTTTTCTTTTGCATTTGAATGTGTTTTTTGAAAAAGATGGCATACTTTGGCTATGAAGATCATTTTTTTCTAAGATAAACTTTATATGAAATGTTACTTGTTTGTGTTGAAAACTATAAACATACAATATTGTATGAAATGTACAAATGTATTTACTTATATACCGTGGTATTTATTTAAGTTATCAGATGTAAACTTCCACTGAGTGCTAATAGCAAGTAGTAATAATGAAGAAATATACTAGAAAAATTAAAAAAACTTGGTAATGAAATGCAAAAATCTGAGTGATTGTTGACAATCACAATAAAGTAAGCCCCAACTAGGTAAAGGCACATAGGACTCTTTTGATTTAGTTTTGATGTCTTGAAAGCATCAGCACTTCATCTTTAACTGTAAATAATAGACACTTGTGAATAATGAAAAAAGACATTGAACAATTTTATTGATATTATTTATGTACTTAATACCCAACAAAGCCTGAATAGTTTTTCTCTTTGGCTTCAGGAAAGTGAATCAGCTTTCTTGGAAACAATGCATATTTTTGATATAAATCATTCTTAAGTCTTTCATTTTGGCTTCTTAATTTTCCAAGTTTGATGTCAAGCCTTCTATCCTTTCGATGTATGTCTTTTTGGTATTCAAAAATTATATCAATACGACAGTATAAATAGAATTCAAATATTATTTAGCTGTTCAAGTTTTAATACATATGTGAATCTGTAACCTTCTTCTGGTATAATCTGAAGTAGTTCCTATATTGTTTACACCACATTCTTTGTCTACATACAGAGATGTCTGTACAGCAGCTGAAGGTTTAGAGAAAATAATTTAAAAAAAATGATTGCAATGTAAATAAGATGCAACTACAATAATACCCATGTATTATTGTGCCAGTTCACTACTTGGTAGTGGGTAATGAGTTTTTTGTATACTGTTGAGTGTGTAGTGAGCTACTGTATTAATTTATTAGGGTCGGTGGGTTATTGGTAGGGTTGGTGGGTTATTGGTAGGGTTGGTGGGTTATTGGTAGGGTCGGTTGGTTATTGGTGGGTTGGTGGGTTATTGGTAGGGTTGGTGGGTTATTGGTAGGGTCAGAGGGTTGTAGAGGTTGCCAGTTAGGTTGTTAATTGATAATGACTGTCACTATGATAATGTATAATTGGTTGTTCGTTTGTGGATAGTTGGTAGAAAATTGCTGGGTTGGTAGTCCTTTGCCTATTGGATGATAAATAAGTGATCATATGTCAGTAGATTAATGGTCAAAGTTTGTGGGTACTGTAGATGTTGTATTGCTATAGCTCTTACCTTTTCTACAGTACATTAGTATTGAATGTGTTTATTATTCCTGTTTCAGCTATTGAGAAGTTAATCCAGTCTAAAGAAGTACCAGTACTAAAGTCCTATGATGAATTCCAATCTCCACTCCCAAAAGATGGAGACCAAAGCAATATACTTTCC
The DNA here is from genome assembly GCA_011057435.1 of Actinia equina. Lineage (NCBI taxonomy): Eukaryota > Metazoa > Cnidaria > Anthozoa > Actiniaria > Actiniidae > Actinia > Actinia equina. The sequence goes on from WHPX01001094.1 coordinate 300,805, forward strand.
TCTAGTCCTGGAAATAGTGGGAATAATAGTCTGGTTTCAACTCCATCATCAACTTCAAAACGATCAACAAGAAGGAGAACCATGTTATTCAGCTCGGTAAGTAAAATATAAAGTTGTTTGTCTACCACCATGGCACTATGGCTCAGCTCCCTCCTAGTTCCCCTGCCCCTCCCCCTCTCCTTTGCCATGCACTAGGTATTAAATGATACCCTCATAAAACAAGTATAATTCTTTTAGTTATAGCAACAAATAAGTGTGTAATCAAGGAACATAGTGGTAATTTGGAACTCAAAACTGGTCTATTCTCTCACCCTTTTCTCCTCCATTAATTTTATTAAATACTGAGTTTTTGCTATTATTTATGCAAAATGATTGGTGACTGACATGCATGATGTCTGGATATGTTATGAATACTATATTTGCATGATAGAGTTTATGAAAAATGTGGCAAGTTTTAGGTCAAGTGTTTAAGCATTATTGGAACCAGACAATCAAATTCATTAGTTTTTTTTCTTCTTTTTCTTTTAGTAAGACATCATATTTTTTCTTTTCCTCTTCCTTTTTTGTCTTTTCTTTTTCTTTTTTTTTTTGTTGAGAAAATTAAGTGTACTGTTTTTACTCAAATTTTATTTTCTGAACAAGAGGAATATACGAAAGTAACCACACTTTTAAGAGGTTTTTGGAAGGAATGCATGTGAGTTATTTCTTTTTTATTTCCCTGCTAGCAAAAGTGTTCCAGGCTCAAAATATCATACTACTTTACAGCTTTAATTGAAAAGTATGAAAGTAACACTCAGCAACACTGCAAAACAAGAAATATATTAAATAATAAGTTAAACAAATATCTTCTAATTTAAATCTAAGAATATAAAAATTATAATAGTTGATTACACTTTCTTTGTAGGATTTTTTAGATCTATGCTACTGTATTTCTTTTACATTTAAATTTTAAAAAAAACAAAACAATACCAGATGGGAAACAAAAGAACAAAATATGAAAATAAAGTTCCTTGCAACATCCTTACAACATTTGGCCATGACTAGCCCATTGAGTGACAGCTTTACATTTGTAATGGTTTTTCATGTGGTTTGAGATGTTTCCTTTGAGGTCACTTGTTTTTAGTTGGTAACAGAAAAAGATAGATAATACTATGTTACACAAGGTGGTTTAGTATATAGATTGCTATAGATGAAGGTAACTATAATAAGCAGCAGCTAATACAAAACAGCTGTGGAATTTTCTTTCTTTCTTGAAAATTCATATTGAAAAGATGGTAATTGGTTAAAATGATAGTAGTTCCTTTTTTCATTCAGTAAATACCACTGTATTTTATGACTCAAGACTTATATGCACAGGCTTTGCCCTGCAAAACATTTTCAAATGTCAACTCTAATGTAAAGAATGAGCAGCTTGAACAATGCATATGTTTTACAATCTCACAGACTTTTAATGTTATCTGTGAACTGCTAGCTTATAAACGAGGCTAAGCCTGTGCAAATGAGTCTGTGGTCTTCAAAAACAATGGTATGCATTGAACACAAAACTGGTGTATCCTAAATTAATTTAGAAAAGTGAATACTCTTAAACTACCAGCAATAAATATTTTTGGTTTTGCTGTTTACAGAAAGATAAAAAGGAAAAGGAAGTTTTTCCAGACACAGATGTTGGCAGTGGACGGGATATTCCCATCAAGCAGGTATGACAGTTATTGTAGTTTCATGATAAGAACTTTAATGTCAGATTGCATAAACTCAGTAATCTCCCAAGCTCTTTTAGCTTTGGAACTCTTGCTACACCCCAGTGGAAAATAATGTATTAACTCTGCAATTATACCATCCTTGTGCCCCAGCAAACCAATCTTCTATATCTCTCTAACATCTTCTCAACATTTCAATGTTAATAATGTCCTTTTCCTGTATGTAGGGTTATCTTTATAAAAGGAGTGCCAACTCAATGAAACGAGAATGGAAAAAGAAATATGTGACATTACTAGACAATGGAATGTTAGTTTACTATCCTAACTTACATGTAAGTATTGAAACTATTAAAATGACATTATTAACATCTTACATAATGTAATCATAAGAGATCTTTAAGTTTTTCAGGACTGCATACATGTCAAAATCAAATTTGATAGGCCTGGAGCACCCTGAAAAGTATATGTGCATATGGGTGGGGGGCTTAGATCTTAGTTTGGAAAAATATTAGGTCAATATCTTTAAGACTAAAAGTTTGGTGTGTCGATTTAAAAATATGAAAAACTAGTAAATTTATGACTAAGCGTAAGGAAGGCTAAAGACTTGAAAAAACTTGAAAGACTTAGTGGGCATAACTTAGTAGGACTTATTGCCCTTCCTGCCCCTTCCTGCTACGTTTTCGAATGAGAATAGATTTTCTTTACGAAATATGAAACATGATTATCCTTTCCCTCATGCATAAGTTTTAGGCAACGTCTTTTCAGTGTAGTTCATCAAGTTCGTACGTGCATTGCAGCCTATGAATGTGTTGTTTTAGGCCTACCAACTTAATATATTATATGTCATAAGATATGAATTATCATAGCGTAATGTTTAAATTTTTCTTCTCAGGATTATATGGCAGAAATACATGAAAAAACACTCAATCTCAAACACACAACAGTAAAGATCCCTGGTCAAAGGCCTCCAAAAGCATCAACAACAACCAGCCAATCACAGGCCTCAGATTCTAGACCCACAACACCTGTCGAATTCTTATTAGAAAACAACAATGGCGGAAACGACTCTTTAGGAAAAAACTCTATCGTAATACAAAACGGTCTTGCGAGTGACTTTTCTCAAGTAGATGGACCTGTAGACCTTGATACTGCTCTTGCAAATGTAGGAAACCAAGCGATGATGCCTGCGGCATCGACAAACACAAATTCGTCAGTGAATTCTAGTAAGGGAGACCCAAATGCTCCTAGTGTAGTCAAGAAGAAAAACAAGAGAAGTAAACATACAAAATCATGTGAAATAGACTATGAAGAGCTTGAGAAAGCTTTGGCATCGGCAACCACTGGTGTTGCTGTGCCACCAATTATGAGAAATGACTCGCAGACTTCGAGTTTGAAGAAGAAAGGTCATCGAAGAGCTAAGAGTGGAAGTGGCAAATTTGACACCGATACAGGTAAATAGACTTCTTCCTAAGTCGCGTGAAGTAGTGGCGATAGTCGGTGCATCGTCAGTCGTAAAAGTCATTGAACGTGCGCTTTTCGTAACAATTTCATGCCACTTATCTAAATGCTGTTATTTTAAAAATAAATTGTCATTCTTCCATTTTTAGAGAATTTAGAATTCGAGTTTACCATAATATCACTTGATGGAAAATACTGGAACTTTGAAGCTGGATCACAAGAGGTACAGAAATGAATAAGTTCGATAATCCAGATATTCACTCATTTCTCTCTACTTTTCGTTGTTGTCAGTGTTATCGTTTGTTCCTTTTCATTGAAATATTGAATGAACAAAATTTTACGTTATATTGACTTCCAGGAGAGAGATTCTTGGGTCCAGGTAGTAGAGCAACAAATATTGACAAGTTTACAGACAAATGAGAGTGGAAAGGAAAAGGTACCACCAAATAAGCGTTTTTTTTTCCTCTTCTTTCTTATAGGATTGCGTTACCCTTCTTTCACAGCTCTTCTTTTTCTCACCCCATCTTGCGTTATTCAGTCTTTCCCTCCCTCCAAAGGGATGCGTTCCCCAATATCCAGGGCTCTTTTCCGTAACCCATTTGATTGCGTTACCCATTTTCCACCCGATTATAAAGAGTATAGGTAATGCTACTCTGATTAACGCAGAATAGTTATTTGTTTGAATAATTGAATATGATATGACCACGGGTTTTGTGTGGTAATTTATTGAATATAAACTGAATATGTTAGTAGGTGCCCATCATGGATCTCGTAGCCATTAGTGCTACTCTATTAACACTATACCTCCCCTAATACTCTTCTGTTATTGTTCAGTCCCGGATAAATAGTGCAAATTCAAATGAAGGATCCGATATCCAAGCAATCAGAAGGGTACCTGGTAATGATATGTGCGTGGACTGTGGAGCACCAAGTAAGAAGGATAAAAGATATATGATTTCTGTATTGTTTATCGTTTTTCACTCATATAAACACCATTTTTAATCTCGCAATCATCATAACAGAAAAAAATATTGCAAGTTCCTCAAGGACGTCAAAATACGCGCAGTTTTCTTTGTCATTTCCATTGTTGATCAGATAACAAGAAGATCGCTCTTGTGTCTCCAAACAGATTCATTCATTGCGAATTGCAATAAGATGATGTTAAACGCGTAGTTTTTTTGTATAGGAAAAAAATAAGGAGCTTCTAAAAAACGTTTTGCCTTTTAGATCCGGATTGGGCGTCTCTCAACCTTGGTGCTCTGTTGTGTATCGAGTGTTCTGGTGTACACAGGAACCTGGGAACCCATTTATCTAGAGTGCGTTCTTTAGATCTGGACTGACTGGCCGTCGGAATACACAGCTGTTATGTGTGCCATTGGCAACGATCTGGCTAACGGTATTTGGGAAGGACGATGTAATGAAGAGGAAAAACCTACTTTTACGTCATCAAGGTAAAAAATTATAACTTTGTATTACCAGAGGTTTTTTTCATTATACCGTTTCTTTTAAGTACCAGTAGACGCAAAGAGAGCGCGAGGAAAAGAAAACCGATCCACGATTCCTTCTCAGCTCCAAAGAAAAATTCCTGCTAACCGCGAAAAATAAACCTTGAACGTTAAAATAAAGTTATAATTATGATTATAATTATTATCATTATTATTAAGCGCGAAAGATAAACCTTTGTGACCAGAGTATCATGAGAAAGAAGCGTAAATCAGAAAAGCAGTAATTTCAGTTTGACGTAGAAATTTAGGATGAAGCTATTCTATGACCAAGAATTATAATTTGATAACGCAGCCAACGACGACAACGACAAAAATTAAAACACAAAAGAGTGATGGAAAACATTGTGCGCTTTTTAGAGACTGACTTTTTGAATTAACACAACTTCTTCATCGCAGGGAGGACAAGGAACGTTGGATAAGAGCCAAGTACGAAAGCAGACAGTTTTTATGTGAACTACCACCGTCAGAATTCTCTCTAGGCGAGGTGAGGCTATAGAGCGAGTAATGTTGATATTTGTCTCGAAATACTGGCCTGCAACAATCATCAAGTGTGGACACACCAACCAGGACAATGTGTTTTTGTTCTCTCTCCATTTTTCCCTATGAGGCTTTTTCTCTAGAAATGTTCACAGTACCCAGAAGACAGTAGGCTTAACCAACTGTGCAAAAGGAAAAGAAAAACTTCCCACCATTCCTACAGACCTAAGAATATTCCTTATGTAAATATTCTGGAGAGTGCTCTTTATTCACCTCCTACTAAACCCCGGGGACCCCTCCCCTTTGGAGGCTTAAGCAACTGTGCAAAAGGAAAAGAAACACTTCCCACCATTCCTACAGACCTAAGAATATTCCTCATGTAAATATTCTGAAGAGTGCTCTTTATTCACCTCCTACTAAACCCCGGGGACCCCTCCCCTTTGGAGAAGCTGATGCCAAGTGCAATGATCCTATTGCATTACCTAGTTGATTCATGATTTCATTCCATTTTTTTCAGCAATTAAACGACGCTGTTATCAAGGAAGATTTACCTTTATGTATATTATTACTGGCTCATTGTGCGCCAAGTGACGTCAATACAGTAAATGACGACAGAGACAAGCTTACACCGCTACATTCTGGATGTATGCTTGGAAATATTGTCATCACTCAACTTCTTATATGGGTAAGTAAACCCACGCTTGATAGCCATACATTACGCATAAATTCTATTATATCCATATTTTGGATTAGCCTATGCTTATAGGTCTAATGAGGTCTACTGAACTTACTAATCTATTTGAAGTAGTACGATTTCTTACAAAGGTTTACATGGATATATTGTATGCACTATACTGAACACTCGTCCAAATCCGAGAAATTTAATGGTTTGTGCCTCATTTCTTATTTGTTTTTAGTATTTTGCAGATGTCAAAGCTTTAGATGCGAACGGTAGGTCACCCCTGTGGCACGCCAAATCTTCTGGAAGTAAAGAGTGTGCGGACATTCTGCGATACAATGGTTGTAATGACTTAGGAACCTTAGTACCTCAAGCTGATGACGTTATACTATAGCCACGTGACTACCACGTGATGTGGTGAATCAAGAATTATGCTGTGCTATCGATACTGTGGTATGAGGTTACATTACCAGCGTTGGGTTACCTTTATATGAATCTCTTACGTAGTCGGCGTTGGGTTGCCTTTGTTCGCGAAGCCAGGTCAACGTTGATCGCATCCGAAGTATACAGAAGCCTACGCTTGTAATTTGTTTTATGATTTGCGAGATCAAGTTGGGTTGACTTTGCTTTGTTTTATGTGAAAAGAGTGGAAACAAGCTTTCGACGACTTCCATCAAAGTTCACGCATGCGCAAGAATTATTCCTGTGGTTGTCATGGTAACAAAACTCTTCTGAGTACGACAACAACATAGATGACAAATATTTATTGATTTTTATTTACAATCAAAAGAAAATGTATATAAATCCGAGTAAAGTCGAATGTACCGACGATTATATATAGTGAGTGAATAAAATGATTTTAAAAATAAGTATTGAGCTGAGAAAGTTTTTCATTGGATAGTGAGTCCATAGTAGACTATGGTGAGTCACACGCTTTTACAACGTCGACGACGACGATAACGACAACAAGGATAATGACGACGTATTTAATTGACACTTGTGTCAAATATTTCAGGAGGTCTGAATTGTAAAATTTACTACAAAAATACTTGTTATACAATTAAAAATATTTGTAAAAATTGGTCAAATTCTTTCTTAAACTTAATACACAGGCTTTGTAAAAGCCTAACCTTGTGCGGTAACTCTCTTTATATCTGACTTCTGTATCCAAGGTATGTGTAATGTATGGCTTGCCAATATGTCGTACACAATTTTTCCACTGCTACAAACCTGTAGGCATACCTTGCAGGCAGCCTTGATTAGACTATGTCTCCGCTGCTGTCATAAGCATCCTCCCGGCCTGTCCCCACTAAGTAAGGGCTGGCAACGTTTCCCAATCCACCCATGGGAAACGTCATAAAGTTATCATTTCAACAACAAAAAAATACTCGTAAATTCGATTTTCTCCTTGGAATCCGAGTGTAGCTGTAACGCACAAATGTCAACACTGAAGACGCATACACGAGCACGGGGCTACGATGGTGACAACCTCGACAACTAATTCAAAAATGCAATTTTCCCTTTACCGCTTTGCAGATTTCTACGACATATGGGTAGCGTACTTCAATTCCCTTCAATTCTCTTTCTCCGTCCTCTCATCCTCGGATAGAGGTTGGCAAGCCTTGGGCGGAGTCAAAACATTCTAAACGTGTTAATATACTTTTCTTTTACACAATAGTGAAAGCTGCATGCTCAAAGGGATTCGACAGTCGATGGTAAGCAAGTGGTCGATGTTTGACTTAGTCCTTAACTGTTATATTATTACCTGACTTATTATTTTGTCGAACAACTTTCCCGTCAAGGGTGGCTCATTTTTGGAATTTGGAAGTGCATGGATATTTGCGGAGGGAGGGAAACGGGGGGAACCAGAGCTCGAGAAAAACCCTCGAAGTACAGGAGAGAACCAACAGACAACTAATGACGACGTGCTTGGTTGACAAATGGATTGAGCTGGATTGAAACCACGATTCGACAGCGGTACTTGACGGGACGCATTAACAGCGAACACCATCCGCCCTCCTCTATACTGATCGACAGCTGGATTCCGGGCAGGCTTTTATTCATCACCTTATGAACACGTTTTGAATTATTTTATCTTTGTAACTTATTCCTGGAAGAGGAAGAAGAGTTTTGGATTTGTTTCTTCCCCTTTCCGGCTTCGGCGAAGCAAAACCATATCTTACTCTCAGGCGAAAATTTCAGTGAAGTGAACTTGATTTTCTTCTACTTTAATAGACAGTTGTATTTGTTCAGTCACATTTGAAGGAATCGCCGGTATATTTGAAGTGACAGAACTGTCTCGAGCACGCCAATTATTTGTTAAAGGCAAATTAAACACGATTTGAAACAAGGGTGGGTTTTCTGGTTGTCGACTTCGTTTCCTTTTAGATTGATAACGCGCTTATCAAAATTATTTGCGCAGACTGAAACAATGGCATTGATTCCCGCAGTCTATAAAACTAAAATAGTTTTACAACAGAGACGATGACTTGTGTATTGAAGGTTGCTGGTCAAAATGGCCGACACAGCGGTCCACTTACCGAGTTGCTCCTGCCAGGAGTTGTTCTCTTGAACGACCGAGCACGACATGATTCCTAAGACAAGCCACTGATCCGAAAATACATCTTATTCAGATAGACCAGTGAGCGATAAGCAAACCAAAAACATTGGGTTACGTTTAATTTTCAGGGAAACAAACACTAAAACCTGTAAAATGTTTCTACATTTTGAACCCAGCTGTGTATATTTTGTGATTGGAGTATCTCTGATTGAAAGAAATAAAGCTTTCATTCCTATTATGTAATGTATTAAAAATCCATTCAAAAGAGTATGGGCCGATTACCACCTGTTACTCATCCACTTGACAACTGTCTGATTGAACAGTTTCTACTAAAAACATTCCATTCTTGGAGGGTGACGTAATTTCTCTTCCTTGGTTGCCTGGACGCGGGAAAACCTTCCCTAGGGTAACTAGACAAGTGGGAAGAAAAGAATATTTCTAATAATTCCCTAAATGGATGCATGAAGACTCATCTGAGAGAAATATTTGGTAAATATGTGAAGAAGGAAGAAGTGGTTGAAGTTTTCTGGGACCGTCGATGATGAAAATAAAGGATTCTGGAGGAAAGGCAACCAGTTTGCAGTTCGCGCTCTATGGTCAAGTTTAAAAATCCCAGGACAGGGCTGTGGCTAGAAAGATCGCTTTGCTGCTTATATATTCTTATCGCTTTCATTGTACATGGTACGTAAAATAAGACGAAAGGCTGCTAGTTCATTGTTATCCTTGACAAGAATATAGTGTTTATATGTTGGACATTTGTTTCTACAGCTTATGGACAAACGCATGACCACTGTGGTGCAAGCACTATTTCAATCGAGCAAGATGGGTTTCATTTCTACAAATTTGGCCGATCCTCGGGGCTGGAAAACTGTGTGAATTCGTGCTGTGGAGAGGAAACATGCGAGATTGCTTTCCTACTTGGCTTGAGGTGCTTTGGTTTGGCCTGTGGAAAGCCAGAGATTTGTCACAGGGTAGCAGATCAGTTAGTGACTGCTCATGATCAACGCATCGATGAAGATAACCATAAACATTATCACACAACTTCAGGTTAGTTAATGTGGACTTTTTGTCCCATTTCATATGGAAAGACTCAAATATTTTAAGCGAACATCATGGAAATCATCTTTGAAAAGATGTGTATGATTGGCCAGTAACTATACCAACAGACGTCTGAAAATTTCCCTAGAAATGCACCCATTTTATTTTCGTTAAATGACTTGTTTTGCCAACACTTTTTCATTGTTTTTCTGATTTTTTTCTTCAAGTTAATCGACCTCGTTAACTTTGCGGAAATTGAATAAAACAAAAAAATTTTAAAGAATAATTCAGCATTTTTAAGCTTTTAAATTATAGTAGTTTGAGAGCCTATTGCCTAAATTCTTTGGAACCAAAGCCGATGCACATGGTTATCGTCCGGAAATCATCGCACAATGTTTTTACTAGACCCCTCCAAAAGACTATCTAAACCCTAGAATATTATTTTTAGAAGATTCAATGCTGCTACTTATTATTCGCTAAACCCAATCGAGGTCTTGCTTGAAACAGGAAACGGTAAATACCCTTTTTGGGTCCCCGTTTTTGATTTTCCATGCTCATATAACTAACCACTTTGCTCTAGTTTCAACCAAAACGTACTTAAACATGAAAAGAAAAATCCTATTTATTTCCCATTACTTTATTTATTTGAAATTCCCTTGAATTGGCACGTGGAATTGGAACTTAAAAGGATTTCTTGTAAGTGAAATGTGTTAAGATTCTGTCGGCTAAGCAGTGATCATTATAAAAGGTGATGTGTTAAAACGCTTCTACTGGTACCCGCGCCACTAACACAAGAAGTGTGTGTGTGAGTATATCTATGTTTATAATCTTCAATCATGTGAAGCAACAGGCTAAAAGTTGCAGGTATGTGATCAGTGAATACAAACCGTCTTGCAACCAATCTCAGTGCAGAAAAACGGTCCAAGCTGAACAGTGAACAAGTTCATCACTTGTAAATATTCACATTTTAAAACTTGTATACTTTGAGAGGAAGGGTTTAAACATAAAAATAAATTTCAAAAACCTTTTGACTTTTTTCTTCATTAGTGTTGATATTATTGTATTATTTTGAGGTGTTAAAACGGAGGAAAATGTTTTTAAACATGCTAGAAAGCTTTACTTCAAAACAAATGAAAATATATTTCTCTAAGTTTCAAAACCTCTTTGCTTCTCTTTCGTAGGAATTCAGAAACAATCTGTTCTCGCAAGCAGCCCAAAATGTCCTCGACCCTTTGCCACGAGTTTTACATTCCCAGTTTCAGACGCAAGTCGACAAACTAAAAAGTTTGAGATTCTCTTCAATGGCACTATCACAGAAAGTGATTGTGCAGATCTTTGCTGCAAGACTCCTGGTTGTAATCTTGGGTTTGTGGAAGAGAGTGCGTGCTATGGAGTCAGCTTTAGAGGAGCCGGGAAGTATTATCACTCTGGTGATGTGAAAATGATGTCTTTGACAATGGCCATCATAGATCGTAAAAGAGGTGAGTTAATTCAACTGATACAAGTCTAATGTGATATCGATTCAACAATTATAACACTAAGGACGTCCAAGTCACGGCCATGGTATGAAATTAACGATCTGACATTGAATCAATCACGTACATGTCTACAGCCCATAAAAAGACAGACTAAATTCCGTACCATCACGGACCCGGCAAGGCATTTGACACAAATGCCATATTGGCGTATGGATGAGATGATATAATAAATGATTCTTTTGGCTTATACCTTGCTTTCTTCTTAACTTTTGTCTTTTTCTTTGATGTGAAACAGAGATTTCAAGAAGTGTTGATGAAACTGAAGACAATAACGACAATGACAATGATGAACAATTGACATTCATTGACAAGAATAAGCTTACTTCAGCTGATGATTACGGTGATAATGATGATGATGTTGATGACATTGGATCTGAAACTGCTGATTCCAAAATGGCTCTCCATGACAATGATCCCACCCACAGGTCTATAAAACAGAAAACGCTGGGAGCTGCTGCAGAAAAGAATACTCTACTTATCAGAGACAAGGGAAATTGGGCAAAGACTGCGTTGAAGCAACGAAATCCAATTCAAACCAAATCTCAACCCTTAAGGTACGAGGGAACAAAGCGATTTACACAAGCAAATACAAAAATCAAAGGTCAGGACCATTGGCCAAGTATTAAATATTCCTGTGGCAAATGTACTTCAAAACAGTGGCTTGCATGAAAAGCAAAATGGTATGGGAACACGAAACACAGCTGAAAAAGTTTTGCATAAAACAAAGGAAAGGCTAAATAAGCACAACGTTTTCTCCAAGTCGGGAAGAATAAATGCAACAAAGTGGACAAAAAGTAAAACGGTTTCTGAGGAGAATGACAAAGTATTCAGTGAATACAAAACTGTCTTGAAGAACAGCACGAGAAAACTTGCAAATGGACACCGTAATTTGAACGAATTCGAAAAAACGTTGAATAAAAATGAAAGCGTATCGCCTAACAGAGAACCCGTCGTTGCTAAAATAACTTCCAATAACAAAAAAACTGCACAAGGTCACCACATGCGCAATGCATCGAAGAGTGTCTCAAAGATTCTATTTCACAACAAAACCAGTGCAACATTGAAATACATTTGAAAACTCAAGCCAGCACGATGGCATAAAGCAACAAAGTGATGCCAATTTCTCGTCACCTGCAAATACTACCAGAACTACATTTTCAACTCACAATATTATTAACTCGACCAAGAATCAAGTTGTGGAAAGAACGCATAACTTTACAATTCCATCATTCCACCCATTGAACAACTCAAGAAAGGGCATAGATCATAGTGCTGTGGGAAAAGTCGTGGAAAGTTTTAGGAACAATGAGGTTTATGACACACGGAATGAAAGTTTTACTAATACCAAACCGAGGAAGACTGTGGAAGACAAGGATCTAAAGGAAGGACAGATCAAACACCAAGCCAAGTCTAATATTAGTGAAACATCACCAGTTCAACTTAAATTTGGCAAAGAAGAGTTGTCTGTTGGTAATTCTGCGAGATTAAATATTCTTGGAATGAAAACGTTAATAAACGGAATAACAATACTGAAAGTGAAGATTTATCTCTTGTCGTGGCTCATTTACCTGCTTTAGTAAATGAGGTTATCAACAAAGGTGATTTTAAGAGCAAAACGTCTGAGAGGTTCTCGCAAGGAAAGCATCCAACATCACTGACTACAGAAAAACAAAGGCAAATACACAGGATTCAGACAATGAAGCAATACGATTCTAATAATGGTGCCCAAACAGTCCCTCAGTTCAAAAGTAATACATCGATGCATGGGCTACGTGTGAATGCATCAAGTGATAAATACTAGATGTTGGGAATGAAACCTTAGATGAGGATCTTCATGAAGCACAAGCTGCGAATACCGCGCAGTTCAAAGGAACTTTAGATACTCTACAGGTAAACCTGACAAATACGGTAAAAGGTAATGATGGAAATGAGACAATTAACGAACGCCCACATGAAGCAAAAACGGCGAACAACCTGCACACCAAACAACCGTTAGATACGCTACGAAAAGGCTGATAGAGATGAGAGTGAAACCTTAGCTGGGCATCATCCCTTGCATCATAATGGAACACTGCTGTATGTGAATCAAACAAGGAAAGGAAAATCTTTTAAGAGCAATGAGACACTCAAAAATCTACCACATCAAACACCTAAATTGGATCAGTTGAAAAACAATAAAACGATAATCACGCCACTGCAAATGGATCAAACAAGAAAACATGTGAATGTAAATGGTACAAGGAAACAAAAAGGTGCCTTCAGGGTTAAGAATAAGCAAACCAAGAAATATAAGGATGAAAAGTTAAATCACTTACGCACTAACCCAAGTCAGGTCATCGGAGAAGAAGGGCTTTCTAATGTTCATTCAAGCGTAGAGACAAACAAAACTGAAAACCATGCAGCACCACCAACAAATGCTATAGGGAAAAACTATCCATCACATTTTACGAGGATGAGACAGGAAGTGATAATTCAAAGTTTCTTGACATCTCGAGCACTTCTTCCAATTCAAATACGACTGAGATTCATAATTATATCAACATGACAAATGGTAACGTGCCTACTCTCAGCTCTGCAACTGTAGATTCAGATAATGTTCATCAGATTATTCTTCCTCGTCACAAAGCAAGTTCTAAAAATCAGAAACATGGAACCATTGTCGACAAGAACAGCAGAGATGCAAAAGAATATCGGCATGAAAAGAAGGACATGAAAACTGCGACAAACGGAACCAAGGATAAGCATGCAAATTCTGGAGTCAAACTGAGAAGTAAGAAAGTATTTAGACCTACTGTGAAGCGAGATATTTCGACATTAGAAAGGAATTTCACGCTTAAAAGCAACAGCTTTCATTCTGATGACATTGGCCAGAAAGAGGAAAATCACCTTATAAGTAAACAATTGCCCAAAATTAATTCTAAATTGATGAATCACACAAGTGAGCAAATTAGCCTAAGCACCAAGTATCAAACAATGAATAAGTCTTTGGAAACTAGACAAGCAGCCAAAGCAAACAATGAATCTGCAAAAATGAAAGTCACCACTTTTGGTACCTCAAAAGGGAACAAAACCAAGTCTCCTGAAAATGGGAAATTTGAGAAGGTCGAAAGAGAACACTACCAGGAATCAAAACAAGTTCGTCCTCATGAAAAATCAAGAAAAACCTTAACTAGTCTGATTGATGCTAATGATGCGGATGATCCTGATGAGCTTGGAAGAGATGATGACATTCAAATTTATGCACATGTTCATGGTGTTCCAAAGCCAACTAAAGCAACAGTGGCACCTCGACCTTTTGATAAAGCATCTTCAACGAATAGCTCCAGCAGAATAACCAGCAAAGAAACGATAAATGGAATCCTTGACAAGAAAAAAGTAGAATCGAATAAGATTACTACTCAACCAAGTAAAAAAACAGAAGAAAAGGATGAAGAGAGAAATCACACTATCAAAATAACAGGGAAACCTCAAATGGACGTTTTCCAGTCTAAAGAAGAAAGCAGAAAGCCTGTCAAGCCAACAGTTTCTTTGAAAAAACGAAACAATGAAGATCCTGACGATCTTGGGGCAGATGATGAAGATATACAAATCTATGCACATCAGAACATACGACCAACTATTGCAACAACAACAGGCTTTCAAAGCATTCGGCAACTACGCCCTGCTTACACCAAACCAGCGACAAAGCTTGAATGAGAAACAACCAAAAGGAAAAACTGTTTCTGAGGATCAACTTAAGTTCTTTTCCTAACAAAACTGAAAAGAACTTGGCAAAGAACATCCAAAATGCTATTGATAATTTGTCGAAGGGCAGTTTAAGCAGAAATGAAACTTTTCATGGAATGAAAATTTCAAGCCAAAATAGGACTATGAATTCTTCGTTTCCATCAGAACCAAAAAGGGGGCAAAAACGCCATGGAAAAGAACACCATAAAGATTTCATCACGAGCAGCAATCACACCAAAAACACAACGTCTAGCCCTTTGAAAGTAGCTACAAATACAACGACTATTCGTCTGAAAGCAAAAGCTTCAAAAAATCAAAGAAATGGCTTGAAATCCAAAATACCTTTTCAAATAACGAAGGTTGTTATAGGCACACTTAACGTGAACCACACAAAGAAAAACAGCTCAGGACATTTAAAGACTGTCATTGATGGGTCAAAGAAAGGGGTATTAATCCAAAAGGTGAAGAAAACGAAAATTGCCTTGTCTGGAGAAAATGTGAAGCCGAAATATGTGAAGAATGAAGTTCATAAGTTTCATGGGAAAGCACTAGAGAAAAAGAGACACAATGTGAATATAGTTAAGAACAGAAAGACATTACCAAATAAGAGCAAAATACAATCAAAAAAGAAATTTAAAGAAAGAAAGATGTCAACGTACCACATTAATGCTGGAAGTGCTGTTGTGAAGAAATCTAAGCACCAACCGATAGGAATCTTGAAGAATAAGAAAAATATGAAGAGGAACCACGATAAGTATCAAGCCAATGTATCGAAAAAGACAAAACATAAAAAGACAAAAATCAAGGCGAGTAAGCACATTGAAAACATCCTGAAAGTGTTACATAAAAATAAAGCTCATCCGAGAAAGCTTTCAAGTTTTAAAAAGAAGAAAAAAGAGGGAACGTTTGTGAAAAAAGACGTCGTGAGAAAGAAAGAACAGAAGAAGTTCCACATGTCAGAAAAACTAAAAAAAGGAAGATGTTTGCGAGGGGGCATCACACGAAAAAGACTCCACTAAAGTCTAGCCATGTTAAAGTAGAGCCACCAGAAGGGTCTGGCGTAGGAAAAAATAATAACATTATGCTTGAAGCAGCTATTCCTAAGCTATCGAGAAAAAACTCAACGTTTCCTAAGAACGATTCCAATGCAGGCAGTACTAAAGCAGTCGTTAAGAAAGTGTTACCAGATCACAAGAATTCTACATCCTTGAATTTAACACAACATCTCACCATGCCACCACCGAAAAAAGTTGTCATTAAACCTGAAACTGGACACCAAAACTCACTTTTACAAAGTTGCTCAAGATGATGCCACTGGTTTCATGGAAGGCAACAATAAGAAGATTACTAAAGTGGAAGACAATTTTCAACATGGAGTTAAAAGCAAAATATTGAAAAAAGATTACATTGAAGTTCTAAATGGTACAAATTTGTCCTATATAAAGGCAAAAGTTCAAACTCCCAGAGCAGAGATGAAACATGCGCAGAACGTTACGAAGTCACAAAATGAAGCACAAAGTTACTTGTCAACAATCCACAATAACACTGATGTTGCCATGAAAATGAATGAACTCAGAAATCCACTGCTTAATCATATTCAGAACATCAGTAGTAACCAGGACATTGTTCAGTTTTCTGCCGAGTCCCATAAACACAAAACAAAAGTGCATCATCGCCATCATCGCCATCATCATGTTGGACACATGAATCCAGAAGATATAGGAGACTCGGACTTCGATATCTTAATGTCTAATGATATTCCTCGCAAGCTGAAGAAAGAAAGCAAGGAAAAGGCATCGAAGAAAAAAGTTGAGAAAAAGAAGAAAACGAAGACTGCCAAGATAAAGAAAGTTGTCGTTGGTGAAGATGTCAGTGAGGATGAGGACGACGAGACGGATAAGAAATCTAAACCGAGGAAAAAGAAAGAGAAAACAACTCATCATAAACACCGCAAGTCCAAAGACAAAAGTAATGAAGAACCATGGTTCAAGGGTCATATCAAATATATCAAAAAGATTAAAAAAAAGAACCATGACACTGAAGATGAAAACAATAAACGAGAGGTGACGAAGAAACATAAGATTGTACATCATCATCATCATCACCATCATCATCATCCTACTGAATCGAATGATAATGATGACAATGAAAATGATGTAACAAAGCACCATAAGAAAGTACAGGAAGATGAAAATAAAGAAGACGACGAAGATGGATATGTAGTAAAGCATCATAATCAACGGAAGCACCTTGTAATACATCACCATGAAAAGTGAAGCCTCATCATAAAATACATCATAAGTTTAACGAGAATGAAAGTGGTGACGATGGTGATAATGATGACAATGAGAAGCAAGTGAAGAAACCTTATCATGTCAAGTTTGTCCATCATGAAGATGATCAGGACGAAGAACAAGACGTTGAAGTTCATCACAAACCCAAACATCACAAGAAAAGTTACCATAATGATGAAGAAATAAATACAAGAATAATCAAGATGCGTAAAAAACATCACCATTTCCATCACAAGGATGAAGATGAAGAAGAAAATAATGATGGTGACGAAGAGACTCGTCATAAAATCTTTCATCGTAAACGTAAACTTCACATATATCATCATAAGAGCGGCGATTATGATCAACGCGGAGAGCACAATGAAGTTGATGATGATCATTATCGTCACCATTTCCACCATCCGTTCAAACATTGGCATCATTATGAAGGAGGGCATCGTGGTCACATCAAGCATCCTTTTCAAAAGACCCGTGTATTTCTTGGTGAAGATGCTGAAGGTGATGATGATGATGACACTAATGATAGAAACTCGCCAAAACACAGCAAGCACCGTCAATACGAAGACAACTGGGAAGACAGTAGAAAAGAAAAATGGAGGGAAGAAGAAAGAGAGAGAAAGTACAAAAGTGAGGAAGATAAGAAAAAGCTTATGAATGAATACGAAAATCGGTTGAGAGATCACAAGGAATACAAGCATAAAACCCATAAAGATTTCAAAGGAAAAGGAAAGCTATGAGGATGAAAGCCATTGGAAACATAAACACAGAGAGTCTGATAGGAACTACGCTTCGTATGAAGATGAAGGAACAAATATGAAACATCATCCCTTTGAAGAGAACACTATGAGGGATGGAACGAGCATGGTGAGCCAAGACCTTGGGAAAAAGAAAGTGGAGACAAAGTTTGGCCTCATGAATGGAAAGAAAAGGAACATGAATACGAGAATTTTAAACATGAAAAATTGCACGATGGCGAAGAGGAGTATTTTGGATCTTCGCGTTATCATAACAGACCTTATGAGGAACATGAACAATTCCAACCATGGGATGGAAAGAAACACGAGGAGCACAAAACGTTCAACCGACAATGGTCGGACCAAGGAAATCAACAAGATCATTATGAGCACGAAGGTCAACGAGATCGTTATGAGCACAGTGATGAAAAAGAATGGATTCCTCCCTGGAAGCAGCATAAATGGAATGGTCAAAACCAGTGGGGAGACAATCCTTATGACCATAATAGGCCACAACATGAAGGCAATTGGATAGATAAAATGCACTCTTTTGGTAGTCAACCCAAGAGTACTCCATGGCCAATGAACAAAGAAACAACATATACCCCATACCACCAAAGCACCCCACCTTACCAAACAACCTGGAACTCTGTTACTAGTA
The DNA here is from genome assembly GCA_011057435.1 of Actinia equina. Lineage (NCBI taxonomy): Eukaryota > Metazoa > Cnidaria > Anthozoa > Actiniaria > Actiniidae > Actinia > Actinia equina. The sequence continues at coordinate 319,172 of WHPX01001094.1, forward strand.
AACCCCAACCCTACAGACCCACCCAGTCTTGGACTAAAGCCAGTCAAGGACCGAATATCAATCCATGGAATCAAAATTATGTTGGGAATGTTGTTGATGAAAAGAATGAAAGAAGTGACATAGCTCTCAAGCCACCACCAATTCCTGTCATGCCATATAATAACATGATTCCTAATGTAACACAGGGAGTGATTGGTGTGGATGTGAACTCCCAACCGATACCCCAAGGACAGAACGACTGGAATAGTGGACCAGGGCAAGTAAGAGGTTCTAATCAAAGTCCTTTGAATCAGGGTTTGAACCAGGGTATCCAAGGAAACCAGAGAAACCAAATCAACCAGGGTTTCCAAGGAAACCAGGGCAACCAAGGTACCCAAGGAAACCAGGGCAACCAAGGTACCCAAGGAAACCAGGGCAATCAAAACAATCAAGGTATCCAAGAAACCATGGCTTTCAAGGGAACCAGGGTTTCCAGGGCAACCAGAGAAACCAAAACACCCAGCGTTTCCAAGGAATCCAGGGCAACCAAAACAATCAGGGTATCCAAGGAAACCAGATGATGAATAAAAGCATGAATAGCCCTCCCTGGCCTGGCAACAATAACAATAATATCCAAAACTTCCCAAGTATGTTGCAAAGTCCTAATCAAACACAGGCGCCTCAAGTTAATGCCGTAAACCCAAATATGGCTGGTAATTCTCAACGACCTGCAAATACGAATCCTAATCAGCCTCACGGGTTTGTGAATACAAATGGTGCTAGTGGAGGCCCTAATATCGTTAACCAACCAACAGTAAAAAATGGACTGCCAACTAGGAACCTGAATACGTTAAAGGGATTCTTTCGCAATGAAACCGTAGGTTCAAGTGGCTCAAGTCTTACAGGTAAGATTAATTACATTTTTTATGAATCAGTAAAAAATTTAAACTTTCCTTAACAATATCCTTTAGTCGACTTAGTGAAAGGACCCTTTTCTTACTTTATTACAGAGTCGTTTACTTAAGGACCGTCTAATAGCAGTGTCAAAAAAAATAACAAATACCAAAAACATTTTAAAGAAATTTAGACTTTTTAAATCACTTTTATATCTTGTTGCTGTCTAGTTAGTAATGCATTACATACATGCATAATGCATACACTTATGCATTAATGATACTTTTATTCCAGGGAATCAAATGCCACCTACCGTTGGTCATCCACCTCCACCTCAAAGCTCATTGCTTCCACCACCACCACCACCTCCGCAGCCAGTTACGACTACAACAAAACCGACGACTACTCCCACCACGGTCCCCGTTACAACGACTCATCCAACTACACCTAGTACCACACCTACTAAACCCACCACTCCTAAGCCAACCACACCTAAAACCACAACGCCTACGCCGACCCAAGAAGACATTCCAATCCCTCCCCCTGCTGATCTCAATGACATCGAGGGTATTGAAGGTATTATGGGTAAGTTCTCTAAGAAACTATTAATAGTGCTAGAAATACCCAACGGGGTTATTCCGGGCACGGTTATCTTTGGTAAAATTTGAAGAAAACTTAGAATATTTTATTTATTTATTTCTGAGTGTAATAAGAACAACCTAAATGGTTATTTCTAGCGCCTTAGTATTTCAAAAATTCAAAAAACAACTCAATTCTGTTCGTTAGCCATCATTACGCCCATGATAATGATATAATACAGCTATTTGCCGGTATCTCCTGTCAAGGAACAATACTCTTCGTACGCCTTTGGTCTTATCCAATTCAATTCAATTTATTTATTTCCACTAACTAATAAAAAAATGTAATTAAAAAGTATAAATAAGCGTAATTACATAGATTATTTTAAAAACAGTTTAAGTAAAAGAGAAAAAAGAGTATGATCATGCAGATAATTGTGGACAACTCCCAAAGTAGCAGGGGCTTTCGAGTTGGGAGTCGTAATATCATCGTTATCCATTAGCCTGCGTTTTAGTTTCCTTTATGTAAAGTTTAAGTTTCATAATTCTGTTCAATATAAACAGTAAACAAAAATACGAATGGTAATGGTAGTAATAGTAATGGATAGTAATCAGTGAGAGAACTGCAATGCGGGCTAGGCAGTCAATCTGTTTTGTTGTTTCATCGTTTTGGCAATGCATCCACCACAAACATACACGTCAGAATTATAAATATCCATTTAAGTACAGCTTTTCACCGTGAGAGTTGACATTATGTTGTCTATACAGGCGAGGAAGGCAGCAAACAACGCAAGCACAGGGACCCCGTCTGCAAAGCAGGAACCATAACAGACGACATGACGTTGTTACAAGGAAAAAGAGCGGGAAACTTTACCAAGATCGGAGATGTAGGAGATTTTGAACTGTGTATCAAACGGTGCTGTCAATCAAAGTCATGTGACTTAGCATACAAGTCTGGAGAGAGTTGTTACCTGGTTCATTGTCATAGTAAAGACTCTTGTCAGGTTACTCCAGCCTTGATCAAAAGATACAGTCCTAACATGTGCTTCGTGAGACGGTCATTTGACGAGGAGGCGGAAGAACAGTCTGATGGTAAGTAACTGTTAATAGTTGGTCTTGAAGAATAGAAGTCACAAGGCCGGACCATAAATGCTTATTATATGCAGATATATACACGCTTTTTCTACTTTGGATACAAGAAAAAAAAGTATAGTGTCAGTACTAAAATATGCGAAATTCATTACAGTAGTCTTAAAAACTTTTGTATAACATGCCACCGTTAATGCTTTGCGATATTCTTACAGCCGACAATAACAATAAAGATGACAAAGACAATGACAATGACGAGGAAAATAAAAATGAAAACAAAGATGACGATCAGTTCTCACCTACTGGTGGGTTTGTATAGACAGTGTTGAGATTTTCAAGACATTATTAAGTGCAGAGTTGTTGTTCCTCTGAAATCCTAACCTCCGTGTTGTGACTGTGACTGACGGTGCAGTGCCCATGTATTTTGATAGGATAACCAATAATCTGGCGACACTGATATTGTCACGTTCTTTTTGTGACCGTGCCAGTAACGCCAGTTTCATAGTCATACGAATGCATCACAAACGACGAACACGCAAAACGTACAAAACACGCTGCGCGAATGCACCTATGTAGTTATATTCATACGAAACACTTTGAATATTGACAGATGACTGAATTGATCACTTGAAAGCATTCCTAAAAGTGAAATAACAGAGACATGGCCGCCGCGTTGGTCGTATTAACGATGGAGGCTAATGCCCGCAGTTAGAAATATTTGTTAATTACTAATCAACATGGCCACGATAAAGTAACGTGCAAAGGAATAAAGCACTTCGCAATTGTACGTGACAAATAAATGATATGGAATTCGTCATTAGCTTCTGAAAAGTCTTGATAGATCAACCTACATGGCGGCTGTTTCGTTGTTATTTATATCTCTTATAAATCTTTTTTCTTTGGTAATGTTTAATAATGAATGTGTACACTTTCTACACTTTGTAGGTATCAGAGAAGTATGTAAAGCTGAAAGAGCATTGGGTATTGATTGGAAGAAGACATCAGCTGGTCACTACTCTACGGTACCATGTCCTCGTGAGGCTAAAGGTAAAGCGAGGAGGAGATGTGGAGCAGACTCACGATGGCATACACCAGAATTCAGCGATTGCGTGACTAGTGATTACTTGAAGATTTACGAGAAGGTAACGCATTCTCGACGCATTGAAGGATTGTTTACTTTAATTTTATTTCTTACTGTTTAATAGGATATTAACTAAGGAAAATTGATGTGACAGACATAGGGAACTCAGAAAACATTCTGGGAATCGAATTAGGGAAGGGGGAGGGGTGGGTCGTGGGATTTTCCATATTTTATTCATTACTAAAACAAATAAAAAGTAAGTGGATAATAAAGGAGGTGAAAAATAAGAAACTTTAAAACTGACAAATATATAATGGATTAACATATGATCCTACGAGGAAAAAAAAACAAGAATGAATGAATGAATAGATTGATGGATGGATGCATAAGTAAATGTATAAACAATTGAATGGATGGATGGATGAATGGTTGGGTGGAGGCTAGCAGACGGACGAACACATGAATGAATGGGGATGGGTGGATGGATGGAGTGAGTAAAACGATGGATGGTTGCCCCAAGACGGAAGGAGATCTCGAAGTTAGAATGGAAGAAGATAACGAATTGAATGTTAATAAGTCTGTATTTTTCTACAGTCTCGCAAGCTAGCAGGAGCAGACCCTGGTGCTGATTCAAGTCCTCTTATACGAGAGCTGTCACAACTAACGACACAGACTCTGGACAACTCATTGATATTTGGAGGAGATTTAATCAAATCCACTGAAGCACTGTCTTCAGTTGTACAGCACAATGGAAGAAATGACTTGCTTGACATGAATAGGGACGATATGCAGGTAAAACCATGTTTTTTTCCCTTTCATTTATCCTTTTGCTTCCTGAAATAGGCATTTCTTCGTATTTGTCAACAGGAAGCTTGTACAATCATCCATTTTCATCCTGTTTAATGTCAGAATCTCAGGCTTTGTTCCTCTTTCCAATCCCCCTCTCAGAATTTTAAAGTGAACTTTTTATCCCTGGACAACATTCAGTTTTGGAAAGGCTCCCCTCAAAATTTTCTTGTTCCAGTTCATTTAACTAGGGACGGCGGAGCGCTTTTGAAAGTGGAGGGGAGGGGGTGTTGTGGGCTCAATTGCGCCCAAGGCAATCCAAAGTAAAAACATATCCTCGTCTTAAACCTGAAACGTGACATTTTGGTTTAATGAGCATGATGGTTTTTTAAAAGTTCTACCAAAAGTATTTCTTCTCAGAAAAGGGGAGGGGAATGGTAGCGTGACCCTCCTCTCCACCATATCTGCTAACTACCATCCCGGGAGTTTTTCAGCTAACACCTGGGATTCTTTGAGGTTCTTCAACGATAGAGAGAGAGAGAGTATCACGTGGGGTTTTCAGAAATGGAATGACAATTTCGTTGCATAAAGTTTCTTCTGTACGTGATAGATTGCGGATTCCAGTTATATATTAATTTAAAAAATCATTTATTTGTAGAATTTTGTAACGACTAGTAGTAATCTCTTGGACTTGACCAACAGACAGGAATGGGTCAATGTACAGAAGGTAAAGAGTACATACTTGTGGGAATGGAGGATGTACGGGGAAAGGAGGCGCGGGGGAGGGGGGGGGGGGGGGCAGGGTATTATTTGCCTAGTGATTGTTACTTTTCATATTTGCCAATCCTGAATCATTTATATGTTTACATAAGTCCTAGTTACAGATGAGTTTAAAATTTTTTATGCTATTGAAAATTATAAATGACTGAGGTTGTTGAGCTGTTGAGCAGTTAAAGCTGGTAAAACTTCAGTCTGACATGAAATAAAAATAAAAAAATATAATAATAATGGGATTTAGCAATGATTTCATAAAGTGCTCTTATTTCCACCGAATATAATTGGGACTTATAACATTGGAAGACGCCCTTGAAGCACGGAGAGAACCAACAATCAACTCCACTCACCAGGGCCGGACTCTTTCCAAAATAAGATTGAGGAAGACTGATAGTGTACGTTTGTTATTCGTTTTTTTCTTTTACAGAAGAAACCAGGTTCAGCAGACATACTGCGATCAATGGAGATGTTTGCATTACAGGCAGCAATAAGACTTCCCCGAGAAGACATCAAGAAACCTTTCATTACTAATAATATAGGTAAGTATGAGACTAGGTGAAGACATCTGAGGTAATGCATTATTTTGGATAGACAGGGATATACCCCTTTGTGACGTCAAAGAAGCTCAATTTGGAGGACAAAAAAGAAAGTCTCATGAAAATTGGAAACCTATTGTTACGTGCTGCAAGGGGTTCATTGGTTACACTATGGCGATTTGCTAGCAAAAACATGCAAAGTTTCATTTTAGAATTGAAATAGATAAAATAAAATCTTAGAAGTGGAAGTTTTATTAGGTAGTTCCAGGACACCTATCCAGATACTAATCTTACTCAACCCGGGCGTACCTCAATGTCTTATCAGACAACCGCATTAAACAATAAACTGCAGTGACCAAAAGGTGATGTCATCAAACAGACATAAATAATGGTCCTCTTTCAGGCCCCAGCCATGTTGGTTTGAACAATAGATTCTATCACGCTTATCCTCATATCCAAGCGCTTAAGATTAAATTTATGCAGGTGAAACAAGGTTAATATAATTGCTTACTATCAATCACGTGACTTTTTGGAGTTGACTGGGGGGCAAACAAGCTGTTGGGTGGGGGACAACTAGCGGATGCTAAGTCAAAACATATCAAAATAAGTCCTGAAACTATTGTATTTGACTATTTTCACGACATCAAACCAGAAAATAAGAGATCAAAACAACCTCCAGGATTCTACAAGCCATCAAAAAAGAGCTATTACCGGAAATGACGTCTATTGATAGCAACCTATAAGCCTTTTCGTAGTTTAAGAGTCGATTCCACTGCGCGTGCGATTTTATCCCGAATTTCTCGCCTTCTTTTGTTTAAACCTTCTTTTGTTCTTAATTAAACAAACGAAGGTGAGAAATTCGGGATAAAATCGCATGCGCAGTGGAATCGATTTCTAAACTATGAAAAGTCTTATTGTCATAGTAATAAAACATGGCCGCCGTGTGATAAAGATCTTTATTATACATTTAGGGTCGATATCCGTGTAATAAAGCCGTGAATAAAAACTCCTCACTCGCTCGAGGACTTGCTCGTTCGCGATATGATACGGAAAAACTCGTGAATAAAAACGATATCAAGTTCTTAACATGTGATAATCTCTATATCACATAATTACTACACATGCCCTCAGAATCTTATCAATTATGAAATATTTATATATTATATAAATATCACATATTTATATTTTTTTCAGTTATGGATCTGGACCGTCGTTCAGCGAGAAGTGGTCGCCTCATTTTCCCTGACTATTCTGATAGTGACATCAGCAAATGGGATGTCAGACATGACGTTATTTCTATTCCATCCTCAGTCTTCAAGAGAGGTGAGAAAATGATTCACTGAAGAGTTGCGCACTCATTCTAACCGACCCGTCTGGAAGCTAAAACAACAGTTATTGTACGAGAAGCAATTAAAAATACCGAAATAATTTTTTTTCAAATGTATTTTTGAAATTGATATTTCTTATAGAATGTATATTTTCAATTTGATTTTTTCCAAAATTGAAGAAATCGAAATATATTGCAATATATGTCTTGAAACCCGTGTTGGCAATATTATGAGAGTATGTTGACAATATTAGTTAACTTGTCCCGTGAAGTTTGGTTTGAGATGTTTGGTTCTGCATAAAACCGCCACCCGGTTAGCTCTGTTGTGCGGGAGGTCGTGGTTCAAACCTCGGCCGGGCCACCACTCGGGGCTGTAAAATAACTTTGTAATAATATCTGCAAATGGTTAGACCTTCAACTTCTCGGACAAGGACTTAAAACCGTAAGCCCTGTCTCCTAACCTTTCCTAACCTACAGTAAAAATGGGGGACACTGAAAAAAAACACTGAGGACGTAAAAAGAAGCCCTGGCAGTGACCAACCTCAGTGCCTACACTTCATACTAACCATCTCTCATGCTTGTAAATTGCATAAAGCAATCTGTCATTCACAACTCCATGTAAAGCGCCTTTGATTGTATTCACATGTAAAAGGGCGGTATATACACTTATTTCAATAAAGTCAGTCACCAAAAAACCCAGAAAGCTGAGATCACTGAGGATCATGGGAAACGTAATATCAAACAAGTAAAGCTTTTGATACAATTTGCAGCTTGAGGATGCTCAGAAGAGGTAAGACTGTAACTGGTAAAAGATCTAAGATCCATCAACAGTTATTAAAGCAGTTGAAACATGTATAATGTAACAACCCATAATCCTTGTTGGTCTCAGCTTTGTAGCCTTTCAGGCGACTAACTTTATTGAAACAAGTGTAAATCAAAATCATTTTAATCATTTCATACAGCAACTTGGTGTCATTGATTAAAGACTCATCCTGCTCATCGTATCGATCTTGTTTGTCTTGACAGGTGAAGTAAGTGCGGCCAGTATCAGCTTCAAGAGTCTACCTTACCTGTTACCAGATGCTAATTTCAGGTATGTTAACGATGACATTAATACCCGACCGTAAACCAAATTAGACCAGATTGAATTTTTAATGCCTACTGCCATCACGTGAAGGTGATGGCAGTAGGCATTTTGGCCAACTTGCGATTTTACAATTTCACCTTTAAGTTTTTTCAGCCATAATTACTCTCGTCTTGTGCGTACTTCTGAAGAATCTTTCACAGCTTCTTTAATTAGAGAATGTTTTCCTTCAGTCAATAAAGATAATCTAAGTTGCGAGTGGTGATTTGATGTTCTGATTTTCATCTTTCCAGTAGAGGTCTGGGACCCAACTCCAAGATTCTTTCAACGATACTTCATCCTGCGCCGCCTGACGAAATCTCTCCTCCCGTCACGATTATTCTCAGTCATATCAAGGTTTGCTAATACACTATACATCAATAAGTGGGTTCTTTTACTCACTAGTGTAGGATCAAATCTCTCCGCCCGTCACGATTATTCTCAGTCATATCAAGGTTTGCTAATACACTATACATCAATAAGTGGGTTCTTTTACTCACTAGTGTAGGATCAAATCTCTCCTCCCGTCACGATTATTCTCAGTCACATCAAGGTTTGTTAATACACTACATATATGGATTCCTTTGCTTGTTAGCTTAGAATGAGGCATTAATTTAGATCCCAAGGCTTCTAATGTTATTTTCAAACTTTGTTTAAAATAATTCTCAGAGCAGAGTAAGTCATACATTATTACGGTATTTTCAAGCTTATGTTTTCTTCCTGTTTTTACTAATCGAATACTGAATACTGATAACTGATACCATAGTTAATAGTTAATTCCCCTCTATTAACTATGCTGATACCTGTTCGTTAATCTAATTTTGCTATCATTGCCTTTTCAGCCAAAACGAGCGAACCCCAAATGTGTGTTCTGGGATTACACAATTAAGTAAGTGACAAAAATGAAAGCTATTGAACTTTTTTTTAAATTGTGTGTCCAATCGTATTACGAAAAATGGAGCTGTACTTTCCTGATTTGACATGCTTTATGGGGAAAATATTACTTACAAAAGTATTTACTTGGTCGCAGTATTTTTTATTTTATATATAGATATATATATATTTTTAAACCTTCTCTTGATCAGATATGGCATGGTGGTGTGACTACTGTTTTAATATCCTAAGGTGTAATATCCAAGTATGCAAGTTCATGCGCGACAAACAATGGCCACCCCCAACTCATTTGTGTCAATGGTTATTCTTAGACGCTAAAAATGATTTTGCTTTCCAATGAACACACTAAGCAGCTAATTACGCAAGATCTGTTATCTATACCTAGAGTTATAAAATATTTGAATTATAACCCGCGTGTTGATTGGCTGGCTACCGTGTTTAGAAGACTGAGACAGACTCGCGCAAAATCCTTCAAAGATATTTTATAAAAGCAACATAGAAACGGCTGCTTATGTATTTGTACTATATAACCACTCTGGGAGCTGTAAGGCACTCGAAAAGCAAAAAAAAGAACACTCGGCTTCGCGGCTGCTGAGCTAGCTTCTCTCGTGCTCTACAGCAGCCAGCGTGTTTATACCACATAACAGTACAGATACATGCGCGTGCGTTTTATATTCCTTAAATATATTAACATAGTATGTTTGTTTCCTTAGTCCTCACAGGGGAGGGGGTTGGTCGTCTCGTGGTTGTTCTTTGGCATCCAGTAATGATACTCATTCAGTTTGTCAATGCAGCCATTTGTCAAACTTTGCTTTACTTACGGATTTATCGGACGATGAGGTAAGATAATTAACTCTCTTGTATCGTATGTTGGTGGAATTGGAATGAGAAGAAGATGAGAATGAATGAATATGAAAAATTGCCACGAATGCAGCACTAAAATAGTGACATTCGTAATTCCAAAAGTTTTGATTCAAAGCCATGCAAACTGAACAAAGCGAAGAAATTCAGTCACTGAAATTAAGCCTTGTTGAACATAATGACGTCATTCTATACGTCACGTGCAAGTGATGAATTCATGATATCGATACAGAAAAGAGTTTTTGCGTTTTGAGTATTTAGCTGTAATTATTTAAAAAAAAAACATTCTTGTCATTTCTTAATACCCTTGAAGAAGGCCCTAAAAGTTGGTCAAGTACTGAATTTGTTGTTTGGCAATAGATTTCCGCCAAAGAACAAAAGAGAGAACGCACTATGGCACTAATGTGGATCGGGGTCCCTGTGTTGGTGGTTGGTGTTATTGGTGCTCTGTACATGTCATTCAGCTGGTAAGACATTATTTTATTACTTTTTGAAATTCTTTAATAAACGACTCGGTTTTTTACTTTGGACATTGGTTGTAATACGGAATTATACTATCAGTACGGCCGTACCACAATCTTAGCAAAAGCTGCTGTGCGTTCCACCAAAGTCAGTAGACATAATAATAGAGGGGTTAACAGTGGATTCCACAGAGTGGCCCTTCCGATTGATTTCAATTGGGGGGATGAAAACGAGAGAACTTAGTGAAAATCCCTCGAAGCACAGGAGAGAATTAACAAACAACTCTGGCTCACATAGGGCATCAAGTCTGGGATACGAAAAAAAAGGGAAAAAGTCAAGGAATCAATCTTCGATTTCTTTATTTATTTTATCATTGACCGTAACAATTCAGCAATATTTTTGTACTGATATACCCTAGGACTGGCAAATCCCAGATGACGTCAAGACAGATCGATGAGAAGACAGGATTACTGGGTCAACGTGTTGTCACTAGTCAAGTACGTGAAGAGTTCCCTGCATCACCAAGCCGCAATCTTCATCGAGCATTATCACCGGCATACACCCCGTTACCGGCAGGTGATCTGGAATGGCAGGACGAGTTCAGACTTGAGCTGGGGTAAGTATAACCTGTTCCTGTAACTTTATGATTCTTCGTGTACACTTTACGTCATCGTTGTCATGATGGTGGTAAGTAATTAAGATTTCTTATTAGCTTCCATTGTTACTGATATCAGCCAACATAACCATCAAGCTCGAAAATACTTACAAGCCATCAATATGCCGTTTACGTGGTCACATGGTGTACATGGTCACGTAATGCTCACATCACGTATATTACGTAATAATCATGTTGTATAGCAGGTGAAGTTACCGTGCATCACGGTGCATGATAACATGTATTATAGCGCGTGAATGTCAGGTTAAGTGTGATCGATATATCTCGTGGTTGTCACATGGTGTATATCACGTGATTATCACATGGTGTATATCACGTGGTTGTCATCTAATAAATAACACATGGTTGTTACATGGTGTATATCACGTGCTTGTCACATGATATGTCACATGATTTGTCATTTGCATCATTTAAAATATATGATGCCTTTTTTCATCACAGAATCTCGCAAGGGGACAAGTTTGCAAAGGAACTTTATCTACCTCAGCTGGATAAGCTCAAGACGCATCTCTCCAAGGAATATTCCAAGAAATTCAACACTGAACCTAAAAGCTCCTTGTTTACTCGCATCCACAGCGATCACCAGGTAACACTTAAATTGTATCTTTGGTATTCTTTCTGTTGTTTGTACGTTCATGTTTCTCATTCTTTCCTGGCTTTCAGGATTCATCTTCTCCTCTATCACCGCCATCACCAACTTCGTCTTCGTTTTCCTGGGATTCTGGCTATATGTCAGCATCGTCAGCATCTTTGGTCTCTTCTATGGAATCAGCATTACCTCATTCTCCTGTGTCATCGCCATTAGTATCATCATCATTCCGAGATGCAATGTTGCTTGGTTCAGAAAGCGAAGACATTTTAACATCAGCTGCTCTTTCATCATCAGCTTCATTTGAAACACTGGGAAATATTTCATCGTCTTCACTGGGATTAGATACTTTTGGAATATGTTTAAGGTCTTCACAATCGAATGAACGTTTACAAAACTCAGTTGTGCGTCACGATGACGTTACTTTGTTATCAAGAGAAACAGAACCAATACGAACAGCAATACAAAATAGTTTACCTGCAGTAGATGGCGTGAGCTCTTCAATTGTGCGTCACAATGACGCTACTTCGTTATCTAGAGAAACAGAACCACTACGAACAGCAATACAACATAGTTTACCTGCAATGGATGATACATTAGAGCCATGGACATTTTGGGAACAATCTAATAATTCTCACTCAATATTGTGGTCACTGTCAACATCATCACCATCACCACTACCGTCATCATCATCATCATCATCATCACCATCACCACCACCGTCATCATCATCATCAATATCGTCATCATCGTCATCATCATCATCATCATTATCCTCATCATCTTCAGCAGGAACAGCACATTTGCTAACATCCTCATATTCGTTGTCATCGTCATCACCATCATCATCATCAATATCGTCACTATCGTCAAGGACTAAGTATAAACTCTTCGTCAAATGGTGAATACGGCCTGCAAGCTGTACGCAATACTCGAGTAAGATTTGCAGATGAGCCGTTACTATGGCAATATGAAGACGAGGAACATGATCTGAGAATCAAAACATTAGAAAAAAGGTAGGAATTGTAATTACGCTAAAAATCGCAGCCTTGAGTGTGGCGAGAGTGGTGAGAGAGTACTAGTCAGAGTCGGGGGGGAAAAGCTTGGCTTGCGTGTTTGAATAAAAGTTCCCGCCAAAACCACATGATGAATTGTAGATAAAGAATACTTTTAGTCCAGTAGTATAGAACCAATCATAAGCTGAGTTTTAAGAGGCTTGGCACCATCACGTGATAGCGGCAATGACATGAGGCAAGGACAACTGAATCTGGTTTAATCTGATTTACATGAGAAAGAATTTAGTTTCCCATGTTGTGCCTTCTGCCATGGCTGCAGTCACATGATGGTCCAAAGTCCTCTATTGCTTTCTTAGCACTTTACCTCTTTTGTTAGGTTAGGTTTAGTTTTATTGTTTGAGAAATCAGGCTCTTTTAGTCTATGAGCTTATCTTTGTCTTGAACCGTAGGCTAGCATAACACTGACGTACTGGTTATACTTATTGCGAATGCTATCTCAAGTAAAGAATTTTTTCTTTTTACAGGGTATTTTCCCAAAGACTCACGCGTAGTACGGGAATAAGTAAACTAAACATGGCTGATACAGATTGACAACGTGGTGTCTCCAGGGTCTTATGCATGTGGTACAACAAGACTAACCTTAAACTCACCAAAATAAAAGAAAATTTGAATAATCTAATTTTCTAATGTCTAAATATTATATACAAAAATGATAGCTGCCACTTCAAATTCAACTCTCCAGAATGAACTTCAACCAGAGCCCTTCACAGAAAGGGCTTTCATCCATCCTTCCTCAATGTTATATACAAAAGTGATAGCTGCCACTTCAAATTCAACTCTCCAGAATGAACTTCAACCAGAGCCCTTCACAGAAAGGGCTTTCATCCATCCTTCCTCAATGTTATATACAAAAGTGATAGCTGCCACTTCAAATTCAACTCTCCAGAATGAACTTCAACCAGAGCCCTTGACAGGAAGTGGCTTTCATCCATCCTTCCTTGCATTAGGCCTTTACATGATGCAACCATTCCACTATCCTCAAATTTCAATAAGAAAGAAAAGTTGTAAAGCATCTTAGACGTGGGTGTCAAATGATGCTATCATGCAAACGTCATATTGAAATTAAACGTTTTTATCAGTGAGGGGAGATCCGTATAGCCTATCGAACTATAGCAAAAACAATACAGAGAACAAACCAACTCTCTTGGAAAAAATATGATGCAATACTAGGTAGAGGCGTTCGAATGTCAATTAAGAATGATGTAACATATCTCTCATGAAAATATGTAAAAAGCTCATTTAAAATTTCAAGGTTATTAAATACTTTTTTAAGAAAAAAGTTAAAATTCCAGATGAATGTTTTTCACCTGGATCATTTCTGGGGAATATATAGGTGGATTTCTCAAATTAAAAAAACATCAAGTAGGTTTTGGTGGTTTTTACCAAATGGCATTGAATATCGCTCATTGTTGCAATTTGTTGTGATGAAATGTGGGTCCTTTTCGGACCCTACAGTCTGGTATAGAATAGAATTTCAGCCATCGGTAAACCCGTTAATTTTTGCACATGATTTAGATAGATTTTGGACCATTTTCACACCTTTTAAAATTATGCATTATTTATGAATAATAAAAAATAAGTCATTTTTGGCCATTTCTGACTAAAAAGCATGAACTATAGCCCATGGTTTTGACCGATTTTGACTCATTTTCACACCTTTTTAAAAATTATGCATCATTTATGAATAATGAAAAATAAGTCATTTTTGGCCATTTCTGACTAAAAAACATGGTTTTGACCGATTTGACCCATTTTCACACCTTTTTAAGAATTATGTATCATTTATGAACAATAAAAAATAGGTCATAATTGGACAATTCAGACCAAAAAGCATGGACTATAGCCCATGGTTTTGACCGATTTTGATCCTTTTTCACACCTTTTTAAAAATTATGCTTTATTTATGAACAATAAAAAATAAGTCATTTTTGGCTATTTCTGACTAAAAAGCATGGACTATAGCCCATGGTTTTGACCGATTTTCACACCTTTTTAAAAATTATGCATAATTATGAACAATAAAAAAAGTTCATTTTTATCCAATTCTGACCGAAAAGCATGGACTATAGCCCATGGTTTTGACCGATTTTGACCTATTTTCACACCTTTTAAAAAACTATGCATTATTTATGAACAATAAAAAATAGGCCAATTTGGACAATTCAGACCAAAAAGCATCGACTATAGCCCATGGTTTTGACCGATTTTGACTCATTTCACACCTTTTAAAAAATTATGCATTAGTTATGACAGTTAAGAAATAGTTCATTTATGGCCATTTCTGACTTAAAAGCATCGACTATAGCCCATGGTTTTGACCGATTTCCACACCTTTTTAAAAATTATGCATAATTTATGAACAATAAAAAAGGTTCATTTTTATCCAATTCTGACCGAAAAGCATGGACTATAGCCCAAGGTTTCGACCGATTTTAGCCCATTTTCACACCTTTTTAAAAATTATGCATAATTTATCAACAATATAAAATAGGTCATTTTTGGCTATTTCTGACCAAAAAGCATGGACTATAGCCCATGGTTTTGACCGATTTTGACCTTTTTTCACACCTTTTAAAAAACTATGCATTATTTATGAACAATGAAAAATAGGTCAATTTGGACAATTCAGACCAAAATGCATGGACTATAGCCCATGGTTTTGACCGATTTTGACTCATTTCACACCTTTTTAAGAATTATGCATCATTTATGAACAATGTAAAATAGGTCAATTTGCACCTTTTCTGACCAAAAAGCATGGACTATAGCCTATGGTTTTGACCCATTTCACACCTTTTAAAAACATATGCATTCTTTATGAACAATAAAAAAATTAGGTCAATTTGGACCATTTCTGACCAAAAAGCATGGAAAACCATGGTTTTGACCGATTTTTACACCTTTTTAAAAATTATGCATAATTTATGAACAATATAAAAGAGGTCATTTTTGTCCAATTCTGACCAAAAGCCCATGGTTTTCACCGATTTTGACCCATTTTCACACCATTTTTACACCGGAATGAAAAGTAGAACGGCTTAATAGCCACGAAGTACTTTTCTCAAATAAAAAGTCCGAGTGAACGCTCATTTTGCGTCTTGTTGCCATGAAAACCAAGATTATCAGCAGTTTACCGTATTATGCTGACATGCGCCATATTATGACCAGAGAGACAAAACTTACTATAAATTATTGCACTATAGCGCTGTACTTGAGGTTAGCTGAGGCTTTTCATTTACGGTAAGATTTAAGCTTAGCTGAATTGACAAATAGATGATATACTTATCAAACGTGAACTGAAGTCAGCTTTAATGAAGCACGGAATACATTTAAAAGTACTCACTGAAATCCCCGCAGTTGTCGAATGGAAGCAAAACAAATATTAAATTGTATTCGAATGAGACTATTATTTTCATTTAAGCTTAAGTTCTTCCTTCTTAAGCTGAATTAGAGAGTTCAGTCATAGGGCCCATTGCATTTAGTCAACTTCAGTGATAAGACTATTTAACTTTTGTGGTAAAGTATGCTTCCTAAGACTTGTATGAGTCATGGAACTTGAAAGACTAAATTATAGAGAAAAGCACTCTCAAGCAAGTCTCATATTTAATATGCTTGTTCAGATTTTGGAAAATGTTCACACAAAAAAAACCAATGTATTATTTGCTGAATACTCTTAACCTTTCTTATTTTGAAAGTAAATACATTTCTTTTTTTGTGATTCCTTTTGCATATGACACGAAAAAATTTTAATGTTAAAAATGTGTAGTTTATTGCCATTGATAAAAATATCACGGTTAAATTCGTTTCAAAAACGTGTTTCTCTAGAAATTTAAGAAAATTTAGCATGAGTTGTGACGTCATTTTGTTTACAAGTCTCCAAATTTAGTTGCAAATATACGAAATATGTTTGAATGTAGAATCTTAATTTCAGGTAGTACGATTTTCAGTTTCCCAACATTTTGAGAGTACTACGTAAGCTATCAAATGAAGCCCAATAGAATATCCCTTTTGTTGTTATTTTACACGAATTACAATTTATATTTAGTGCATTACTACCCAATCTAGTGTACGTGTCAACAAGATGACGTCATAAATTGGGCTTAATTTCCTCAAACGTTTGTGTAGTGATGATCTTGATTTTTCTGTTAAACGTTCTGAGATGCGTTCCTTCTTCCTCAAGCGTAATTATCCTGCTCATGTTATTGATCACGCCATTCGTAAAGTTTCTACTATTGATCGTACCACCGCTCTCACTCCTCACACTCGTCCCTCTAATGATCGCATTCCTTTCACTCTTACGTATCACCCTATTAATAATTCCATTAAACCCATTGTTAACCGCAACTTTTCTCTGCTTGACTCTGATACTCGCACTTCTGCTATTTTCAACAACCGCCCTCTTTTTTCTTATAAACGTGATCGTAATCTTCGTTCTTTCTTGGTCAAGGGAGTTCTTCCCTCTAACAAAGAACCTGGTACTTTTCGCTGTTCTCGTAAACGTTGTTACACTTGTCCTCACATAGCTTCTCAAACTTCTGTTGTCGGTCCTATATCAACTGTTAATATCACTGACCATTTTGTTTGTACCACTTCTAATGTTGTATACTGTATTAATTGTACCCACTGTAATCTTTTTTATGTGGGCGAAACTGGCCGCCGTCTTGGTGATCGCATTTGCAATCATCTTTACGATATTCGCAATAACGATCCCACCAAACCAGTTTCCCGGAATTTTAATCTAGCTAATCATTCTCTTTCTGACTTCATTGTTTTCGGTCTTTCTTTGATTAACGGCAATAATGAATGTCGCAAGACCAAAGAAATGCGGCTTATTTACCTATTGGGCACTCTTAGTCCCAACAGGAATAATGAACGCTTTGCTTTCAACTAACCTTTTCTTTTGTCTTTTAATTGTTTGTTTTTGTTTCCTTGCCTACCCTGTTCTCATTGGTTTCCTTTGTCTTATTCTATCTTATATACACGCCTCTCTAACACCTCTTTCTCTTTTACTCCAACGTCAGTTTGTTCATCTTTTTCACGGTCTATAATTTACCTTTTCATCATTACTGTTTCATTAGAAACACCGACGCAGCTCACACTAGTTTTTAGCTAGTTATATCTTTTTGAGCAGTGGGTCTCTTGCTGCATCGTTGTTGAGATTCTTTTTACTTTTGCAGCAACTTCCAGCTTGCCACCCTCATTCCAGAAAGAATGGCTCCTTTTGAAGTATGGGCGTGCAGTGCGTTTGTAATCTCTTAGAGATTCCTGTCTCTTTTCAATGAGCAGGAGGTTAGTAGCAGCATCCAATCGATTGATTTTTCTGTGAAAGTACCTTCGAAAATCATCATTTTTTTTCTCAACACCTGAAAGTAGATAGCAAGTAATTGAATTATTTATGATTTGTTAGAAATGTTTTACCTTGTCCACTAAACTGTTTGATGTTTCCATGCTCCTGCAACATGCCTGGAATGTGGTATACCAGAATGTGCATATAAGGTGTTATTATTACTTTGTGCTTATACCCTGGTCCACTCCTAGCCATGCTGTTCATGAGTCTTCCCCACTCCTTTGCCTAAAAAATATATAAATAATAATTCAATTATCTGCAAGCGATAGCGAGGATCATCTTCTCCTATCATAGGAGCCAGCATATGAAGTTATGCTGGATTGACCGGGGGTTCTGTGAGCTCTGAAAAGAGCTCCCGGTCTAAAAAATTAAAAATTTGTAAAGGAGACATGTTGAAGTGTTGCGAAGTGTTGCTTACCAGCGTGTTCAGAAAGAGGGAATGATGAGTCGGACTCAGTTCGCTGACTCAAGTTTGCCAATTTTTTTTGGAAGAGATCAATCATTAAGAAGTGCAAGAGAGAAACCTTTTGTCCAGAAAAGAAGTCCATTCAAAACCCATTAAACAAGTTTTTCTCTTATCCAATCCCAAAGCCTCGTGTTTGACAGTTAGAATAAAAGCTATATTAACTAAACAAAAGGCACGGCGTTCGTTCTTTTTTCTTGATCAATACGACGCTAAACGTCGTGCTATGTTCTTGTGTATTCAGTAATTGTCTGAAATGAGAGTATTCTCTTGCCCGCGGCGATTGAATTTTAGAGTGATTTAACCAAAAAGACAACATGCTTGTTAAACTAACTTGTTTATTAGGCAAACGTTAGGCAAACTATAAATTTAACGATTTACAACCTACAATTTACATTTTGGTCTGAAACGTGGTTTATGCAGAGGGTTATAATATTTACAACAACAAAGAGATAAAGCTTTTATTTTTTGTAATAACCTAATGAATAAAAATATTCTTCATTGCTGTCGATCTTCTCTGCGTCTATTAGAATAATTTCGTTGCCTTGCAAGTCCTGCGGTAAGACATGATTGGTTGATGAAGGAGTCTATCAATGAATTCACTATTCACACTGCATAAATTAGAGCAGCGTATATAAAATCACTAGTTGTAAATATATTATTCACTTGGCTCAACAACCGCACCGGCCGAAAGTTTTAAGTTTGCTTCTACATCAACATCGTCCTCATTTTGCTTTTGCACGATAAATGACAATAAAGTCCAATACCCCAGACCTTCGCAAGCGGGAAAGGAACCAGAGCCGGTGTAACAAGTGCAACAACAACAGCATGGTTTTCAGGCACAAGGACAACAGCATGGCGGTCAGGCCCAAGGACAACTACAGGGCGGTCAACCGCAAGGACAAATTCCGAGACAAGAACAGCTCGAGGTAATATTCGTTGCTTAACCTTAACGACGTTTGTCTGGGCTTTAATTTTGGTTTGGGTCGCCTCGTGTACTACTCCTTTCATATTTCCTCCGCCCTTTTACAATAATTTACAACATTTTCCCCTTTTAACTTTAGTCACTGGTTTGCTCTATATATCTTATGATTTGTACGGTTTTAGACTTATTTATATTTCTTAATCTGCGTTATTTTAAAATGCCATGGAGTTTGTTACACGTAAATTTGTGGTAAGCCGTCCGGTGTAATTTGACAAAGTCCCTAGTGCGTAACGTTTTTAATCCTCTTCACAATTGTCTCTGTTCAAATGGTATTAGGCGTTTACACAGAAGCAATTAAAAAAAAGAGTTGATATTTAGAAATAGTAATCAGTGGAAATGAACAATATTGAGGATTGAAGTTATTCTTTGTATACTTGTGCCTTTATTAAAATCAAGAGAAATCGTAAAAGAAGAAGAAGGGAAAAAAATAGTAAATTGCAGGGTTATGGCAAATTAAGAGTATCAAAATGATTGCGAAGTATTCCATACCATTACAATGACGATGAGTATTGAATTGTTTGATATACTTTTATAATATTAAATGAAGAAGTTAAAAAAAGGTGATGATGAAGAGCATTGAGAGTATTGAAGTTAACAAGATATATATACTACGAATGACTGTCTGAGATTATAATGAGCATATAACAGATACAAGATGAAAAAGAAAGATGCCTGAGCAATGAATATTAAGATAACAGTGAAGCGTTATTAAGGATGGTTTTTTAAAATATCAAGAACAAGATGATAAGGAACTAATGAGAGGAAGTTATTGCTCATTCAAGTATACTATATATGCATATTACAGCAGTTATCAAGATGTCACTGCAGAATGTGACTTGTTGACCCAAAAAACACACCTAATCAATAGATGGACCGACTGAATGGAATAATTAATAGATGGATCGACTGAATGGAATAATCAACAGATGGACTGACTGAATAGAATAATCAATAGATGGACCGACTAAATGGAATAATAAGAAAAAAAAAGAAAAAAAACAAAATTATGATAAATTATCAGCGTCAGAATGTTAACAGTCTCTTTTGTGTGTGTGTCTGTGTGTGTTTGCAATTATATCGTTTGTCAAGTCACGCATTACTCTTCTCTTCAAGCCCGCTATACTTTTTTAAAATCATAACAGCCATTAGGAGAGCAGGGAGGAATTAGCCAATGAATCAGACTTGCTTATCTAGTGAAGTTGCTACAGCGTTACAGATCTCATTTAGTGGTTAGCCTTCTACGTGAGGAAACACAGATATTTAAAAAAAAGGGGGGGGGGGAGAAAGAAATGGAAAAAGAAAAGAAAGAGAAAGAGAGAAAAAAAAGAAGAAAGCAACTAGCGTCTCCATTTTAATTTCACCAATATTTTCTCGCTTTTCGATGGCCAGGCCAACATAGTTTCGTCGTCTTATGCATTACGGAGAGTGGAGAGTTTTGAAAAGGGGTAGCTCTACCCCCTCTCGGCTTTTTGCTGTGTCAAAACTGTCCTCTCTCCGCTGACCCGGGGTTTCCCTCACTCGCGTCTGATACTGGCGTTTTCGTTTTCTTTATTTCGTTACCAGCCAATGTTCTGGGCTTGGGAAAAGTCTGAAGAGTTCGATAAACCAATCAATAATGGTGTTGAGAAAAGAGTAGATATACACTGGGTGAACTTCCGAGGAAACCCCGTTTCGGTCAGTGGAGAGAGGATGGCTAATGATCAATTTGGTAATATGTTAGACCCAATTGTTAAAGAATTACGTTACATCATCTTCTCCCATCATCGGGTTGGCCCAGAATTAATTTAGGAGCCTTTTAAGCATTTATTTGAACAACTGTAATTTATACGCTTGACATTTAAGCAACTGCAGTATCATTGTTAGATCATACATACCCTTCGCACTGCTCTTAAAACGGGTTCATATAATATTTGTACGGCGAGCATTATTTCATACGTAGCACGACTTCACACTCGAATCTAAGCACTAACAATTTAAAAGTATTTCAAATTAATAAAAAAATTTAGTTTTAACAAAACTGTTGATTCAACTTAGTTTAGATAACAGTACCTCAAACACTTCTTCCTCGTGTCGGTTGTCCGCCATGTTTACTACGGTGTGCGCTGAGATTCCATGAGTCCCGAGTCAGTTTGCATCTCCGGAACAAGTCAGTAATATGACGCCCAAATTAACGTTCAGAAGCTGCATACTCGTCAGTTATCCAAGATTAACAGAAGGAATAGCTTTATTTGTTAGGTTTTTGCTTTAGCATATTGAAAGTTTCGAAGCCATCAATCTTATTAATTAGAAAAAAATTAAAAAATAGTAGTAAACATAATTAGAAAATTAATTGGAAAAAAACCCATTGATTTTCATGTCAGCTGAAAACGGTTTAACCTAGATTTTTAACGACTTATAAAAGGGAGGCATTTGCGAATATTTAGTTTTATTAACGAAGCGATTTGTAAGCGGTTTCGAAAATAAAACTCCGAGTTTTGGAAAATTTACATCTTAACATATTTATATATCAGAAAAAGGGAACAGCTGTAGCCCTGTCACTAGATACTTGTAATGTTTTGACGTCATCGTTATTTGATGGGGAGGAGCTTAGCCGCTCGAGCATGCGGCGCGGGTGTTTTGAAATTCAACTATTGCTGGTTTTCACATGACGTCATCAAAACATCAAAATCTAAGCTATAGATCGTATAAAGACATTTCTCAAGTATGTTTTAGAAGTCAGTGTTATAAGTCACAAGAAAAAGTCTCGAGTCATTTCGATGTTTGGTTCCCGAGTTATGATGGTTGAGTTTGTGTCACGCAATGCCGTCACGTCTATCTAAATAGCGATCAAAATAGTAAAATAATTTACTTTAAATAAAATATTTTGCCTCAGACACATTTAAAATATCTATTCGAAGTATATTTAAGTGAAAAATAGTCAAACATATTAAATATTCTATCATTTTAAGCCTTTGAAATTTCGTTCGCCATGATGGTGTACCAACTTGGAACACCAAGATGGCCGCTCCATACATTTTAACCAAAAATTGCGCCATGTTTACTCTACTTTGACCGATTTTGGACCATTTTCACACCTTTTCTTTTTATATATATATTTGATTTTTAGGCATTTTTGATCAAATTGCATAGGATATAGCTAATGGTTCTGATCGACTTGTGACCAGTGTAAGTAATGTTTAAAAAACGAATAGGAGTGTTTTATCGGGTATAAAAGCACGCGGCGTAGCCGATTGGTTTTAGACCTGATAAAACACGATTTACGACTTTTTTGAACTGCCTTAAAAACTCATGAACAATTTTTAAGATTTTGGTTCAACTGGAGCCACCATACACGTCACGAGCCTGGACTTTTATACTTCGATAGCAGTTCGTATGTAACTGTCATGTGTAGTTGAGGTTTATACATTACTATCATGTGCAGTCATTCCCAATAAAGGCTCCCACATTTTAAAGACAGCATGCTAGTCTCAAGACAGGATTGCCTAGTCAATTAGATTTCGTGGGTCGTCGGTGATCGTATGTGAGACAGACCTTGATGAGGCTCTAAGTCTTCATCTAAATTTGGAGATACCTTTATCTCTGATAAAGTCGTCCTTATTACTATTCTTTATACAAACTAGTGTAGAGTTCTTTATCGGATATAAAGATCTTTCTTATTAGAATTCTTTCTTCATTATATAAAGAATACTAATGAAGAGGACTTTATCTGGTGTATGGTGACTCCAATTGGACCAAAGGCTTATTCATGAGTTTTTGAACGTCTTATAAAAATTATGCATTATTTTTGAAGTTTGAAAAATAGGTCATTTTTTTTTCCATTCCTGACTAAAAACATGGGCTATAGCCTATCGTTTTGATTGATTTTGGACTATTTTCCCACGTTTCTCATTTTTTAGGGATACAAAATAGGTAATTTTTGGCCATTTCTGACGAAGAATTATTATTTATGAGGGATGCCCATAAGTTATCTTGAGCATTTTTTGACCAAAAAGCATTAGCTATTGCCCTTGGTTTTCATTGAATTTGATCATTTATTTTTGATTGAGTATTTATGAGTGATGCAAAAAAGGTAATTGTTTCAATATTTGACCGAACGGCATGATTTATCTCGTATTTTCTCATCTTTGGGGTTGTACGGGGTGGGATTTGTGCTATTTTAAAACAGGTCGGATTTTTCGAGGTTGTTGATGAAAAAGAATGGTTTATAGTCCCTGTATGCTATCAAATTTAGCCCTTACTTTACACTTTGTCTTAACTCATCGGTTGCAACCCGGGTTATAGTCGTTGTGGGTTCCGCGGTGTCGTATTTGAATAGAGTCGAATGTTGGTTCTCTCCTGTGCTTCCGGAGTTTTTCTCCGGAGGGATCTTCGATTTTATTCCCCTGCACCGCTATAGAATCAACTCCTACATTCCCATTCAATCATGGAACGAATGTCACAGGTTTGTTAGCCACTGTCTATAAAGTGATACCCTTGTAAAAACCAATGACGCAATATTAGGGAAGAATTTTGCCATCGGAAAAACAAGTCCAGTTTTAGCGGTTACTAATCAAAAAGGCCGCGATAAAATTTGGGTGTTGCTATACCAGAAAAGGTGTGGAAGTCTGAAAAATGCAAAACTTTACCATGAATATAATCATTCAATTGGTTTTTTTCTCTGCTATGAAATTTCAAATGTGTTCCTCAATACTTGTCAAGTGTTTTGGCAAGTGTTTTGGCTTAGCTTTCAAGGATAACAGGTGGTCGATTTAAGAAAACCTAGAGAAACGTTTGTACTGTAGTCAATTCTTCGTTATCATTATATCGATCAACTTTAAAAACTTGCAGTGAAAAGACAAGCACCACTTTGACAATATAGCAGCAAAGTTTGGACTTTTCAGGGCTAGACGAGCAGGGTAAGTTCAAATAGTTGTTAAGGATGCGCATATCTCCTCAAGCAATCTTATGTTAATTCATCCAATATAACAGAAACAAACTTCTTTTCTCTTTTCTTTATTTGTTATCGAATATATACCAGTCTGACGATACTTTAAGTAACTCTTTCTTTAAAGACATTGAATTAAATGTTTCAAATGGCGTGTTTATGTTCATGCCTAAAATCAATTATGCCAATGAATTGAGGCAAAATTATTCAAGAAAAACATGCCATTAACTTTCAAAGGATGCCCTCAGGCAGTATCCTTCCAACGTAAAATAAAATCATATCTATCTCAAGTTTCCGCCCTTGTCTAAAATAATAATGAATAAAACGAAAAAAAATATTTCTTGTCTGGGGTTAGCTTTTGCTCTCCCTCGCTTCGCCACTTTTTTCATCAGTTCTTACATGGTGGCTCAGATGATCTTGCTTGCAATTAGCTCCTGTAAAAATCACATAAGGAAACCATTTTTCAACATATTTCACTTTAACAACAGTAGACTAATGACTATCACTTATAGTAGAGCCCTCCTCTGGGGATATTATTTGGTCAATGGAAGGTTCAAAGTCCAGTTCTAAGATTAATAATATTGTAATAAATAAATAAATAAATAAGAATAAATATTGTAAACATGACAAACAAATTATATAATATGAACCCAATTTTAAGCCGTTGTTTTAAGAAACGTTAAGATCAAGTTCTTGAATTCCCACTTATAGAAAATCCATAGGTAAGAGAAGTTGACGTGACATGATGGTCGTAAGGCGATCCGAGGTGGCAAGGGTACACTCCTGAGTAGAAGGTAAGGCTCGTAAGAAAAATTGATACTCAATAAGAATAACTGAAAAGCATAATACGTGTGCAGGTCATG
Source organism: Actinia equina (assembly GCA_011057435.1). NCBI lineage: Eukaryota > Metazoa > Cnidaria > Anthozoa > Actiniaria > Actiniidae > Actinia > Actinia equina. The sequence continues at coordinate 344,479 of WHPX01001094.1, forward strand.
TCCTTTTTAAAATAACTATTGTCCGGTCGCTGATTCCAAGTCACGAATTAAAAGATTACGATCAAATAGCTTTAATGCGTATCAACAAGATCGCCCCGACAAGACCAGCCAGTGGACTTTAAGGCTTTGAACTTTAGAGTTAGAGATATTCAAAGCCTAATACAAATCCTCACTGTGTTAAAATCCCCATCCCCTAGATTGAGGCCTAAATAAGACCAGAGGACCAGGGAATAAGGATCTACATAATCGGATCGAAAGTGCATACATGTTATTATGTCATGATATACATAACCTCTGAGAACGCTAATTCATATTACATTATATACTTATAATTTATGTATTGTTGAGCGATAGGGGTGTTGCTGAATACATTTGGCCAGACTTGCTCGTTGGTCGCCCGTCGGGTGATTGAGACAACTAATGTATCCAAAAAAAATAGACGTCAACTGTCAATGGCGTAACCTTCTTTCGTCATTTCCGGTAGGATTATCATTATCTTCAAGATAATTTACAAACACAAAGAGAACACTATAGGTGCATGGACTGCAATGAGCCTATAACATATCGCTATGGATTACATTAGAAGAATAACATCAAAAAGCCATACAGAAAAGAAAAGTTTACCAGTGAAACAGAAAATTTCCCATGGAGTTGGGCACATTTTGAACGACCTAGCCGCAAGTGTTTGGTTCAGCTATCTTATTATTTATCTGACCAAAGTAGCTGGGCTGTCTAATAGGCATACTGGATTGGTCGTTCTACTGGGACAGATTGCTGATGCTGTGTTTACGCCGTTTATAGGAATCCTCTGTGATAGAACAGTGTGTCGTTATGGACGACGAAAAATTTGGCATATAATTGGTAGTGTCTTGACTAGCTTGTCGTTTCCAATGCTCTTCATTCGAATGCTTCCTGAAGGGTCGTCGTCGAATTTAAAAGTCGGTTATTATGTTGCTATTGCTGCCGTGTTTCAATTTGGATGGGGATGTGTGCAGATAAGTCATCTTTCTCTAATTCCTGAAATTTGCCACAGAAATAATGAAAGAGTCGAACTGAACGCGATCAGGTAACGTAGATCTTGCTCAATGGCACGGTAGGGTTCTGAGTTGTCTTGTTGAGTAATTAGTTATTTATTTTTTAATTTAGTTTCTTTGTTCTATGCACCGTGGGTGAATGGAAGAAATGTTTAATCGTGACATTAAGGCTCACAGAAGCGACAATTATATGCACTGCATTCATTTTAACGTCACCCCTGATGCCTAACACTGAATGCCAAGCAATACAGATGACAAAAGTAGTGCCACTTTTAAAAACTACATATTCATAATGCATGTTCTTAGCTAAATAACTTTAATCCATCGACAAACATGCATGAAAGATAATGGGCTAGAGTTCTCTAGATAAACGCTCAGCATGTTCTTGAATAGAAAATGCATCATTGAAGTCAGCAATAGAAATGAATCCAAGCAGCGAACCGTTTCAGAAGAGAATTTCCTAGGTTGAGACGTGCATAAAGTAAGTTTATTGGTACAAAAAAAATATATGAAAAAATACATCCTCATATTTACATATGACAAATGGCCAAGCATAAAACAATACTTGGAACGCAGGAAAATATGTTTTTACGAGGAAACGCTTCATTTCTTTTGGTAACGAGTTCATATTCGTTTTTCTTAATGACATCAATGGTCCAGAACGAAAAGGGTGTACAACGACTCTTGATCATTATTGTAAGATGTTTTCTTGAATCCCCTGAGGGATCGAGGTAACGTCTAACTTGGAAACCATATCATTTCTTTTTCTCTTTATTTGCTTTTGCTACTAAACTGTTTCAAAATAAACTCTTACCGTAAATCAGATCCTGAGTAGTGGACATGGTTCGAGGATTAAACGACCTGTTCTGAAAACTTTTTGTAAACGAATCATACCTTTCATCTTTCTTTCTTTCTTTGATACTAAATTATTTGAAAGCATTCGATTATCCCACGAAAAGTTTGTGACCTTCAAGTTTGTCTTAACAAAAGCTTATTTTTAAGAAAAAACATCCTTTGTTTACCTTGTTAACAGTCAAGAAATAAAGTTAAAGATCTTATTTAACGTCAGTTCAGCTACTACTTCAGCTAGCTTTTCTCTTCTCAATCAGTGACTCTACACGGATTTTTTAAAGTGTTTGTAACGAGTTAAATTGTCAATCATCAGACTGAACTCTAGACCGAACGGTTTGATAGGCATGAATCCACTCCATCACGCTCTGTTCAAGAACCCAGTGAAGTGTCGTTTATAAACGACAATAAGATTGACATGTAATCAAAAAAAATTGAAAGAAAACCTCTTTTGTTCGACCACTAATAATACCCGTGGCTGTGATAAAGCAAATCACAGCAGCAATAAGTAGATTTTTAAAATTATTTTTAATCCCGTTCCGGATGAAGTAGAATAAGGTTGAAAAAGAGGTTACAACGAATGAGGCACACTTTTGACAAACACACCGCAACTTGTACCTTAAACGAATGTGATAATGCGGGGTCCGGGTTTATTATTTTCTTTTTCTTTAAGATAAAATAAAAAAGGTAATAATAGCTTTTCAGGGAGAAAAGTGTGGACGTTGCAGTGAAGGTTTGACGGACTTTCTTGTCTTATCAAAATCTGTCTGTAAATCGTTTGCTCAATGCAAAGCACGATAAGACCTCTTTCGAAGTAACCTTGGATAGGCTCATAGGAAAACACAAAAAAACAACACAGGTAGACAAAAAGCATGATTTTATTAGTATTTACCTGTTAGCCTTGCCAAGATAATTTTGGAAAGGTTGTATTTAGGATTCCGTTTAGTTGACCTGTTACTCTTTTGGCGAACTGAGAAAAATAAAATAATATAAATGAAGATGTGTAAAGGCCAAGGTCATGAAACCTGAATCCAAGGATTACAATTACTGAGATATAAAGACAAACTACTGGGGACTTAAGTTATAACCGATCAATATTTACGTGCAACTTTATCATAACATTGAATAACCTTTGGAATAATCCTCTGCTTCCTGTGATAGAAGATTTCCTGATATTCATGGATCCGGTCACGGAAGTCTTAGTTCCTTCTTTACGGGTTAACGAATAATATCAATTGGGTCAAAACCCACTGATAAACAGTAAAACAATCATCGATAGATTCTTAAATGAAACCTTAAGCAGTAACAGAAACTTGGAAATAGGAAAAGGGAGTTGAGGTCAAATATTTATAGGACTTGGAAATGTTTTTAGTTCATAAAAAGTAGTGACTTGTTGCTTGTTTTCGCGTACGCTGTACTCGTATAAATACATGCGCAGAGCCTGCGTTTTTTCTGGCCTGCGGTGCGGTGAAGAACGAGGGCGCTGGCATAATCCATTTTTTTGAGACCAGGATTTTTGTCGACTTTCGGTATAACAGCGCACGCGTTCAAAGACTTGCCAAAAATTAGAAATACTTTCCCCCCGATTTTTAATTTTACTTTGATTTTTACTTTAATTCTGAATTATATTTAACTTTTACTTTGCTTATTTGATCGTTTATATCTCACTTCCCAAAAATTGCGCATGCGCCAAAGTATGGATTATGCCAGAGACCTCGTTCTTCGCCGCAACCAGAAGAAACGCAGGTTCTAGGTACGAGATTGCATATCCTCGTATAAGCTATTTATGGCAAAATCTCTATTTTTTGCGACGTCACATGTAAAAACGCATGTTTGTCCGAACCTTGAATGTCATCTGGTTGGTCTTCAGACTGGAATGCTGACTTGTATTTGTCTTTATACAGATCTGCGCTCACTTTTGTCTGCGGCATTTATGTTTATGGCGTGACATGGATTCTACTGGGAGAAAGCAAAGATAGTGCGCTATCACCAAGTGTGTGGAAGCAGTTTATGGTAAGTTTTAAAAACAAGGAAAATGAGCGAATCGATCCAGGATTTCTCACAAGGAAGGGTGACTCCTCCAGTTATCTCAACGAATCATCTCTCATCGTCCTCATCGTTTATCAATAATCGTATTATTTTTGGGGAGTCCAAAATAGCCCTTTACTTTGCATTGTTTGCTCTTTCATCAAAAATATTTTCTATTTTAACTTTCTAGTACCTGTCATTCATAATCGTTGCAACAGGAAACCTATTTAATGTCCTCTTCCACGCGATAACAAAGGAGCCTCATTCCGAAGCTCTCGTCAGATGGTTAGCAAAAAGACACTTGAAGAAAACAAGAGCTGTGGGAAGTAAGTGTGATGTTAAAGAAGGTACGTTGAAAGCAATTATGTGTCATAGGTGCGGAGCAGTTAAAAGCTTTAAAAAAGCTTTAGAATAATAATAACAGTGATTATACCTCTGTGAAGTGGACCACATACTGAAGCGGAACAGCCAGTTGCACGGTCATACGATTATTTCCCCATATTTTACTGTAAGATGAACCATACAAGGTCCCGTAAATTTCATTCGGGTATAACATTCCTGAAGAAATAATGGAGTTCAGGAAGAGAAGGTTGCATAAATTGACCAAATTTTCTTGCTCTTTGCAAACAAAGGAGCCACAGTCTTTAGTTATAATTAATCGATATATCTATTTGCAATAACCACTTACCTTTATTAATAATATTTTTTTCCATTTTGTCTTCTTAAAATTCATTCCCTAAAATTTAAATTTCGTTTGTTTTAATGTCAGCATGTTTAATATCAAGAGCTAATAATCCATCTTGCATTGTGCATTCTTTACTTTGCCGTTGGTTGTATTTGGGAATATTCTTACGCTGAAATACACGACTTTCAAAAATGGCCGCCAAACTCGGTTGGGAATAGGGACAATTGAATAGAAGCGAGGTAACTAAAGTAAGGCCTCATTAGTAAACAAAGTCTACTCAGTACGATATTTTCTGTCAAAGTCATTCACCCTTACTTCAATAGACTCTAAAAATAACTCGAAGTGGTGAAATGAATGACTTTGACACAAAAGCCACAGAGGTATTCTACGAACAAGAACATGTTCTATTTACGACAGCGGTGTAAGAGAGCAGGAACAATGCTATGACAATAAAATAATTTCCAATTGAGAATACGATTGCTATTGCTTTGCTATTTGTACATGGCTGCTGCAACAATTCTCTTTTAATTCGTATTAAAAAGCTTTTTAAATCCCTTTTAAAACAGCTTGTAGTGAAGTCAGGTACCAAGCAGCAGGCTCACCGAACCGACGTAGTGGCGCCACTCCTTCCATTTTAGTCTCATTATATGATGACGATAAATACAAGCATTCCAAGAATAATAATAACGGTGAATTGTACACTTCGCACAGTAGCAGCAACATAAACGAGGATACTCCGTTGATGGAGGATCATGAACTTGAAGATAATAAAGAACTCGAAATTATCGACAGAAATAAGGAATACCAAGTACAACGAGTAAGGACGAAGAAACAATGGATGACAGATCCTACGCTCTATAAGGTAAGGCTATAAAATTTGAGGGTATGAACACCTAATAGCCTGTGGTCCGTCGTGCCATTATCAAATTGATCGTTTTAGCTTAGGCGTATTGTCTTCCGCGTGCCATTCCCTAGAGTATCATTCCTTTGCTTAATAGCTGTACATGAGAAGAAATATGACCTATGGATACAGCTCAAACAAAGAAAATGACACTTGGTCTGAAATGGGAGGAAATTTCGCCAAAGGGTAAAAGAGTCTATTGGATTTTGGAAAAGTTCACTATTGTTTACGGAGGAAGGAAACCTTGATAATCAGGAGAAAACTCTCGAAGAAAAGGAGAGAAAAAACAAGTAATTCTACCAACTCGTGACGACAGGTCCGAGACTAGGAACCCAAGACAACAGGTGACACATTAATAGTGAGCACCATGCTTCCTCCCTTTTGTTTTGTAAGGTTCAGTTTAACCCTGCCTTTTTGTGGTTTCAGGTTGCACTGATTTACATGTGCACTCGCATAGTTGTAAACGTCTCACAGTCTTATCTACCGATCTACCTTACCGAGACTATGAAGTTTAACAAGGTAAATATTATTTTTAAATATTAGCATTTGTGGAACCTGAATAAAGCTAAATATTTGAAGTGCATGGCACCTTTCCTCTCCGTAGATTTGCATTGCAGGTCTAAGGCGTATCTCAAAGAAGACCCTTTTTAGACCCGCAATGCACCTTGGGTAAATTACCTGATGCCTGAACCTTATGTCTGTCTTTCAATCTGAAATTCTCAATTTTGAAATTTCTTAATCGGTCTTTTGCAGGAGGCAATTGCGTATTTCCCCCTCGTCGTACTTATCAGTGGAGTTCTTGCAAGTATTGGAGTCAAACCTTTAACTAAAAGACTAGGAAGCAAGGTATGTCAAGATTTTCACCTAATCCTGTTCTAACTTATGGCTACGTTGGCTAGTGCACTCCTTTTTAAACTGAGGTCCACTATTCAGTGACCCAGTGACCTCACATCTTTGGGCCTCCCAAGCTAGTGGTCTATTTCCGTTTGAATTTGAGAAACTCACGCTATGGATGCAAGTACATTGCCGTGTCCTCCACGGTACTGTATATACGACTCGAAGCATTTTCATTGGGCTGATCGGTAATCTCGTGCTTTGTTATTGGTCCAAAGTATGCTGTGAATTTCGTAGCGTGAAAGTGCCACGTGCTGTCCAGTTTTAGAGTAATATGGAAAGAAACCTTACATAACATATCCCAGTTTACTCATCAGTGTAATAACTGTCTTCTCATGTTTTTTTACCACTTAAGATCACCTACTGCATTGGATCCTTGATGGCCTTGGGAGCATGTTTCTGGTACTTTCTTCAGTCCATCGAAGGACGTAATGCTATTTATGCCACTACTGTCTTAATGGGTGTCGGTGGTTCAGTGATGCTTGTCACGGCTTTGTCGTTGATCTCGGAACTTATTGGACACGATAAGGTACGCTTTGCTCATGACACAAAGGGTAAGGTCGAGCCTCCAGTAAAGTAAAGCCTTCATTTGTTTTTTCTCCAATTGACCCCTAAACTATAGCACTGGAGGTTGAATGCGGTGTTGATGGGAAGAGATCACGGAGCAGCTCAGGTCTCTTGCAACTTCCCGTAAAAAGGTCAACACAATACAACACTGATCGACTCACCTCATTTTACGCTGATATCTGTTTTGACTACTGTTCCGTCTGCAATAATAATAAGAAAAATTACCATAATGACTTGGAGAAAGTCCGGCACAGATATGTCATTCACCAACACCTTTTGAGCGTATTGTCCTTTTACTGCCGAAAAAATTATTTTTCCCTATTTTTGTTTACCCAGAAATCAGGCGCCTTTGTATACGGAGCGATAAGTTTTACAGACAAACTGTCAAGTGGAGCTGTTATAGCTATTATACAAGAATTCAACCCAAGAAAACAACAAACGTTAGTAACAGCTTTATTAATCGCTTGACAATAACGAGTGAATTGTTGGGCAATATCGCATAATGGCCACCACTCTTGTCTTGAAACTGTTCCTAGGCAGCAATTGGGATTTGAGCCCAGGTTTATGGATAGAAACGAGTTCACAAATGTCAATGTTCAACTTTGACAGTATAAACATTTGATGCTAGACATCCGCAAGAGCTAAGGCGTCTTTGACAACTTTTTGCGCATATTACTGTGGCTTAGCTTAAAGCAGTACTTTTCACTGATGCTCTTTGTGTTTTAGAGTTGATTGTGCTTCCTGTGATGATTATGTGCGTAACATACAGAGTCTTGCTCCAGGGATCGCCGCAACAGTCGCCCTAATTACAGCTATTGTTTTTTTTGATTCTATCTTTGTGTGTCGTAGAAGAGGTACGTAGATTTAACATTTGTCTAATACGGAATTAAGTGCAGATACGTTGTTATCAAAACATATACAGATGGATGGACCGGTCTGAATATGGATGGATGAATGAATGAATGAATAGATAGATGGAGCCAGTGGGAGGGAGGGAGGGAGGGGAGCGAGGGAGCCAGCGAGGGAGCGAGGGATTAATACATGGGTGCACGAATCGTCGGTCATATTTTTTACTCATCATTTTGTTTTGTTCCTTTCAAAGTTGAAAAACGTGACATAGGAGTACAAGCAAAGATTGAAGTAGAGATTAAAGAAGACAAAAAACAAGACGATGATATGATCTGTGATAACAGTCCACGAGTCAAACATTATGCTACTACATCAAGACTAACGGATGTTCCAGTAGAAAAACAAAATATTAATTCGAGACAAACTAACCATTCTAGTGCATCTTTAACACCAAATAATACTCTACACGAACCAAATTATGATGTTTGGCAGAAGCAATGTGATTCATTTGAAGCAAGAAACTTTATGAATGATACAGCACCAAATAATGAATACACAGCTTTTAGATTAGCGTCTGGGTGTTTACCATCACCTTTATTGGAAAGAAGAACAATTGTGTGATGGCATGTGATGCTAGATATTAGACGACAGTGATGATGACGATAACAAGTTTACAATCATCTTCGATGGAAAAATTAATGTTGTAATGACATATGCTAGGTATTACGCGACGATGATGATGATGGCGATGATGATGATGATGATGGTGACGATGATCTCAACTCTAAACTAAATGTCTGGATATTTGGCATCACCTTTAGTGGAACTATAAGGAACAAGACATATGCTAGGTATTAGACAAAAATGATTATGAAGAAAACGTGATGTTTATCTCAACTCTAAACTAAATGTCTGGATATTTGGCATCACCTTTAGTGGAACTATGAAGAACGAGACATATGCTAGGTAATAGACAAAAATGATTATGAAGAAAACGTGATGTTTATCTCAACTCCAAACTGGATGCTGAAATTTTGCCATCGTTGGAAAGAATAACAATAGTATGATGGTAAGGCATTTGATACAGTTGAATGTCAGATAATGGTGATAATAATGATGGTGGTGATGGAAATGATGCTGCTGCTGGTGATGAAGATAATTAAGATGGTGATGCTGCTGGTGATGATGATGATGCTGCTGCTGCTGATGATGATAATTAAGATGGTGATGCTGCTGGTGATGATGATGATGCTGCTGCTGATGAGGATAATTAAGATGGTGATGCTGCTGGTGATGATGATGATGCTGCTGCTGCTGCTGATGATGATGATAATTAAGATGGTGATGCTGCTGGTGATGATGATGCTGCTGCTGCTGATGAGGATAATTAAGATGGTGATGCTGCTGGTGATGATGATGATGCTGCTGATGATGAGGATGATTAAGATGTGGTTGCTGCTGCTGATTATTAAAATGGTGATGCTGCTTATGCTGATGATAATTAAGATGGTGATGCTGCTGCTGGTGATTACATTGTTTTTGTTGATGATCATGGTGATGATGATGGTGGTGATGATGATGGTGGTGATGATGATAATAAAGTACGTACAAAAATAAAAACTACCTACTATTTAGCACGAAAAGCTAGTACGTTTTCATAATGGGTATTTTGTTGACATTTGATCACAATAATTGATACAGGTTTTTTCTCAAAAAAAAGAAAAAGCAAGCCTTCTTAAACTCAAATAAAATTTTAACACACAGCCAGCTAATTTATCGACTAGTTTGTGACAGCAGTTTTCTTGGCTTGGTTAGTAGAAAGATTTTCCGCTCAGCATATTAAGGATTACCTTTAAGAGGCAATGACATGTGTACATGTGACATGTGACTAGTAATGCAATAGTAAAGTTTTAATGGCCATACTATTACATTCGCATTGTTGGATGTTTTATTTCCCTTTATATCAGAAGAGTCAGAAGAGCTAAACGACTGAAACCGAATGAATGAAATAGAATAATAGAATGAATGCAAAAGAATAGCTAAAATTTCATATTCTTGTAATATTCTATTTTCTACTTCTTAATGGAGATATTTAGGTCAGCTCAGCTGTCGAAGTCTGCTTTTGTGCGCTATTATAACAAGTATTTATTCATGAGCTGTATAAGCTTCAAGGAGCCATATATAGGGGAAAAAATAAACATAATAAAATCCAACCATATTACAGAGTTACTGTAAAATACTATGAATTTATTGTTATCCATTTTTCAAAGAAAATCTAGCTGCGTCCTGCTATTTACAAACGTTTGGGAATCTTGATCAAATTATTCCAGCAAAAGTAGAATTCGAATAGATCTAAATCCTTTTCCAGAATAACGAATCTTTGTGTTAACTTATATTCTGAACTAAAGTCTGTGATACAAGACTTGGCTACTTGGAAAAAAATCTATAAAATCATTATGAAATGGCAGCCACGAGTGAAAGAACTATAGGTCTTTGAGTTATAGATTTTTATTTGGTTTTCAATTCTATATCAATATTATGAAGATCATTAAAAATTCATGGTCCAAATTTATTGCTGAAGCTTGTGCTTGTCTCTTAAATGTTTTCTTTTATACGTTATTTGATTCGATCATTGTTTTCTTATTCTTCATAACAGAGCCACTTTTAATTGTATCCATGTTTTTGTTATTTGAATAGAATTTAAATATGAAGTTCAACTTTGGATGTAATATTTCCAGCGAAAATGTCAAAGTACTCGAGAACCATTGCTTTAAATGATGTTTGCTTTGCAATCGTAATTAAGATATTAGGTATTTGTTCTTTTTGTCTTTTCTAAAACACATTCTTTATGTATATATTTTCATTATTGGAGGAGTAATTGGTGATCTGACAGAGTGAATAATCTGCCTTCATATGGAAGTAAATCCTCAAGTGAGATAACCGCTGGCTTGTGGAAACAGTGGGATTATAAATTGTTATAACCGCATCGTATGATTGTAATTATCAACATCATACGAATATCCAATCATTTACTTTTGAGTCCGGCACGATGAACCTATCTATTTGGAAAAACCTTTAGATGCAAAGGATTTCGAATGGAAAGCTCTTGCAAGAAAATGATGTTTAATTGTAAGCAGCCATTTTGTCTAGGTGGTCCAAAATCGACTTCTTCACTAAAGGATGAACGTCTTATTTGGAGTCAAAAACTTTCCTTCGCTTGTGGCCATGTTTTGAACGATTTAGTTGGCAGTGCTTGGTTTAGCTATCTTCTGGTGTTTCTGACTAAAGTGAGCGAACTCTCCAATGCACACGCTGGCTATGTGATACTGTCAAGTCAGATTTTAGAGGCCTTGTGGAATCCTGTAGTTGGAAGGCTCTGTGACAGGACTATCAGTCACTATGGACGACGAAAACTATGGCATCTTGTTGGTACATTTTGTGTTATGATAACTGTACCAATGATTTTTATGCGCTGTATATCTTGTGAGGATGAACCTTCGGGGACTAAGATGTGGTATTATATTGGATTGGGTATTTTCTGCTGTTTCGGCTGGGGCGCTACACAGATTGGTCACTTAGCTTTGATTCCTGAAATATGCAGAAGTAAAACCGATGCAATTGAGCTGAGTGCTTTGAGGTGACGTTGCTGGTTACAGTTCAAAACATCTCGAGTAGTCTTTAAGGCACATGCAAAGAAAATAAATGATTCTTCGTTTATCGTTTCTTCATTTAAACAGACTTCACTAAAATCTTCATCAATTTAACATGTTACGTAGACTCTAAGAAGCAAGGATAATTAGTAGCATATTAATGAGTTCACTTTAAAATAAAAATCTGAAATTCAAATTCTAGGAGATGGCACTTTATTTTTGGCAGATAAAATTTTAAAATCTTAATTTACTCGAGCTGAAGAAGACGTTGACTCATAGTACTCCCGAATTAGTTGCCCGGATGATTACCGATAAAAAACCAAAGGAAAAAACATGCAGTAAAATATACGCATTTTTCAAGCCTACCATTTTGGCTGTCGGGTAAGTACAAAGGAAGGTTTTGGACTATTTGGTACGGGATAATCGGTTTAAAAGTGGGATGAAATTTGAGGGGGAGGATTGTTTTACATTGCATGGCGACAAACCATTCAAGTGATTTAATTCAAATAAAACTTGTTTAATTAAACATGTTTTCGCATTTTTTATTACAGGCTTTCATTTTTGTCTTTGTTTTATCATTTTCTTGACTTTGAAACGATTATTTGCAAATAACTATGCATCATTTTCGGGTCTGCCTTTGAACATGTTTTTTCTTCATTTATTATGACTTTGACATGATTATTTGCACACAGCGATGCATATTCTTCGTTGCGATGTGGTGATCAGTCTCAAAAAATGAGAGAAAGAAAGCAGTGAGAAAAGAAAGCGTCAAATGTAATAAACATGTAGCTGTAATATGGTTATCAAGAATCATCTGCAGGAAGCCATGTTGGATGACATTACTGCCTCAGCTGTATCGTACGGACAAAAGAAACTTACTTAGCTCACGACGAAGTGAATTTCATTCCGCTTGTTCGGGCAAAACATGTTTCTCTTCACTTTCAACTTTTTTTTTACAAATAAACATAACACAGCAAAAATTTACTTTCTCTTGTCCTCCATACAGCATGGACAGAAATTATAAGCTAGTTTACTCGAGAAAGGAAACCATTTCCATTAAAAAGTCAACACAGCTGCATCTGCCCTTATGTAACCATACTCAATTCTTGGTGCATAAAAGCTCTGATAAACTGACACTTACATGTAATATTGTGGGTTTTCAGGTCGGCAGTGACGTTCATGTGTGGGATATTCATCTATGTTGTAACATGGACTCTGCTTGGTCAGAGCAAGGAAAAATCTTTATCTCCGAATGTCTGGAAACAATTCATGGTAAGATAAAACGTAATTATCAACTTGAATTTCTTAGATTTTATTGCGCTTAAATTTTGTCAATAAATTACTGGCTAAGACTGGACTGGGTGAAAAGATCTATTCAGAGGATGTACAAATGAAGAGTTTCTTGGATGTGCTAACAAGTGTGAAATCCTAGCTATTAGAATCATGATAATCATGACTCCGCTGTGGAATCGGACACGATGTGGATAATGTTCTTTTTTGATTGGCTGACTGCAAAAGCCATTTGACATTGTCCAAATTTTCTCATTCGTGTGAATTTTCTCGGTGATTAGCACCTATGTATTTATGTTGCATGAGATAAAACATCTTTTTAGTTTATACTGTAAATAAGATAGATATCTCAATAAGTATTACTAATCTTATGCATTTCCCCCCTCTAGTATCTCGGTTTTATTATAGTTGGTACTGGGACCTTCTTTAACTTCCTATATCATATCTGGACGGAAGAACCACCCAATGTAGGTTACGAAAGCAAAGATATCTCAAACAACTTATCGAACAATAAAAGTAGAAAGATCAAGAAGCCTAAAGGTAAAGCTTATAATGGTGATGACATCAAAAATTCTTTGTAACAAGCTGGAGTAGTGGAGTAATCATGGTTTGGTATGACAAGAGAAAATGTCTGTCCAAGCTCTGCTATGGAGCCGTTTGTTAACCAATGTGTTTTGTTTTACAGTTCCAATGAAGGCATCCTGCTTTTCTTCAAAAAGTATGAATTCTAAAACTACGACTTCAGCTTGTACCAAAAACAAAAGACATACCGAAGAGGCTGTATCTTTAACTAAAAACGAAAACACTGAACCAGAGGGATTAAGGCTAGAAGTTATAGAAAGAAATATCGTTGTTGATAGAGCAGACAGGAAATTGAGCGAATGGTTAAAGGAACCTTTGTTTTACAAGGTTAGACACCTGACAACCTGGGAAAGAGAATTTCAGTCGGGATGGGGATCGATTCCTGTAGAATATTCAAATATATATAGGGAAGAATTTCAAAGCTTTTTATTTGAATTTTTGAAGTTGTGCATTTTAATTTTACTTTGCTAGCGCTGTTAGTATTTAACAATTTTTCGCCGAAAGCGAAGTTAATATCGGGAATTATTATATGACCGTGAATCTTAGAGCCTGGACACTAGCAAATCGAGCAATCTGATTGGATAGATCGCATCGCGGACTGGTCTGGATTCTCCGGTACTATGACCGGTCCGATCGCATATTAATCTTACGGCGAAAACATTTTTTCCTTTTCGATGAAAAGAGGTCATATAATAAAACACTTATCAACCGAGCTTGGTCGGTCTGTATGGGATAATCTTGAACTCGGTCTGTACATCGACCTCGTTCAAGATTATACCGTACAGACCTCACGTTCGGTTAATAAGATCTAAAAATTTACCGAGACGCAAGTCTTCATGTTTTTAACACAAGTGGAATGATAACTTTTTTGATTTTTAAAAGTTTATTTATCACTGCAAGCGGCACAACTGAAGGTTAATTAGCATCATACGTAAATTGTGACCAATGAGCGCGCAGGATTTATAATATTCACACATAATATTCAAAAATACTAAATATCAATATTTTGGCACTTAATAAGTGGTGATCGCTAAATCTGAGTAAGCGAGACTTTAATCAAGGAACACAGCTGTACTGTCGAGATATTTGGGGGGGGGGGGGGGGGGGATCATGTTACTACTTACTAACAAATAATTTTGTTCAAACATTTTTCTTTTTTGACAGACCAATATTTTATATATGTTTAGTCGTTGGGTGGTTATTATTTCCCAAGCTTATCTTCCTCTCTACCTCATCGAAACGCTCCAATTTGAAAAGGTAAGCATACCTTACATTAAACAACCATACTAATTGCCTATACTTCTATAGGTCTTCTATCTATAGACCTTTGGTTTATTAGGCAGATCCCTATTGGGCTATTTCATCTTATTGGGCTATATCGTGTTATTAGGCTATACTGTGTTATTAGGCTATGTCGTGTTATTGGGCTATGTCGTGTTATTGGGCTATGTCGTGTTATTGGGCTATATCGTGTTATTAGGCTATGTCGTGTTATTGGGCTATGTCGTGTTATTGGGCTATGTCGTGTTATTGGGCTATGTCGTGTTATTGGGCTATACTGTGTTATTGGGCTATGTCGTGTTATTGGGCTATGTCGTGTTATTAGGGCTATGTCGTGTTATTGGGCTATGTCGTGTTATTGGGCTATGTCGTGTTATTGGGCTATATCGTGTAATTGGGCTATATAGTGTTATTGGGCTATAACGTGTTATTGGGCTAGATCATCTTATTGCGCTATAACGTGTTATTGCGCTATAACGTGTCATTGGGCTAGATCATCTTATTGGGCTATATCGTCTTATTGGGCTAGATCATGTTATTGTGCTATGTATCGTGTTATTTGGCTATGTGTCATCTTATTGGGCTATGTATCATCTTATTGGGCTATGTATCATCTTATTGGGCTATGTATCATCTTATTGGGCTATGTATCATCTTATTGGGCTATATCGTGTTATTGGGCTATGTATCATCTTATTGGGCTATGTATCATCTTATTGGGCTATATCGTGTTATTGGGCTATGTATCATCTTATTGGGCTATGTATCATCTTATTGGGCTATATCGTGTTATTGGGCTATGTATCATCTTATTGGGCTACGTATCATCTTATTGGGCTATATCGTGTGATTGGGCTATGTATCATCTTATTGGGCTATGTATCATCTTATTGGGCTATGTATCATCTTATTGGGCTATATCGTGTTATTGGGATATGTATCATGTTATTGGGCTACGTATCGTCTTATTGGGCTATGTATCGTGTTATTGGGCTATGTATCGTGTTATTGGGCTATGTATCATCTTATTGGGCTATGTATCATCTTATTGGGCTATTCACCAACTTATTGGGCTATTCACCAACTTATTAGGCTATTCACCAACTTATTGGGCTATTCACCATCTTATTGGGCTATTCATCATCTTATTGGGCTATTCACCATCTTATTGGGCTATTCATCATCTTATTGGGCTATTCACCAACTTATTGGGCTATTCACCAACTTATCGGGCTATTCACCAACTTATCGGGCTATTCACCAACTTATCGGGCTATTCATCAACTTATCGGGCTATTCGTCATCTTATTGGGCTATTCGTCATCTTATTGGGCTATTCATCATCTTATTGGGCTATTCATCATCTTATTGGGCTATTCATCATCTTATTGGGCTATTCACCATCTTATTGGGCTATTCACCATCTTATTGGGCTATTCACCAACTTATCGGGCTATTCACCATCTTATTGCGCTATTCACCATCTTATTGCGCTATTCACCATCTTATTGGGCTATTCACCATCTTATTGGGCTATTCACCAACTTATTGGGCTATTCACCAACTTATCGGGCTATTCACCAACTTATCGGGCTATTCACCTTATTGGGCTATTCACCAACTTATTATTGGGCTATTCACCAACTTATCGGGCTATTGGGCTATTCACCAACTTATCGGGCTATTCACTTATCCTATTCACCAACTTATCGGGCTATTCACCAACTTATCGGGCTATTCACCTATTCACCAACTTATCGGGCTATTCACCTCTTATTGGGCTATTCACCAACTTATCGGGCTATTCACCAACTTATCGGGCTAGGGCTATTCACTAATCGGGCTATTCACCAACTTATCGGGCTATTCACAACTTATCGGGCTATTCACTAACTTATCGGCTATTCACTAACTTATGATGCGGCTATTCACTAACTTATGGGTATCACCAACTTATCGGGCTATTCACCAACTTATGGGCTATCACCAACTTATCGGGTATTCACCTAACTTATCGGGCTATCACAACTTATCGGGCTATTCACCAACCTTATCGGGCTATTCACTAACTTATCGGGCTATTCACCAACTTATCGGGCTATTCACCAACTTATCGGGCTATTCATCAACTTATCGGGCTATTCACTAACTTATCGGGCTATCACCAACTTATCGGGCTATTCCCCAACCTTATCGGGCTATTCACCAACCTTCTCGGGCTATGTCACCAACTTATCGGGCTATCACCAACTTATCGGGCTATTCACCAACTTATTGGGCTATTCACCAACTTATCGGACTATTCACCAACTTATTGGGTATTCACCAACTTATCGGCTATTCCCAACTTATCGTGCTATTCACCAACTTATGGGCTATTCACCATCTTATTGGGCTATTCACCATCTTATTGGGCTATATCTCATCTTATTGGGCTATGTATCGTGTTATTTTGCTATATCGGGCTATGTCATCTTATTGAGGTATATCATCTTTGTTTTTCTTTTAATTGATAAGTAGCCGATTAGCAAGGGGTCTACGGTATTTAAGAAGTCCTTGTCCGAGAGGACAGAAGGCAACACCTTCTCCTCAGTTATTTTAAGATCCTGAATATTGGTCCGGCCGAGGCTCGAACCACGACGTCCTCCCACAGAACAGACCGACGCTTTTACCAACTGAGCTAACCGGGGGCGGTTAAATCTTATTGGGCTATATCGTCTTATTGGGGTATCAGATTATTTCATTTAACTATTCGCAATGCATTCTACTAGCTACTAATGGTAGTAAAACTGATAACCGTATAATCCTTTGTTAATATAACAGGAATCGATAGCTTATTTCCCGCTGGTTGTTCTTATCAGTGGGGTTGCAGCAAGTCCTAGCGTAGGCCCTCTGAACAAACGATTTGGTAGCAAAGTAAGTATTCTAATTTGTAATTAACATTTTAGACGGCGCGTCACTATCAGAAACTAATCTGGTATATAAATTAGTAATATATTCTCACTGAAGTCATTATCACGTCGCAGTAAGATTAAGTTATGGGGCGAGATCCGCTCTTTGTTCCCGACAATACAAACAACACGTTATATAGCCAAACTCCAGTCGTAATAGTGCATAATAATTAATCCCATAGTAATATGCCAGTCTTTATTCTTACCATGCTCAAAAACCCACATCCAATACTCAAAACCCGAACCCAACTACTCAAAACCCGAACCCAACTACTCAAAACCCGAACCCAACTACTCAAAACCCGAACCCAACTACTCAAAACCCGAACCCAACTACTCAAAACCCGAACCCACTACTCAAAACCCGAACCCAACTACTCAAAACCCGAACCCAACTACTCAAAACCCGAACCCAACTACTCAAAACCCGAACCCAACTACTCAAAACAAAACCCGAACCCAACTACTCAAACCCGAACCCAACTACTCAAAACCCGAACCCAACTACTCAAAAACCCGAACCCAACTACTCAAAACCCGAACCCAACTACTCAAAACCCGAACCCAACTACTCAAAACCCGAATTCCAATACTCAAAACCCACATCCAATACTCAAAACCCGAATTCCAATACTCAAAACCCACATCCAATACTCAAAACCCGAATCCAATACTCAAAACCCACAGGCCATTCTAACTCAAATTATTACGCCACATGAACTCTCAGTACAAATGATATGTTTGAAATTGTCTTTGCACCGGCAAAAGGAAACAAATGGAATACAACAAACCTAAACTTTGTCCCACAATACCTGCCGTCAGCATAAGCGCCTCAAGTCCCATCTGTGTTTCATCAGCATGCATAGAGCACTAGAATGTTGTCCTCTGGCTGGTGGCGATGGTGTGGAATTCCTACTTCGAAGTCCAAACGACGTTATGCAATGAGTCATGTGTGTCGACTTAATTTATACAGATTAGTGGTAATTTATTCAGTGAGAATAGTAAAGGCTTCACTAGACGGCGCTCGCTGTCGTCCTTATGCATCAGGAGGTCATTATATTTAGCTGTTTGTATTCCTATGAGCACGTTTAACTTCAAAGGACAAAGGTGCACGCATGAAAAAAGAGTGATCTCACCTTGTGCGCGCTTTTCTTATGCATGTAAAGAAGCTGTCCGTTACACGCAATGATTTCTAGTACAACTTCTCTCTTTAAAATATTCTATAGGGCTTTCTCTGTACCTCATCGAAGCTTTTTTCCGATTTGCTTTTGCAGGAAATGTAGAACTACGTACATTTTTCTTTCTGCAATCAACTTGCAACAGATTTCTGCATGAGCAAAATAAACGGATTTTTAATGAAAAACAATGTCTGTACGACTTGCGAACTTACTGTAATTACTTTCGCGCGACATGTTCTTCGAAATATCAAACTTCTCTTTTATGGAATTCTACTCATAGATGGCGTTCATCGTGGGCTGTCTGCTGTCCTTAGCTGCAAGTATTTGGTTCTTTTTGCAGTCGATTGAAGGAAAAAATGCCGTTTACGTGGCGGCCATACTTATTGGTTGTGGTGGTTCGATCATGCTTTCTACATCACTCTCTTTTATTGCTGAAGTAATTGGACAAAATAAGGTATGAACTGTTGTCAGACAGACAGACAGACAGATTTAAAGATCAGACTGATCTGAAAAAAGGCAAGCAGAAAAGCAAAATAAAAACTAACCATCAATAGAGCATGTGCATGTTACGTTGACCACCATCTTGGTTGACGAGAACAAAGTCTCCCTCATTAGCTTCTCTTGTTAGATCATCAACGACATGGCGGTTGTTTCATTGTTATTATACATTTTACTAAGTATCTCAATTGTGATTGGTCGAGAGCCCTCAGCCAATCCTTTATATCATGTGAACTCGACATGATAAATGTATTATCTGTAGGTTTTCCCACAGATAATACATTGATCATGTCGAGTTCATTCAAAGTCACGCTGTGGTAGCTTTGTTTTTATTTATTATGTGTATTTATTTCCAGAATTATCTACAAAAACAATTTTTTAAGGAATCCTTAACTTATTTTATATATTTTATGAAGAGTTCTCGAAATAATTTTGAATTAATAATTTGCATTTTTCACGCGACATCTTGGCGTTCATAATTCTTGTCTCTTGTCTTATAATTTAAAGTTCATGTTATTTTTTTTCCAGTATAAAAAATGTATAATAAAGCAATTATTGAAATCGGTTATCGCATAATATCCTAAATTATCAAAACCTAGGCTGTTATCTGCCTCAGCCTTCGGCTTCGTCAGATAACACAGCCTCGGTCTTGATAATTTAGGATATCATGCTCAACCTCATCCAATAATTGCTTAATATTTACCTCTCAAGGGATTTTTTTAGTCACATTGCTGTACATAATGTATCAGTATACTTATTTCAATAAAGTTAGTCACCAAAAGATGTTTATATCTAACAAGTAAAGATTTTGACACAAACTGCAGCAATTGAGGATGCTCAGAAGAGGTAATAACTTGTAACTGGTAGAAGATCTCAAGTCCATCAACACTTATCAAGCGGTTGAAACATGTATAATGTATCTACCCATTATCCTTATCGGTCTCAGCTTTGTAGCTTTTTAGGTGACTAACTTTATTGAATTAAGTGTATAAAAGAAAAGTAATATAATAATCATTATTTTGTCCATGAATGCACAGAGTTCTGGAGCATTAGTTTATGGAACCATTGGTTTCACAGACAAACTGTCCAGCGGTGTTGTCATAGCAATCATTCAGGTTTTAAACCCGCGACCGAATGGAGACAGGTATGAAAAGCACAAGCATGAGATATGTATTTTTTACTATATACTATATTTATAATAACAGATCATCTTTTTTTGTGTGTGTGTATGCACAGAAGTGACTGCCCACCTTGTGATCGTTTTGTTCGTCAAGTGCTGAGTTTCACCCCTGGATGTGCTGCTTTATTTGGTCTTCTTCTTGTAGTTTTTTTCTTCGACTCTATTTTTACTTGCAAGAGAAAAGGTTGGTATATACGCGTACACTCAATTGGGAAAGCAATTGTCGGGTTGGAAACCGGCGAAAAACAAAACAAAAAAGAGCTGAGTTTTGACTAACATGTATGGTTTTTTCCTTTTAAGATATCGCATGCATAATAATGGAAAAAAAAACAACTCTATTGAATCCTTGAATCGAAAAAGAAACATAAATAGCTCGTTTTTTTTCTTTCATTTTGTAGTTTTGACTTCAGATACAGCGACTCAGACCGAAAAGATAACTATCGAAAGAGAGCGCGAACCTGGTCATGGAGTCGTCCCACACGTGGTAATAAACCAAGAGAATGAACCCCCCATAAAAAAACCGGGCAGTAGTAATCATAATCATGACCATGCAGTTTATACAGCACGTGATGCCCCGCCTACGAGCTTTGCTGTGAGTAAAGATCACGATGGACCTTCCAATGTGTTTCATGCATCGGATCACGTTTCGGTTCTGGATAACCATCTGTTCACAAAGAGGAACTTCTTATCGTCATCATGGTGTAACTTAGAGAGTCAGGCTGCTGTAAGGCTTGCAACTTATGAAAAAACGTCTCCAAACTTAGCACGTAGATCATTTGCTGTTTGATTTAAGAGCAAATGAACGTAAGCGGCTTTGAAGGTCCTGTCTTCCTGTCTGCAAACTCTCCTAGGAGATCATTTGAAGTTTGTTTTATGCGGGATCACATTAGCCTCCTTTACAGCCGCTGTGAGGCGCTTCCGGTTCCCGTCATTCCCCCACTAGCGTCTGCTCAAACTTGAACAACATTCCTTTCTTCAAAATTAACCAATCAGAGAGAGCCCCACAAAATCTTGTGGGTATGACCTTGACCTTGGTACTGTATTCGGCGTAGTCTTGAAGGTCTTTCAAATCACCGAGTCTTTCTAATATACATGGAATATCCAACTGACTTATACCAAATATTCTTGTACGGCTTTTCTTAGATTCCTCTTTCTTACATATAAGACATATGTTGTTATAAATTCGAAACTTTTTTGGTCGTATTTCCGCATTTACATGATACATGTGCAAATATAAACTGCAAACGTTCTTATGTCATTTTGCACGGGAAAATAAAGAATTTGCATATCACCTAGCAATTTGATTGGCTAATAGAAAACAACGAGGAAAGGAATGTTGTTCAAGTTTGAGCAGACGCTAGTGGGGGAATGACGGGAACCGGAAGCGCCTCACAGCGGCTGCAAAGGAGGCTAGATCACATAAGTAAATGAACTTGTATTTTGAACGTCTCTCGGACTAACTCCGACTTCTTGACGGTGTCTTCAAACTTAGCTCGGATGTCATTTGCTGTTCGATGTACGGGGGAATACATGGGTAAATGAACTTGCATTTTGAACGTCTCTCGGACCAACTCCGACTTCTTGACGGTGTCTTCAAACTTAGCTCGGAAGTCATTTGCTGTTCGATGTTCGGGGGATCACTTGAGTAAATTGACTTGTGCTTTGAACTTCTCGGCCCAACTCCGAATTCATGTCAGGTTTATCTGTAAATGTTATCATTGTAATTCAGCACATTTCGTATTGAGACGGCATTACATGTAAATACGACATTGTTGCGCTACAGATTTTCCTGCTGTGGTCTACAGTACGCAGAATCGTCACTCTTTCACGTTCGTTGTGGGTTTGTGGCCGGCTATTCATTGTGTAAAATATCATGTGAAAATCGTATCGCACGGTTAGGTTTTATATGTGTATTAAAATGTTTTGTTTCTTATATTTTTTTAATTCTTTTGTAAAGTTTATATTGTACTAGTCGTTGCAATATGCAAGTGGAATGCTGCGAATGCCATACAATGATATGAGGGATGTATACCAATGTTAATAACGGTATAACGGTTGGGAATTTCACATAACGAACTCCTAACAGATTGGTATTTCAAGTATCAATCTCCTAACGGTTAGGTGTTTGAAGTAATGTTCTCATACTCATTAATAATTAATGAGTAAACCAGCCAATCAAAGGGCTATTTTTTATTTTTTACTAAATTTATTTTTCGTGTGTAATTTTTGAGGGACAAAGTTGGCAAAAAAGCATGATTTGGGCTCCCTTTCAGAAATATTTCGATGCCTTTTATTAAGATGCCCGACCGTTGTGTTGTCGGGGGTTGTGGGAATGAAAACAGCCGTAAGAACTGCATCTCGTTGCATCGAATTCCGTGAGACGCCACAAGAATTGGGTTAACTTCGTTCTTCTCAGGAGAGAGAAATGGAGTGCGAATTGTTTTTCTGCGATTCGTTCCTACCATTTTAGAAGATTATATATACGCGACAGTTTATCGCAATTGCCGGACAAGTTAGCGCCTAACAGTCAGAGACTTGTATTGAGGGCATCGAAAAGTTATGAAAAATGCTACGAAAAATTCTGAAACTATCTGCACTGGGCTAAGCCGTGTAGTGATTGTCCGTTGTTTGATTTTCTAGGAATTCGGTCGATCCGTACAGAAGTTATTAAGATTTAAATAATTGTAATTCGAATGCACGTGCCAAAATTTGTCTAAGTGTCGCGGGCTGATGCTATTATGCGTAGCTAAAACCATTAAAAAATTATGCTAAATTATTGTTTTATGCGACCGATTTCCGAAAATACCATCTATCAGTACCAGTCGACATGCACAGTTCGTGTTTCTTTACAAACAACTAGTCAGATTTCAATAAGAAATATACAGAATAGTAGCAAGTTAGAGTCTCTAACTTGCATATTGTCGGAAAAGTCACAGTGGGCGCGGGAAAAGAGCGTACCGTAGTTTCTTCCAGTTCTGTCAATACCCTAGTGGTCTTGGAATTTTATGTATTATCCTTGGCAAGAAAAAGAGTCGAGATATACATTATTATGCCATTTTAACATTAAAAGCCCTTTGTGAGCAATTTTAAAAGTAGTTATCTCAATAGATTATGGTGAAGCCGGCTAGGGGCACCTGTGCGAACTACTATGCCATACTGCTCCGTTTTGATATATTTCATTAGATAATTTTGTTTCCTGTGATTCGGTCCCTGCACTATAGATTTCTCTTTAAGGAGCCAGCTTGTTGCAAGACAAATTCCTGTTTTCTTTCTTTCTCCTTCGTTAAAGAACAGTGGTCGGTGCACTATGGTCCCACAACACGATCTGCAAGCTGGAATGCTGTCTCGGTATAAGTTTATGACAGTCACTCGCAAACAATTGCCGATCGATCTGTTAAATATTACAGACCAATTTATCAACGCGCTATTGACTAGTAGTTCTTAGAATAAATAGCCAAAGGTGGTTCCCTTGCCTTATACTGTTCTGTATATTTGTCATTGATCTGACAAGTTACTGATAGATAGTATTTTCGGAAATCGGTTGTATAAAACGAGCCAACGCCACGGTTGCCAATTCTAATTTCTTGATAACTCAGAAGAGTGGAGCAACGGACCAAGCGAAAGTAAGCAATTTTCAGCCATCTTTTGGCAGCAAAAATCGTCCCTGGAGCTCAAACCGATTTTTCCCTATTTCTCGAAAACAAAAAAGTATTTTTCCAAACTAACCACACAGCGTTTCTTACTTCATCATACACTACTAAGATCCAAAAGTAGAGCGAATTCGAAAATTTGAGCCTTTCCGCCGTATGTTTGATTTGTACAGACAGCCGCTCTTAAAAAGACCAAAATTGTCAAAAGCATCTTTGTAAAGTAACTGCTTTTAAATAAGGTGAAGATATTACAGCGAAAAGCAGTGGGAAAAATACAATCGGTATCTTTTGAATGTGACTTCTTGGCGATTGATCGAGGAAAGTGGTTTCCTTTTCAATCATAAAGCATAAAACACCTCGAAAATACAGTCATTAAAAGAAGTATTTCTTAAGAAGAAGATGTTTGCCGAGCTACGTGACTTCTAAAGGACAACCGAAGGACTAAGCAACCTTTGATTTTTGCTGTTTTCTCGGCACAAGTGTGATCATAACATGTTGAAATCGTAAAATACATGTCAAGCAGTGCGCGAGCATTGACTGTATGGACAACAGCCAGTTCTTTACAACCCCTTTTAGACAGGATTGTCTTGCTATTTAATGTAAATAAATGATTCTTAATACATGCATGTAATACCTTTTGGTCCTATATAAATTCATTTTAGTTTTGGATTGAAAGCGTTGGTTTTCAAAATGAGAATCGTTGCTCGATCAGTGTAAACAAGTTCACTTGACAGCATGTTTGAATCGACTGCTTGAAGATTGTAAGTCATGTCAGTTTAACTAGAAAAACGTCTTTTTCAAAAAAAAAGATTTCAAAATGGATATAATAAAGTGGCAATTGAACTTCGTGTAGTGCAATTTTGTTCTGAAATCAAGCTTGCAATTACAAATCGCACTCCCGCTACGCGATCGTGCGATTTTGTAATCGCGCGTTTGACGGAGTTTCAGACCAAATTGCACTCCACTCAGTTCAATTACCATTATGAATCATGAAAATCCTTGGTAACTCAACCCAAAACTTAGACGATAAATTGCATTGTTCGTGATCAATTTGTCAGGGGAAAAAAATAACTGAGATTGTTAACTCAGACCAAAACTCAAAGGATTGTGACAAATTTTCTCAAGGAGAAAATATTAATTATTATTAAGTAACGATGCAGATAAGAACGATAGCACTCAATGGCATGGAATGTAGAAAGGTGATAATTGTAGTATTGTTTAAACCAATCTTATTGGTCGAAACTCGAAAAATGGAGGAAAAGTATATTTTTTGTGATATTTAACTACTGACAAACTCACTTTTAGTCTTTAAATCACTTTAAATCTTCTCTGCTTCAATACGACAGAAATCCTATCTGGGGAAAATGACAAATTTGAGGATTTTTCTTTCTATTGTTTTTGGGTGTTGTGTTTGGTTGAAAACCTCAAACTCAAAAGTAAACGTCTTAAGAAGCGACTTTTAGTTCATACTTTTTCACAAACATCTCTCCATAGGTTGATTCATCCCCCTCAGTAGAAAATCTCAAAATTCTGATGTATGAGGCAAGCGATATGCCGCAGAACAATAGAAAGCGCTATCGTTCTTATTAGGAGCATTACTTAATAATGATATCACAGTTGCTGAACTAAATAAAAGTTTTACCGTCATCTTTGATCTTAGACTTTTTCATCGGTGGCTCTTCTTGCTCTCTCTTTTCCTCCGTTGCAAGTTTGAGATATGCTCATCCAATTCTCCATCTGATAGTGGTTTTTCAAATCCTGAAGCACATGATTCAGTCGTATCGCACTGTTTCTCTACCGTTGGTGAACGTATATCCTTTGAGGTGCTTTGCAAGCCAAACAACTCTTCAATATCCAGGTCGAAATCAGGCAGAGTTCCTAAAAAGCTGTTTGAGGTTATGAATAGCTCTTCTTCGCTGTCCACCATCCTTTTTGAATGCTGCAAGAGGTTCAGAGAACACTGCGACTAATCGTGTTCTCTGAATGAAATGCATCAATTCTTAGAAGTTGCGTAAGCCGAAACCACCAAAAGGGCGTGCAAACACTTTTCGAAAATAACAATGGACTGAATTTGCCTAAATGCAAGCGTGCACGTCCACTGAAAAAAAGCTAACAAAGACGCGGCTTTATTCAACACAATTCATCGAGAATTTTAAAGGATTACAGCATTGAACAATAAAACTGGGATATTTAACTACGCCAAAACCAATGAATCATATTTATATCTAATGATTTAAGCACAGAAATAAGTCATTTAAAACTCAAAACTTTGTTTTAAGAAACTTCCTCAATAATGATGATATAAGGCGGTTGTATACCTTATAGTAATGATGAAAAGGTAAATTATACACCGTGAAAAAGATGAAAACACTTACTGACGTTTCGGACTCCGACGAAGGACTAGCGTCCGAAACGTCAGTAAGGTTTTTCATCTTTTTCACGGTGTATATATAATTTACCTTTTCATCATTACTGTTTCATTAAAAACACCGACGCAGCTCACACTAGTTTTTAGCTAGTTATATCTTCTATATACCTTATACCGAGGTGGTTATGAGATATATCAACCCGAGGCGAAGCCGAGTATATAACGGTATACAACCTTTACGTAACGATCTCCTAACGGTTTGGTATTTCAAGTAACGATCTCCTAATGGTTAGTTATTTCAAGTATCGATCTCCTAACGGTTAGTTATTTCAAGTAATGATCTCCTAACGATTAGGCATTTCAAGTATCGATCTCCTAACGGTTAGGTATTTCAAGCAACGATCTCCTAACGGTTAGATATTTCAAGCAACGATCTCTTAACGCCGGGTTAGGTAATTCAAGAAACGATCTCCTAACGGTTATAGGTATTTCAAGTAACAATCTCCTAACGGTTAGGTATTTCAAGTACGATCTTCTAACGATTACGTATTTTAGTCAGGTGGCTAAGTGCAAAGGTTTGGTCAGATCTATACACAGCGGACAAAAGCACCATTTATTTGAATAAATGTAGATTAGAGTATGGTTATCAATATTAGGACCATCGCCCATTCCAATCTGTTCAGGATTTCATATTATTTAGATTTTAATTCACTCAATCTTTCGTGACCACTGTCACTAAATCTTTCGTGACATTAATGAATGCTTCCAGCAATAAACATTTTTCAATTAGGCATTATTTAACAGTCGCGGAAAATTATATTTCACTTTGTTGATCTCGCGCTTTGTTGATCTCGAAAACGTATACCAAAACACGACGTCTTGCCAACGTTTACGCCAACGTTGGTTCGGACGTAATCGAAGCAACGCATAAATTCAGGATGGCCTCCACTGAACATATATACCGCATATTCCGAAAATCATCGGGACGGACACAAAATCGAGCAAATCGAGATTTTTTATGGCATACAGCACACAGGGATCCCAACTGTAAAGATTAGTGTTGCTGCTCGCCTGGCGCTCGCACCAAAAATGGTGTCAGTTTTTATCTTTTAAGAGTAGAGAGCGGAGATAAATATAGGCAATGGAAAAAATGAAGCTTTATGAGAAGACAGTGAGAGAGAAAGATAGAGAGAGACAGTAAGTGTGGACGAAGTGTCCATCTAGCCCCCCCCTCCCCCTTAAAGATTATAATTTTGCTATAGTATATATGATATACTGATTAGAGATAAAGGGCAGAGAACAAACCTTTGTTTCAGTCTGTTTCATTTTCTAAAATAAGCTTTTTATTTGTTTTAAAATACTGTTGGTATTTGGCTAATTTACTTTCTTTTATTTGTTTGATTTTCTTTCTTAATTTTTTTTTGTTTTTTTGTTTTTTGTTTTTAGTTGTTTTATATTATAGAATTTGCTAAATTGTAATACAATATACATCTTGTTGACCTCCCAGTTTCAAGGTCATGACCTAGCTGTAATGTCTCATCAGTCATAGGAAATTAAGGGGGTTTCCGGTGCTTGACCACTTATGTTATCTAAAACACCAAAAAGAAACGAAAAGTCAGTATAGGTGACCTTTTGTAGTAAGAAAGGAAGAAAGGAAGGAAGAAAGAAAGGAAGAAAGAAAGAAAGAAAGAAAGAAAGGCAGAAAGAAAGACAGAAAGAAAGACAGAAAGAAAGAAAGAAGGAAAGGGAGAAACAAATACACAGGCAGAAAGAAATGACGAATTAAGATAATAATAATAATAATAATAATAATAATAATAATAATAATAATAATAACGAACGAACGAACGAACAAAATGCAAAGATATTTTAACTAGCAGGAATTCCAGAGGAAAAAAGGTTTCTTTTTCAAAACCGAATCATTCCTTTACATTGTTCTTACACAATCATGTTTTGTTATCAGCTTATTGGTTCGTCAACCCAAGGTTGTTTGTCTTGTTGGATTTAGAGTACACTGTAAAATAGCTCCAAGGCCTTTGATCCTCGATTTCCTTCACCGTCGTTTGGTTGTGGCCTCCAACGACAGATCTTGTTCGTTTTCCCTTTGCAGTTCTTTTGACGTTTAGTAGTAGGCTGCAAAAAACATTCATATAAGACATTTCAAGAAGAATCGAAGAATTTTATAAGAAAACGAGAGGACAAATTATTTTACCCAATAATATTTTTAAAAGGGATTATCTAAGTAAGGTCCATTGGATAGTAATTGAAGGCCTTTCTTGCCCCGCATTTCCTTAAAATGCAGAAAGTATACCATCACTAACAATGTATAATACCTCTTTTGTAGTGTAAACCTCCGGGGCCCAGGGAAAATTCAACTGCCGATTGCTACTTAACTGAAGAGTGTGCTTACCAACTGCTCTTGGCCAATCCTCTTAAGTACATTTTTAATCTTTCGAGGTGTTCCTAGGGAACCTTCTAGCTTGCAGTTTGGATCAAGTATAAAATCACAGCCAGTCTTTGACCAAGAACTAAAGGCAGATGAATGTCTACCATTCATAATCATCTTTCCTTCTGGCTCTGATTTTCCTTCATCGCTGTACATCCGCTTAGAAGACAGTTTTGGATTCCCTTCCGCTCTCTTGATATTGGCTATGCATGTTTTATCTTCAGGGTCACAGAGTGTAGACATGATGCTCTCTTCATTTTTTGAAATTGGATTCTCATGAGATCTTTTCCTCCCTGTCCAGATATCATGAATGCAGAAAGGGTTCTTCTTGTCATTGCACCTTGAAAGCCGGGTGGTTTTCTGCGTGGTACTCACTTTTTTGATCCTATTTTCATGAGTTTCTGACGTTCGGCGAACTTGTCGAAAAGTGCTACAAGTTGGATCTTGATTGGGACATTTTTTAACGAGTGAGCATCGAACTGTATAAGAGTCGCTGTTGACGACAAAACATCGAATATGTTTTTCTTTAGATGTTTCCTTTCTCCACCTTTCGTCTCTCTGTCGGGTATCGATTCTCTTCGCCAATTTAGAGTGGAACTTGATTGAGTTAGTTTTCTTCAAAGTCCGACCTATAGACAGGACAGCAACCAGTCTCAACAATGTTTTCTCTATTTTCCTACACTTAACTGGAATAACGTATTTGCTACTTTTTTGCAAAAATGATTTCATTTCTGACATGCATCAAGCATCATTGTTAACTTGTTTTGCTCAATTCCTCAGGTTATGTAAGCAGGGACCGCGGAGCATATTGATAAGTGGAGAGGCTGGCATTTGAAGATTAAGTGATATTAAGCAACAAATTTAGGGGAGACGTCTTTCAATTTATATTCGTATTTTTGGCGCAAAAAGTGGGGCGGCTGCGCCCCCCAGCCCTCCCGGCTCCGCGGTCCCTGGTAAGGCATGGGCAGATCATGGAATGAAAGAAAGGGTGGGCCGGTAAACTTCGTCCTGAGAGAAAACATTCAAAGCAAATATTATTTGTTAATATAATGTTACCAAAAAGCGGCGCGCGGCTCCATTGGCCTTACTCCTAAACTCGCACCTGTAATGTCTCTTTTTCGTGGACACTTTATTTCTTACTGCCACTAATGTTTACGAAAATGCAAGAAGGCCGAGCAAACAAGTAATCGTAATTTTGATTGTTAACAATTTTGTGGAGTATACCTATAATTACCGCGCCAAACTCTACAAAGTTCCGGTAAAAAAATAATGAATATTGCAGCAATTGGTTTAACTTAGGCACTTTCAGAAAGTCGTATCAGCATGAGATTTGCAACTGTATACCTCATGACTATTCTAAAACGCTATGGTGTTAAGATGAGAACGGTTTGAGGTATGAAAAGCTTCAAACCGGGAGTGTTTTTTCTGAATCAATGCTTAATGCTACTAATGGTCGACCTTATTCTGCCATTTATTTAGTATAGAGAATGCTTAAGAAAACTAACAACTCACCTTCTATAGAAGCAAGACTCACAATAAAAAGGCAAAGCCAAAGGAGAGAGACTTTCATGACTGAACAAAATGCTTCCCTGAAAAGACAGATAATACGAGGCGAAAATAGGTTATGAAACATGACATAAGCTACTGCAATTCAACAAAGAAAATATTACAACTTACGAAAAAAACCCCGAAGCCAAAACCAGAAAATAAGAAGATAGAACTAAAATAACGTTTGAGACCAAGTTTTGTCGTCCCCTTTGGTTTCTTTTTTTATCCTCGTTCGCGAATTATGCTCTTCAAGAAAGACTTAAAATACTTAGGACCAATGATGGTACGTTACAGCAAGGCTTATTCCAGCTTTTTCCTGCTACTTATAGTGCTGTTAGGCCATTAAGACCTTAAATCCAGTGATTACTATAAAAAAAGAAACACTGGACGCACATTGAAGTCGCAATGACATTGAAACCCTATCACACGTCAAAGCCCACGCTTCTTACCTATTAACAATAAGAAAATATTTGTTTTCGACTTCCAACCTGCTTTTAATTACGAGCTATTTTTTCAAGATTGACTCAGAACTAATTTAAAGCCGGAGGTGTTAAAAGTCTCCCACGAGGAGAAGAAAGACACGCGTTATATAACTTGGAGTAGATGAAGCCGATGTACGGACTCTAGTTTCTAACAAAAACAATATTTACAAAGGTGTTTAGCAAGATGAAGTTAATAAATTGAAGTTACATTTATTTTAACGGCGTTGTCATATTTTTTTCTCAGTGTCATATTTTTTCAATATTCTCCATTTGAGAAATGGAGCGGTCTCTTATGGATCTGTCTTTTTCTCCAATATCTTGGAGCATTCATTTTACTTGCCTCCTAAATGCCTCTAAAGAGGAAGTAATTTTTTTTTCTTTAGAGACCGATGTTTCCTACTTCCGGGTTTATTTGCTCGATAAACAGGAACCTAAAACCCACTCTATTATAGAAAATTGCAGCCAAACACCCTCAAAAAACGGCATTTTTTTTCTTGTAGCCTTGGTAGTAAAAAAGTTCTTTTATTGACGACGAGACATAACGGATAGGATGAAACATACAATCGGCTTTGCGCACCTTGAATTGGACTTATGTCCCATTGACTGAGGATATATTCGAGTGTGCGATGGATGGGAGGCCCTGAACAGACATAGCGATAATTCAAACTTACATTCTGTCCATTAAAGATGCAACGAAAAGTTCTTAACCGTAAAGGCCATAGTATCATTCACGAACTAATTAAGTTGCTAATATATTTAGAGTGGCCGGATTTCGTAAGAGTGGGAAACTAAAGGCTGCAACATCGTTGTCGTCGCACTGTATCCGTGCCTATATCTTATCTTAGGCGCGAATGGATAAGCTGCACGATGAGAATAACGATGAGGACCTATTTCAGTCAATATTATGCCATGTCGTACCGTGTAAGTAACGCGTTTACCAACGAACCGAAAGCTCACAACAAACTTCAACACCTGGGCTCAAACCATTAACTCTCAAACCGAAAACTGCTCTACTAAGAGAACATTGTTTAACTCGTTTTCCCACTGATTGTAAACTGGGTAAAAATGCATGGAATATTAAGCAATATCAATCCTGTCAAATGGGAACGAGGACCCTTAAATTGAGATCTCTAAAATTTGCACAGTTGTATTTGCACATGTTGAATGGCTAAAAATGGTGAGAGTATTTGTAATCAATGTTATTTTTAACTGGACGACAACAATGGCGCCTGGATTTTGGCTTTGAGATGCAACTTAGATATAAGTCTGTATTTGTAAGATGATTTTAAAGTTCAAAGAATAAAAGATGGATGGAGGTTATGGGGGGATGAATTCAAAAATAAGTGCATTTAACTATTCGAACAAAGAAATAAAAAAAAGGAGCTGTTTTGAATGATTAAGGCTGTGTCTTTTCAAACTTCCGTATGGAAATTGTTTGAAAAGGTGATGATGAAAGAACAGTAGATAAGTTTGCAGAACAGCATTCAACATAATCTGTTAGAAGTTGTGAATAATAAGTAACTGTTGTTGAGTTCATATGCAATCCTCTGAAATACTAGGAACACGTACCGCACAAGACCAGGACGAACACTCACACATAGTGAGAAGAACATTGGAAAGCCAGAAAAAGCTTAACTCAAGTTCGTGGGAAAGCCAGAAAAAGCTTAAAGTTTCAAATAAAAACGTTAAAAAGAAACCATTGACTATCATCACGTCCACCTGCACAACTACAGAACAAAGAAACTAAAACAAAACCAAATTAAAGCCTCGCTAGTTTACTAAAATAAAGGTCGAGGTCCCTTATTTACATGATGATAGCACCATTCAAACTGTCAATCTGTCGAATACTGCGAGTTTTAACGAGACATATGAAGGATGGCTGATTTCAATTGGTTAACAAGGTGTACTGATTGATGTTAGTTTACTTGCTGCTTTGAGTTTCAAAGTTTTTCAAGCAAACTTTAAACGGCTTTCGTCACGACTGACAGAAGTAAAATAAATAACTAGAACATTAAACTCGCAACGAAGTTTAAAACAATAAAGTAATTAATAAAAACGCCAGTGGTGACAACCAATTTTCCTTAGGGCTCTCTGTGATCTTAAGCACTTTCAAAGAATTGTTTCATCTTGATCAGTTTAATTTACGAAGCTAGGTAGGATGATGAATACTGCTATGATATAACCGTATTGAAATCGTTTTTGTGTCTTTTCTGGAACTAAAACCTTGTCAATATTAGCACTAAAGATACCCTGCGCTGAATCCAGGAAAGAAGAGTGTCAATGGGAATACCCAATCGTCATTCAACTGCTCAGTAATTTTTCAGCCGAATGTCAGTTAACTGTGTTAAACTGAAACTTAATTTTACGAGCGAGCTGCCACAATGTTAACTAAAATAATGAGATATCAGTTAACTGTTAACTACTAATTCTAGGTTATTTGCCAGTTAACTACTGACCTCATGGGCACCCTCATGCAGACATGCCCTAATAAAGATAAGAGCAAAACGAAGCTAAATTCCGTTGATGGACTAAATCTTATTCTGATCTTAAATCTCTGATCTTTATCATTTCCTATGAAGTTTTCATCTTCAGTTTTACAAAGGTAGGCCGGTTAAATCAGGCGGTAATCACTCTTCTTCCTTTAATAAGCTAAACTTTCAGTATCGAAATCGTTTTTTTGTGTGTGTGTCCCTTGGGGAACTCGAGACCGTTTAAAATAAATGCTTGTTACTAGAGCGGCTATCCTACGTTCAATCCATGCAGACATGCCTAAAATATGACAAGAGCAAAACAAAGCTATACCGAAGAAATAACCGAGGCATCTTAAGTACTTTGACGATTCTACGAGAATTCGCGTCCAAGACTTAGAATTCGAAAGGTCTTACCTTGTCCTCTTTCCAGCTTGATTCTCAGTTTAACAAGTGGCTGAGTCTGCTGCACTGTTAGCTTTATAACTGATCTCACACTTCACTGACAATTTACACAAAACTTCAAAAGGCGATGACTTTACGGATAACGCGGAACCGAGCCGTTTATCAATGCCGTCCAAGTACGTGGTGAGTTAAAAAAAACTCTATTCAAGAAGCTATTTAATTTTTCCAAGTAGTTTTACCGGTAATAGAACACTAACAGTCTAATCGTTCATCAGGTTGATCACGGAAGGCGGCCCTGACTTCATTGGGAAGACCACTGATTGTGACGTCCATTGTAAGTCTTTAAGAGTTTTAGAGTTTTTTATTGTTTAGCCATGAATGAGGTTAAATTAAAATTCCTGCGAATTAATTCTCTTAATTGCATGAGTCGTATAATGGTTCTTTAAAAGAACGTTGGCCGATCATTTCGAGCTAAAAAATCGGAGCTCTTTTTCTTTCTTTTTTATATAATGCTCGTATAGGTATGGTTATATTTATGGTTGGGTCTCCGGTTCGTTCTTTCGATTCCTGCAAAAACACTCCAAACTTAATTCAAATCCTTCTGGTTCTGTTTGTTAATCGTGCCATGAAATTAGGTCAGGGTTTGGTAAAACATTTGTTGTGTTTAGTTGTGGCGACTGTTAGGGCCTTAACATTGATAGGTGCACGATAAAACAAAGTATTAGAAACCAATGTTCCTTGGGCAAAATAAGCTAACGCCAAACTCATAATTCTCTTTAATGCACTTCTCATTTTTCAATTTTATGAAAATTAATTTCCAGAGATAAACTAAGTGCGTCCGATTTGTTGATAAAAAGTTACTCTCCTTCTTTTGTTTTATGCTTTAGATTCAGATTTTATAGATATCCATGTGTTATATTTATATAGATGCAAAGTACACACACACTAGTACCTGAAAAACACTTTCAACTCAAAATAAAATAAGAACCTGATCCATTTTTTATTTCTTTTATTGCGGTATGTGGTAGATTATAGAGGTCCCGTGCAACAATCAGGTGGCATTATTTCCCCCTGCCTTCTCGTTGGAAAAACACGAGTAACGCGTAAAACAAAAAATATCTAATCTTGTCAGGTTAGACAAGAAACTAATATCAATATACTGACGTGGTGTGCGCTTAATGCAGCAAGAAAAAGACTGCATGATGAATATATAGGTAGGAAAACACAAGTCCTGTGCAAAAATAGGATGGAAGAAAAATTGAGAAACTCAAGCTCGTTATCCTGTTAGACACGAGTACCGAACTGTTGTAAATATACTAACCTGGTGCATGGGTGAGCTAAATGCAGTAACAATAAAACTGAAGGTGTGTGCAATTAACAACTACGATTATAGGAGGAAAAATAACCAATGCGTTGGTAAAAAAAAGAGAGAAGAATAATTATATATCCTAGTACAAAGAGGTTCGTTTAAGATGAAGGAAGAAGTGTTTCTTGCCTTCATGGGAATTGAAACACACGTACACAAGTACAATGTCTGCACATTTGCACAAGAACTCGATTGTTTGCTGTAAAAATGAAGTTAGGTTGATCTTGGAAGGAAGAACACTAAAGTCTTCTGCTTCTTTCCTAGGGGACAACAAAAGAATCGAGTTTCAAGTAGTCCTAGCGGTAGGTTCTTTCTATCTCTAATAACCCAATAAGTTATAGAGTTAAGAGATTATTGTCATTTGTCACTCTTTGTTTATCTTGCTTATTTATGTGCACTATGCAAGGGATTTCGTAAATTACATGTAATATTTCAAAATGGAAATAATAAAACGCCAACACTACTGTTTGCATAAACGCTTTGTCATAAAAAAATCCCAATTCAAAGGGAGAGTCGTAACGATATTTCGATCTGTGAGTTAGCCATGCGCTGAATTAGATCAACGCAGAGGTTGTTTCGGGGCTTAATAAAAGAATTTTGAGGGGAGCATTCGAGTATTAATAATTTTTCTACTAACATTAACGTTACTGAATGATATATATGCATTTGAAGGTTTCAAATAAATAAGCTGTCCATTTATTGCTGGCTTTGTTTGTACTTGGGAACTCATTTTCTTTCGAAGACCTCAGCAAACACGTCAAACAATCCTTATAGTCTTCGTAATTATTTTTCTTGTGAGGAACACTATGAGAAGAAAAGTTCAATTTGCTTTGGTATCAGTCAACCGATCTTAAAAACGTGAAACGTCAGATGACCTAAAAAATTCTTTACAATGAGTGAAAAGAAATCACAATGATCTCCAAGTAGTAGATGAAATTAAGAATATGTGTCTTTGTCGGGAAGGCTTGCAAAAGGTTAAGTGAATTGTAGGGAAACGATGAAAACACGTTGGGTCACGTTTGCCGTTTGCGGGAGAGAAAAAACTGGAATCTTAATCTGCCTAATATTAACTATGCTTCAATGTTCAAATACTTGCAGTTGATGGAGTAAACTTAAAGTCAATTTTAAAGAGAAAAAAGAAAAGGAAAAAAATTATTTAAGCCGCTATGACCTTGGAAGATTTTTCTATATACTTTCGTTTTGTATTATTCAAATCTATTTTTACTATCTCTTTTCATTCTCTCTTCCCCTCTTTTCAACTACTTGGAGTTGATGAAGTAAATTTATAGTCAATTTATGAAATAGAGAAAACAGATCAGTAAAAATATACGTCACGACTTTGGAAGATTTTACTTATGTTTTGTGTTGTTCAAAATCATTTTTGCTCTCTCTTTCCCAGTTTTGATGTGCTTTTGGTTCTTTGATTTTCAGACATTTTCCCCCGTCTTCTAAGGCCTCAGGATCCGTCATTACCACACGCACGCAAAACGATATTACATAACCGCTTTCATAAATAAACTAAATAGAATAGGATTTAGCAGTGGCATTTCTACATAGTGGCTCTTCATCCACTTTATTCCAATTGGAATTTAGAAGTTGATTTTTTGCGGAGGAAGATTGAAAAACAGAAGAACCCGAAAAAAAACCCACGAAGCAAAGGGGGGACTTGAATACGGGTCGCTTTGGTGAGAGGCGAGCGCTCTCATCATTTCGGCACCCATGGCGGATCTCAGTCTTTCATTCGTTTTCTAGGCGTTCATTCATTTTCGCTGAGGATCGTTTATATGGGGAGGGGGGGGGGGGGGGAATTATGTGGATAAGAGGGAGAGGGGCAGAACTAATCCTTAAGGGCTCTATAAAAATACATTTAAGTATACTACTATTAAGGCGATACGCCCATCATGATTGACGCATGGTGTGTGGGTGGTTTTGGTGTGTGAGATGGACCAAAAGTGGTTCGTATACTACAGTGGGTCTACCCAAATGAAAAAGTCCGTTTTGTGTGTTCAATGATTCATTGACAGAGTGTTTAAATACACTGGTCGAAATTAAACAAAATCAAAACTAAAATCACTATCGACATTTTAGTACACTTGGTTCGTATTGACCACTTACCTTCCATTCATCCGCTGTGTAAGGAGGAATCGTCGGCTGTGGAAACGAAAATAGCGCAATTTTGATTATCACTTGTAATTATTACTAATTTGATCACATGGGCGGTCACTTGTTGAAGACTTTCGCATTTGTTTACCTATTATTATTATCATCCAGGATAATCGGCGATTTCATTTTTGATCTCGCGTCTGGGAGTAAATATCTGATGAACCAGTTGGTGTTAACTAGAATATTCGAGAATTCTCCCTGCGAAAATAAGAATAGTCGTAAGTGGAAAATTCAAAACTTACACCTATGCATCGTCAAAATCAATTGTCTTTATCTTCATTATCACTTACTATAGAGTAGGTGCTGTTAAAGGGTACATACTGAGTATACCACATGAGTTCACCTTTCTAATCCATCATCATCACTGTACTTGGTTGTTACTAGAGTAGGTGTTTAAAGGACATACCGATAGTACACCATCACTTCACCACTCTTATCCATCATCATCACTGTACTTGGTTGTTACTAGAGTAAGTGTTTAAAGGGTACATATAGTACACCATCAGTTCACTACTCTAATCCATCATCATCCCTGTACTTGGTTGTTACTAGAGTAGGTGTTTAAAGGGTACATATAGTACACCATCAGTTCACTACTCTAATCCATCATCATCACTGTACTTGGTTGTTACTAGAGTAGGTGTTTAAAGGATACATATAGTACACCATCAGTTCACTACTCTAATAATCATCATTACTGCACTTGGTTGTTACTAGAGTAGGTGTTTAAAGGGTACATATAGTACACCATCAGTTCACTACT
The DNA here is from genome assembly GCA_011057435.1 of Actinia equina. Classification (NCBI taxonomy): domain Eukaryota; kingdom Metazoa; phylum Cnidaria; class Anthozoa; order Actiniaria; family Actiniidae; genus Actinia; species Actinia equina. The sequence continues at coordinate 382,555 of WHPX01001094.1, forward strand.
CTAATAATCATCATTACTGCACTTGGTTGTTACTAGAGTAGGTGTTTAAAGGACATACCGATAGTACACCATCACTTCACCACTCTTATCCATCATCATCACTGTAATTGGTTGTTACTAGAGTAGGTGTTTAAAGGGTACATATAGTACACCTTCAATTCACTACTCTAATCCATCATCATCACTGTACTTGGTTGTTACTAGAGTAGGTGTTTAAAGGGTACATATAGTACACCATCAGTTCACTACTCTAATCCATCATCATCACTGTACTTGGTTGTTACTAGAGTAGGTGTTTAAAGGATACATATAGTACACCATCAGTACACTACTCTAATCATCATCATCATCACTGTAATTGGTTGTTACTAGAGTAGGTGTTTAAAGGGTACATATAGTACACCATCAGTTCACTTCTCTAATAATCATCATCACTGCACTTGGTTGTTACTAGAGTAGGTGTTTAAAGGGTACATATAGTACACCATCAGTTCACTACTCTAATCATCATCATCACTGCTCTTGGTTGTTACTAGAGTAGGTGTTTAAAGGGTACATATAGTACACCATCAGTTCACTTCTCTAATAATAATCATCACTGCACTTGGTTGTTACTAGAGTAGGTGTTTAAAGGGTACATATAGTACACCATCAGTTCACTACTCTAATCATCATCATCACTGCTCTTGGTTGTTACTAGAGTAGGTTTTTAAAGTTCACTACTCTAATCATCATCATCACTGCTCTTGGTTGTTACTAGAGTAGGTTTTTAAAGTTCACTACTCTAATCATCATCATCACTGCTCTTGGTTGTTACTAGAGTAGGTGTTTAAAGGGTACATATAGTACACCATCAGTCACTACTCTAATCATCATTATCACTGTACTTGGTTGTTACTAGAGTAGGTGTTTAAAGGGTACATATAGTACACCATCAGTTCACTTCTCTAATCCATCATCATCACTGTACTTGGTTGTTACTAGAGGTGTTTAAAGGGTACATATAGTACACCATCAGTTCACTACTCTAATCCATCATCATCACTGTACTTGGTTGTTACTAGATTAGGTGTTTAAAGGGTACATATTGTACACCATCAGTTCACTACTCTAATCCATCATCATCACTGTATGTACTTAGATAGATTTTTATTTCGCTCATGTAGTTAAAAGTTTACAACTTTTGTTAATAGTACAGTAAATGAGGGTTTTTAGTATACGTATATACACCTACTTGCAAGATTGTCAAACAAGAATAGTACATTTGTAATTTAGGGAGAAAGGAATTAATTAAAAGACAAAAGAAAACGTTCATCTTCAGTGATCTTCTTTTGTTTTTTTTAATATAATTCCTATCCCACTAAATCACTAATGTCCTATCTTCGTATGACAACGTTCTTGCAAGTAGGTGTACGTAGTTAAAAGCATTAAGCCTGAGGGCTGCCACACGTTACTAGAGTAGAATAGTTCACATTTATACAGGACAACTACAGTATTTGCTGCTTAGCATTGACTGTTTTGAGCTCATAAGACTTTGATGTGACATTTTTATTATTATTTCTTGCTTTACACAAAACAACAAACACTTAACAATCTATCAATTGATCCATTAATACCTTACAATAATTACAAGGTTTCGAACCTAACAATTAGACCCACAGCCGACTCCTAGACCACGAGGTCTAAGTGTTTGTAGTTTATGCTGTAAAACTTTTTGGTTAATACTGTAATTAAACATTACCCATATTTAAAACGTCTTGAAAACAACGAGTTTATCAGTTTAAAGAGTGTGCTCTAACAAAGAGACTGGGATCAATACTGACCACTTCTGTTACTGATTTAAAGTAATAGAGAGAATAAGAGAAAATATCAAATGCCCTTGGCGGGAATCAAACCCACGTCTTCGGTATTCTAGTCCAATGTGTTAACCACTATATCACAAGGACCAACCACGCTGGTAACGCAGCCGGAATATGAAATGTATGGTATTCGTGAGGATCCAAGAGCGATATCTTTTCTCTATAGGTAAGTTATATATCGTAAATATATACGCAAATAACATTTAAAAAGTTATATGTACAAAGTTATAAAGTACAGTGTTAATTTGTATTAATAACGCTTAAAATTACAAAACTTAGAATATTGACCTAATAGTAATTTTAGGATTACAAAGACTTTGGTATCTCATATTTTTAACTAAGGAGACTTAGATCAATGCCTAGTAAAGACCTCATGGTATTGATATCAAGTTATATGGCTTGGTACAATGTAATTTGTATCAATAACGATTAAAATTACGAAATTTAGTTAGAACCTATGAAATAATGGACAAAAAAGTATGCTTAATAGAAAAAAATCCAAGTAGCGAAAGAAATGTAGAATTATGCATGGAATTGGAATCATTTTCTTACTTTCTCAGATTATCTCAAACTTTATATCCTCCTACATATTTGAAAATAACAAAAAAAAAACTTAATTATTACTACAACCTTATGATCTGAGCCTTTAGACCTCAAGTAAACTTAATCCAGATGTCAGACAATAGACTTCACAGGGTTTTGGCACACCAGAATTATAAAACGTATTTTGTGTCTATAAATGTAAAAGTACTTATAATATTCGATCATACCCCAATATAATAGTTTGTGACGTAATGAATCATAACAATTTGTACTCGGCATTTATAAATGTTGCACCCTATTATATCAATAGATTAATTAGCACCATCACCTTTGGTAAGATACAGCCACTTTTTACGTAGTACAGTGTAGCTTTAACTGTTAAAAATGTCTTATAGAGTGCATAGCATACTAATATAAGTGAAATAGGTAACTAACAAGCTTTTACAAACTAGTTCGAAATTATTTAGGTCTACAGTCTACTGAACTTACTAATTTGTGCAAATTTGCTTAATTTCTTACAAAGTAGGTCACGGATAATTCCGCTATATGCATTAATTGTTAGCCACGGTGGCACCCACTGCATATTAGTTTGTTTATCGTTCACCCAACAAAATTTCAGTAAAAATGTGAAGCGACGCCGCTCATCATTGCCTATTTGGCGGCCGATTTTCAGTCCATCGCGCAACTGAAATGCATAAAAAAGATTAGTTTTTATGAGTTTTTACGGCTTTTCTATATATTATTTTGCTGCTGTTGACATTGTTTTGGCCGTGTTTCTATAGCGACTTAATTCGGTTACAATTAACGCAATAATTGTACACTCTCGACCAATCAGAGTCGAGTAATTTTGTTGTGTACTATAAAATGCATTAATGGTCAACTTTTAATTGTTTACTTATTCTTCCACTATTGATATGCAAGTTATGATGAATAGCATATATCTAGTATTATTAATTACATACTAAAAAAATCACTAAATGTGCAAATTAATATAAAGTTGTTTTATACTTTATATTAAAGTAAGTTGTTATTCTACTTCTAAAGAGTACTTTTTCTTAAAGCACTCCCCTATATATTTTCATTACACAAGAAATTTACTAACCTAAAAAAAAACCAGACGCCTTTAGCTGAAGTCTGGTTTATTGAACTATGAACAGAATATTTGCACCTGAATGGCTACACGAATTCATTCAGGCTGGGGGAAGCAAAGTTGCCTGGTGTCAAGCTCAAGAAGTTGTTACCCAAGTTACCCTTGTAACCCTTGTTTTTTTTGACCTTGAGATTATTATTATGCTTTATATTGCCTGATAACTTTATCAATCGGCATTCTACATATTGGACATGGATCACCCCGCATCTTCACCACCTGTGCACATTGCCAGCAGCAACAAAGGTGACCAGTATCTCCATGTATGATGGTGGCATTTTTTGGTCTTTCTGTGCAGATTATGCATTCATCACCTTCTTCTACTGCTTCGGGTGGTTTTTCTGTGTGTTCTACTGCTTTTGGTTCTTTTGGCTCACTTATTGAATGATTTATTGCCAAATGTGGATTTTGCATTACTTGTAAGCGAGTAAGAGCTGAAAAGATGTAAAATAAGAATCTTTAGTTGTACTGCCTAGAGCATTGTGTGGTCTAAAAAATACACATGAAGACAAAAAAATACAAAATCATTAAAAACTATCTCCCAATCCTCTCAAAATACTAATCCCTTTTAGTCAGGTGAGCCCCTTTCACAAACCTTAACATCTCATTAAATCTTCAGCTCGTTATAATAAGGTTATATTAATTAATCATTATCATATATTAATTACTATCTTATTTTCTTTACCTCTTGGAGGAGGGCCTGGATCATCTCCAAAATTATCTAGAGATTTAAAAACACATCAAATTGTAAGTATTATGCAATTACAGTGGTCATTGTAATTTTAGTGAATACCTTTTCAAGAGACTTTGGGACTACTACCTAGCATGTCTGTCTGTCTACATTAAAATACAGTTCATTATAGATGTGTCTGCTTTGCTGGAAGATTTAAAAACTTGTACGTAAGAAATGAAAATTCCAATTTTATAAACTACATCAACAACAAACATGTATGGTCTACTCACTAACAACCTACAGTATCCTTAACCTACTGTACCAATACCCTACCAACAACCTGTCATTACTTATTTTTTACTGAGAATCTACTATTAACATAGCATAAACCTATTGACATTCTTCCAATAACCTATTCACATACTATTAATAACCTACTACATGTAACAAACTACCACCAACTATATTCTCCCATTTTCCTATCGATATCCTACCAACATCCTACCAACATCCTACCAACATCCTACTAACACATCCTACCAACATCCTACACATCCTACCAACATCCTACCAACATCCTACTAACACATCCTACCAACATCCTACTAACACATCCTACTTAAACACATCCTACCAACATCCTACTTAAACACATCCTACCAACATCCTACTTAAACACATCCTACCAACATCCTATACCAACATCCTGTACCAACATCCTGTACCCACATCCTGTACAGACATCCTCCCCACATCCTACCAATATCCTATCAACACTGATTAGGGGTCACATTGTTTACTGTTACCAAGCTGATGTATTACTATTTAATGAATTAATAATAAGGGTTCTATTAATACACAGTATTGCCTTGAATTGAAGTATTTCATTGCACAATCTATACTTACATATGCCATTATTTAGCCGATGCATGCAGGCGTCGCACAAATCATGCTCACATTGCATACAGTGCCAAGGTTTGTTATCATCTGGTGTATTATGTAATGAGCCACAGTTATCACACCTCCAACCACCACAAAACCTTTGATAGACATAGTTGGAATCCGCTTTGACCAGGGGATGGGGATGAGAAGAGACATTATATTCTTTGAGGCAATTTAAGCAGGCATCAAATTGACAGGCCGAACAATGGCGGGAATACCTTTGTTGAAAAGATACCGTTGAAAAGATGACAACCATAATCTATTATACAAGATACAGCTAACCCATGTTTACCCATCAGTTAACCCATGCATGGGCTGCATTAAATTGGCCTAACAGGGTTGAAGATAATGGTCAAATTGACCAGCAATTCAAAGATTTGACAGGACAACTTCTAATTTAGTCTGATGTCTGGCCATTATTTAAAGCCCTGCCTAAGCTCAGCTGGTAGACCATGTGGAGTGTTATACACAGCTTTCAGAAGTAAAAAAAATAACGATAAAGATAACCAGGATTCAATCCCAGGACCTATTCCACTTGCCCTCATGATAGCTCTCAAAAGACTTTTATTTTACTAGACAAAGAAATATGATTTGGACTTTAATTTTACCCGACAAAAAAAAAATGATTTGGACTCAAATTTCACCATGAGACAAAGAAATGCTTTGGGCTCTGCAATTTCACCAACTGAAAGATTCTAGTTCCATCAATAGGTTTATTTATATATTAATGCTTACCTTTCATTGGGTCTACTTGTTCTTCCACAGAAATCACAAGCCCAGTTTCCACCAGTACTTGGATATACAATGCTTGTTTTGACAGTAGCCAAAGGATGGCAGTGGATCAAATACTGTCTATGCGTAGCACATTCATGACACAGATCAAAGTTACATAATGAACAATGCAGGGAGTGTGTTTGCCCAGTCTCACTGCTGGACCTAGAGCAAGTAGCACATTTCCAAACTCCATTGTCAGACTGATGAAATAACTGTGAAGTGTTGACGTTAAAGAGTGGATGTTCATGAGCGTCCAGTCTCACTCCTTGGCTGCATTTCTTACAGATATCATAACTGCAGGCTTTGCAGTGGTATGGATAGTGCAATGGTCCAGATTCTTCCCCACAGTTGTCACACTTCCAGTTCCCCTCATATTCTTTATATATAGACAAGGGATCCACTTTGTGAAGTTCATGAGGATGATATGGTATGACACATGTATTCAGGTCATATGGGGAATCAGTCTCAGAGTCATTGTCTTCCATGGGTTCTTCCATGGCATTGCGTCTCAGATTTTTTTTAAAAGCCTAAGGATTTCAAAAACAACTTCAAATTTTAAAAATATTACCTACAGATGCTATACAGTGTGTGCAACCATAAGACTCGAAATCCCTTAAGATATGAATAACAATGAAACAACTGATATGATGGTTGATCTAATAAAAAAGGCTAATGAGGAATATGATTTGTTATCGTCAACCAAGATGGTAGTTATAATGTATTATAAAACTCTTGAATAATTAATGACGAAAACACAATAGAAATCATTGTCCGTGGAGGAGGTTGTATATCTGATACAAAATCGTCCTGATTTGCATAAACTTTGAATCCAATTTTCTTAGCCAAATTTAATTTAATTTTTAAAATTATAGTAGAACATGAATGTATACACCTAGACGTTTCCTAAGTAATATACGATACAAGTGGCCGTGTTGTATCAGATATACAATCACTTGCCTTTGGCTCATGGTTGTATATCTGATACAACAAGGCCACTCATATTGTACATATTACATGTGCACTATGTATACTCTATACTGTATTTCATTATAGTTACAGACAAATGACATAGGCTTTTTCAAACTCTTTTTGCCTGTTTGATTAGAACACATGCAGTTTCTTTAAATTTCATGTCAGTGATAAACTTTATTCATGTTATTCCAAAACTCATAGGACAGAAGAAAAAATTACCATAGCTGCATGGTCTAGTTTAAAAACTTGCAAAGATTTTAAAAAGATTTGTTCAAGAATTAAAATCATTATATTTTGTTGGTAGGCAAGACATGCCATTCGAAAATTCATATCTTTGCAATTTGAACTTATTGCCTTCAAACTTTACAGTTTCATTGATTTTAAAATAATAATTATTTTTATGTTTTACTAACATAAAATACCTGATATTAAAGCTAATAATAATGCATGCAGGAAGTGATGAAAGCAAAAAGAAAGTTATGTAACTTATTACTGTCTTCATTTTTAAGCACACTTACAATAACTCCTTAATAATAATGAAGACTTTATTGTGATGCTTTTTGTTTTACAATTGCAAATCTCGCTAATAACTAGGTAATTTGCAATCGGCTACTTGAATTAAAGATAAATTCAGTTTTACTGAAATAAAAGGCATATAAGCTCAGGATATGTACTTGGATACATACTAGAAGATGAGGGGGAAAAACAACAACAATAATAGTAAGAAATAAAATGATATGAAGATACTAAAAATTCATTAAATCAGGATTTTTCCAGTCTTTGTTTCGTTTACAAATAATAATAATAATAATAATATTATAATAATAAATGAATAATTCACTAGAACAATATGTCAACCATTTAAAAGGGGACATCTCTATCATAGAAGTACAAAAGATCGCTCTCCTTGGAACTGCACACATCATTAGAAAAACTCTTATGATTTGACTTGATTCTTGATTTCTTTTTTCCCTTTTAATTGATTTATTTTATTTTTTTATTTTAATTACACCTTGTATTGTAAATATATTTTTGTTTTCCTAAAGCATTGGATTGGACTCTGTAAACTAAGAATTTTGTAAGTAAAATTGAAACAAATTGTAAAGATAGCTTAGATAAAAATAATTAAAAAAAATCATAATGATAAACTTTATTAAAGTTTCAAAGCTCCTATATAGCTTGGAACACCTGCCTTGCTAATCGAGGAGACCAAAGCTAAATAACAATTTTAGTTAACAGTCACATGTCTGTACTGGAGGACAAAATTTTCGGTTTTTTTATTAAATTGGTGATTCTTTTTAGCTACTTGTAAAGAACTGAATATAAAATGATGTGTATCCAGTGTGTTATGAAATGTAGTTTTAGTATGCTCTCTCAAAACAGGTTGTAGAAAGTTTGTTTGCTCATCAGTATATTTCACCCATGGGAATCAAAATGTTCATTCATTTGCTCTCAGTGAATTAATCAGTATGTGAAGGGCCTGCTATTAAGAATATATGGGGAATTTAAAAAAAAGCATATGTACATGCATATGTACATTGAGTGGGAACATTACTAAACTTGGGAAAATAACTAAACTTGGAAATTGTTGTTTTCTTGTTCCTGTTTTGTTTGAGAATTACATATAGAACAGCTTTTTCCATGTTCTGTTAAGTTATACAACATAGGAAGTGATAGAGAACACTTCTTGAGTACTGTGAACACTTCCTAAGATGAGTATTTTCTGAACTAAGCAGAAAGGTACCTCGTTTGTTTTGAATATAGCTAAAGAAGAAATTCATTGCAGTTATCATTGCTAGTTTTCTTTTACTACGTACTTTAGCACAGTTCATCACAGATACTGTAACTTTGGACAACCAATCCTGTGGTATTTCAAAGTTAGGAAAATATGTTTATAGTTGCTTTTGGTTATGGACCTGGATATTACATGAGATTGAGTTCACCCTAAGGAACATTAAAATTACAACCATATATGTTGCATTGCGACCCGTAGTTTCAAAACTTCAATTGGATTTTGGTCTTTTCGGAGCCGCCAATCATCTGGCGCTTATGCAAATGAAACCCCAAACATGTTCAGTGAAACTCTTCAACTCTTCTCAACTATCAACAGTTCGTGTATGCAGGGAGAGTAGCTCGAAACATTTGTAATTCTCAAAATATTATTAAAACCACTGAAATGTTTTGCTTTCAAGTACAAACAGAGTTAATTTGCAGTCAAATGTTTTGAACTAAGTCGAAAGCTAGTTTACCTTGTCTGATTCTGTCAACAATGGTGAGAAATTTTCAGTGCTGGAATGAGACTCGTATTGATTTAAATGTATTACGTATGAAAATTCTGAAAAGCCTGAGGAGATAGGCCAGCACCAGCAACAGCGAGTTTACTTCTCTAAAAACTAAAGATGGCGTTTATAGTTTTCAGCTTTTTAACGTTGAATTCGTTTACATTCCTGGAAATTATGTCAGGTTCACAGAAAGCACAATAAGAATAACATTTTGAAATTAAAACTTCTTCACGCAGATTATTTCGGTACAATTTAGCTGGCAGTACGGTAAGTAGATCATTAGCATATTAGCAAACTCGGTTGTTGGATAACGTTCTACTGTTATGCCCAGCCATGGTTATAAACCAATCAGGGTTGTTCGAACAGAGGTGACTATTTAAAATGAGAAACATATCTGAATTTTGAGCCTACAAGAAGTGTCTGGTGAATAATTAGCTATTCATACTGACTTAGTATGTCCTATTTAAAATAAATTAAAATCGTAAAAAATGAAAGTAACTTTCGACTTTTAAACCTAACGAAAATGAATGCAAATAAAAACAATAATAGTGGAAAGTAAAAACTGGAACGCTCTCCAAGGTGATGCAGCTATTTTAAGAAAACCACAGTACCAACGTTTGGTAATTTTCCCAAGTTTAGTAATTTTCCCACCAATACGTATGCATGTCTAAAGTATTTATATTCTCGCTATCACAAATCTGCTTTTTTTCGTTTTAAACTGTCGCCTTTTCCATAGCTTTTGTATCCACTTTTATGAAAAAAGTGAAATATTTTGTCATAAATTTGTAATATCCAACGCTAGTGCAAACTAAATTGCTATTATAAGAGAGTCCAAATATTGGGAGATGAATCCGTTGAGACTCGTATCAAAGATCCGCCATCTTGGTTTCCACTGGAGAAAGAGGTTTTTATATCGAAAAAGAGAGCTTACCTGTTCATTCATTCGATTGCTAGCGTTTCCCAAAATGAAAAAGAATATGCTTAGGCAAGCAAAATGTAGTAATTAGCGCTTTTTTCACGTGAAGCAATCCTTCAGACAAACTTGATATTTGGACTGTGTTGAGCACATAAACCACTGACGTAAAAACGTACAAAATGCTAATTATATTCTCTTCTTTTAGGGGGTATCCCCTAGTTACGCATCACACTTCACTTGGGGGGAGGAGTGGTTTGTCATTTATTATAACATCTTCCTTTAGGTTAATTTTCAACTTGATTACGAATTAAAAGTTCAAAGCTGCTTAAAGTTAGGTTCTTAGTTCTCCTAAAGTGCTATTTTTGCACTTAAGAAACTTTTTAGAGGTTTTGGGGTATTTGAAGTCATTTCCAACCCTCTCCCGAAAGTAAACATAGTCGAAATATTTATACTTCCGCTGACAAAGTCCCCTGATATTTAAGCAAGTCATGATCCAAGATAATTATATTATACTTCTAGTGCACGGAATACCCTTCTTTTTAAAAACCTGGAAGTTTGTTGACTACAAACAAGGTTATTTTTTGCATGATTATTCGAAAACATCGAAAAACGATGCTTGCTATCATAAGAATATTAAGTTTATATTCTCATGTTCTCAATATTTCCTGCATCAGTTTACGTAGGTGGGGGAAGTCCATGAAATTTAAGCTGACTTCAAGCAAATTTGTGCTTCAACGCACGGGTTGTATGGTAATATCGACAACTTTGAGCTCTAGATATTGCTTTTTATTCGTGCTGTAATATAGTTTGGACTTATGTATTTTTTTTGTGGATTTTCGTTCTTTTTGGTGTTGTCAAGCTAGTGATATTGGGGGGGGGGGGGGGGGGATCTAGTTGAAAAGCAAATGAATACGTATAATCTTTCGTATACTTATAAGAATTTCATATGCTGAGATGCCCTCTTTAATACCAACACAGTTTTATTCCAAGTGCTTCTAATTAAAAACAATAATAGAGTTACAAACCCGCATTAAAAAAAAGTGGGTTAAAGAACACACCTTAAGAACACCAGCTGATTTTGCAGTAAGCACACCCGTTAAATAAGGTCAAAATCAGCCTCAAGTCCAAAAATGGGTGTTCTTTTATGCGGGTTTTAACTGTATTCCGAGTCACGAGGAAGGTCACATATAGGAAGGTTGCTCCAAATCCGGCTTCCTGGCGAATTCTTTTATTAATATTAAAAAAATGACTGTTGTAAATCATGTTTTCTGATTGGTTGGTGGTGCATGCTTTGTGACAGCACATAGCACGTGAGTGCATTTTCTTTCTTTTTTTTGTCATTTGCTTGCCCAGTGATGAGTGCCATAAAGCAATGGGGATTGGCAGGATTCTCGTAACAACATTTCTCTCGTGTTTATTGCCTATACCCGGCCCTGCGCACGTTTTCTTTTCAGTATAAGGCCTGTTGACCGTTTGTGAAGACTGATATCATTTGTTCTTTCATAGTCTATTAACTATGGTTCTTTATAGAAAGGCGTATTCACATTGGCAAGAGTTCAGGCTCGCCTAATCATGATTGGACTGTGAATGCACCCAAAAAATTCAATCAAAGCCAAGAAAGCTGAGCTGGACCTTATTTTATTCCCATATATGGTTAATAAGCTGGCCCGAAAGCTAAACCATGGCTATAGTCCAAAGCTGACATCAACACGGCCAATCGATATCATAAGAAGAAAGTCTGATTTTATATATCGAAAAAGAAATACCGTTAGTTGCTGTCAATAATGACCAGTGCCCTCAATAGCGAAGAAGATAGAAGAATAAGAGAAGATAGTAGGCAAAATAGTGCGCATATGCCATTGGGCCGGATTTAAAAAAAATGTATCCTTTTCATAAAGTAATTTCCACAAACTGAAGCAAAAGCCGCCTGCACTGTGAGCGGGAAAACTAAGATTTAAGGAGAAAATATACAATGGGTACTCAGTGGTATATTATACTTCCTAAAGTGTCCGATATATGACGAGAGTTGGAAACATATAAGGTGTTCGTAGTTCTGTAATAGTATGAATTTGGTCACATCCGCAATAGCCACTGGGGTGTTCGTAGGCGCCAGTTACGTTTAACTGTATCCCTTCTACCCACCGAGAAAGAACTTCTGCTCGCAGGGTAAGAGAAAAGAAAATTTACTCATATTCTTGCAGTTTATGAATAATATTACCAAGCGTGAGAATGAAAAAGATGTTTACTTTTTAAGCCCGGAAGAGTAGTGTAGTACATATCTAGCTCAATATCGTGTTCTTATCTCACTGCTTCGGGCTGTTGGGTGAGTTATGCTTCTTAAAATACGCTCTAGATCTTTAGAAACATTAACTAAATATTTCGCCAATAAAAGTAAAGCTGATTAAGAAAATACTACGTTTGGTTTCCAAAAAAAATCGTTAAACATAATAAAAGTATCTTCCCACTATTTAAACATGTTCAAGATGGATTAAATTAATTTAATAAAGTGAGCAAGAATCACCCCCTGTCGACAAGTTTGAGGATGTAGGAAAAATACTCTTAGCCATAATTGGTGAAAAAAGAACTGATAAAGAGAGTGATTGGATGGCGCATGGATACTACTTATGAATTCGTGTTGAAAATATTTTTTTAGCTTTCCATGTTTAACTGAACAGTGAGGACATGCACTCGAACTATGAACAATTTTCTTTTTTTTCCTTCAGGATATTATTTCCTGAGCTTGCTTATGTTGCCCAACTCCCTCAAATGATTTAAACTTTTAGTTTGAGTTCAAATAAAACGAGTGATCAAGTTATGTGTATATTATTTCCAATCGTGATCAAAATATATATTATTTCCAAATGCTTGGCTTCAGCGATGATTTATAGTATGTATTTATTTAAAAAAGTGTGTACGGTTTGAGTATCCTCATTGTAATCAAAAATAAAAATGAAATTCACAATTTCAGATTTAGTAATTCTTACTTTTCCAGCAAATGAGGATTGCAGCTGTGTTATTTTATTATATATTATTATTTTCTGGTGGTTCTTAAAACAAAAACAGCTTTTTGATTGATTCTTATATCGCTTGTTTCAAAACACTTATATTTCTTGTTCAACTTTAATAATTAAGCCGGTATTTGTTTGTTAGATAGGTTCAAATTTCGTTTTTTCAAAGTGATTAATGTTGAAAATCAGATATAAAAGTGCCCATGAAGTTGTATTAATATATAGCCTTATCAAAAGCTTCCTTGCTTGAGGAGATGGGTGATTGATGTACGGGAGGGTGTCGGAGGGTGTATTCACAATAGGTTGGATTCAGCGCTCACGAAATGAACTTTGCTCATATTGTGAAAGAACCTAGTCGCGATCGACAAGTGACTGGACAAGCACTCTAGATCTCTCCCTTTTTCGCTCTTTCTCTCCAACTGCAAGATGGCAGCTATCTATGGAACCTCGAATTTTTGGAACATCAGCATATTAGAAGACAGCCTTAAAATCCAACAAACCCTTAAAGATACATTTTCGACTATAACTCTGATCACAGGAACTGTATTAGTGGTTCTTGGACCATTCATCATGTTTGCTAACGGTATCATCATTGCTGCCATATGGAAAGACCCCTTAAAACAGCTTCGCTCCTCGCCTTCAAACATCATTATTGCAAGTATGGCAATCTGTGACTTTTTGGTTGGGCTATGTGCTGTATTTTTCCAGGCTTCATGGTTCATTAGTTTGTCTTTGAAGGCTCGCGCATCAGAATATTTAGGTTCATTAGCGTATAGTTTAGGAGCGTTTTCCATAGGAGTATCTATGGCTCATATTCTTGCGTTAACATTCGATCGCGTCGTCGCTGTTATTCATCCTCTGCTTTACAAGTCTCGCATAACTAAAAAAAGGACAAAACGTTGTGTTATCTTAATCTGGCTGACTTGCCCTATCTTAGGGCTGCTACAAATACCATTGAACGAACACTATTACATCAACAGCGTCACTTCAGTAGCAATTTTTAGCATACTCAGTTCTCCTACGATCTTTCTTTCTCTCATCATAATTTACTATGTGAGAAAACAATCCCAAGAACTGAAGGAAACTAAACGATTGACAACAGTTCGAACGATTATCTCGGAAAGAGAGCGAAAAACTACGAAATCAGTTCTGATTATCCTAGCATTCAACGGGCTTTGTTTTACTCCATATTTCATATCCTGGATTATCCTACTTGCTTGTGCACAATGTCACTCTAGTTTAAGCGCTCTTATGACTTCATTTTACATTTCTCTTGTACTAGCACATGTCAATTCTGGTATCAACCCGATTCTCTACGCTTTTAGGCTCCCAAAGTTTAAAAAGCCAATTGCTATGGTTATGAGAGATATAGGTTTCTGCTGTAAACAATGTAGACAACAATTGGAAAAGGACCAACCATCAGAAACATTGGATAACATTTCTCAGGCATCAGTGAATGAATTAGAAGAAAAAAACGACAAATCCATCACAACTACAAAACTATAGAGACTTAAATTTGTGAATTATTTCCCGATCCAACTGCGGATCATAAACACGGTTAAAACAAAAGTATGTTTTAATCTACGGAAAAGAATTCAACTTTGGACAACAAATCTCGTCATGAAGAAAAAGCAAGACAAGCCAAAGAAGAGGATAACGTTTCATTCGAATATCGTGCATGTTAGATGAAGTGCGCGTGTAATGAAATGTTACAATGGTAGATGGAGTGCGCATGTAACAAAATGTCACAATGGTAGATTAAGTGCGCGTGTAATGAAATATCACAATGGTAGATAATGTGCGCGTGTAATGAAATGTCACAATGTTAGATGGAGTGCGCGTGTAATGAAATATCACAATGTTAGATGGAGTGCGCTTGTAATGAAATGTCACAATGTTAGATGGAGTGCGCGTGTAATGAAATGTCACAATGTTAGATGGAGTGTTCGTGTAATGAAATATCACAATGTTAGATGGAGTGCGCTTGTTATGAAATGTCACAATGTTAGATGGAGTGCGCGTGTAATGAAATGTCACAATGGTAGATGGAGTGTTCGTGTAATGAAATATCACAATGGTAGATAATGTGCGCGTGTAATGAAATGTCACAATGTGAGATAAAGTGCGCACTAATGAAATGTCACAGTGTTAGATGAAGTGCGCATGTAATAAAATGTCACAATGGAGTGCGCGTAAATGTTAATTTAATGTTAAAAACTGGTATTTGTTTAATACAGATAATATTAATGTTGAATTTACAAGCCATGGTTTAATGTATAATATTCTGTCTATATTTCCTAAAATTAAGATTTAAGATTTAGTTTCCAGATTTAGATCATAAAATATTTCCCTTACTTATTTAAAATAAAAGGTTATACATAGATAAATAAGTGCTTTTAAGTTTCCAATATTTCATCAAAATCATTTTAGGTGGACATTTTGTAGCGAGGAGATCAGCTTTAGTGTTTCAGTCTCTAACCATATAAATGCATTATACTCAATTTAAATGTTCTTTTGACCCTAACACTAACATAATTCTATTCCAGAATAACACCCAGTTTTCTTAGTATCTTATTTTGTCTCAGATGTAAAAAAAAATTGGTTGGCCTGAGTGGCGTAGTGGTTTACTGTTCCCCTCTCATCGCTGTGGTCCGGGTTCGAGACCCAACTCAGACTGGATCAGATGTGAGCTGAGTTTGTTTGATGTGTTGTTTTCTCCCTTTCCCGGGCCAGGAGGGTTTTTTCAGGGTTTTCCGGTTTCCTCCCTACGTAAAAATCAATATGTGAGTTGAGTGTTGTATGTTGTTAATACAGACTGAAGTGGTAGTGCATGTGGGTGTATCCTCACTGAATAGCCCCGTATGGGGAGTGGTGGTTGTAAATATGTAAAAAACCTGTGCGCGCACAAGAGATCTTCTCTATTACTATCAACTTCAACTACTCAGCTCCTCCTCCTGTGCGCACAAATCGAAAAAAGAGGTCCAGCACTGGACTAACGCCAATTTTAACTAGTAAGGCTCTTATTCAAAAATTACTTTCCTTACTATCCTTTTGATTTCTAAGCAACCTAAACTATATTTATATATTCTATTTTACGTCTCGTTCAAATACACTTGATAACCTTGCTATCTTATATTTTTAAGTCAAAAATATTATTTCGTTTCATCGGTTAAGATATTGTATATAGGAAGTAGTAGATATCAAGTTTTTTTAGATAAATATTTTGTACATAAAACTTTCACTTAATGAACTGAACCTTTTAAAACCGTTCTTCTTTCAATCTAATGACTTTATGGAATTACAAAAAAAAAGCTTAGCTTTTTGTCACCTACTTTATAGTCAAGTTACCGTTGGAGCTCGCTTAGAGCTTTTCCATACGACTTTAGGAATCCTATGCGGCACTCACAGCACGTATACATAGGACGTTTTGGTAAAGAGTCTGTATGAGGTGTAAACGTTCGCTAGAAACTATTTTGGACTGCTGTCATCGGATGCCTTTCCACAATGCGAGCAAAATTTATCAAAGACTTTCATTTTGTTGCCGCAATATGTACAAAACTTTGACATCGCTACCCCACAGCCATTCCTTTCCGACAGTCCAGTTGAAGGAGCTCTGGGAAGGGCTGGAGAAATAGAGGGATGTCGAAAGCGATGACTTTCTGGTTTGGGTTTAATTAGGAGAGGTGGAGGCAAAGGTAGTGGTTGGTAGATACGAGTGGACGGACATGAATGCGCATTGGGTAACTGCCTTCCAATGGAATCTCTTGGTAATGGACTGTGTAGGAAGGGCGAGGAATGCGTCATGGTAGGCATCGTGCAGGCGTTAAGTGTAGGAGGTCTTAATGGACCACAGCTTACTCCGCCAGCAGCGTGACAAGATCTTTGGGTTGATAAGATACATTCTATAGTTTCCACTAAGTTGCTTCGGCATGACTGAAGGAAGAGATCCAGGGTTCTTGGGTCGTAGTCAGGAAATATTTTCATTAGTAACTCAATGGGCCTCAGATGCGGATTTGCAGACATGTCATGTTGAATCCTATGAAGGCTGCTGTTTAAATTCTCAGCATCCAGTTTGATTGGATAAGGCAAATGCTCCTTATTTTGAATAGTTTCTTCAAGGATGGGACTAGTCGGGCTGGTCATTGGAGGGGAGTTTTGTCTCGGGCTTGAGGGTTCATCGCTTGGTTTCTCTTGTTTGATTTGGATCTCCGGAGTCACCGTGTTTCTTTTGGGACTTGTAGGTCGAGTCTCATCATTTTCGTCGGACACTGAGCTGCATCTCTTCCGTGACATTTCTAATCCTATTTTAGGAAATAAAGTAAAACAAATTTAGAAATCTCACTCTTCAAAGGAACTCTATGTTAAGTACATTGCTATTCTTGTTAAAGGGCTACAAACCTGTTGACTCAATGACTGGATAAGGTCTAATCCGATCTTCATACTGCGCACGCGCGAGCTGATGATGATGAAGTGTATTATGTTGGTATCCGCCGATTCCGTTATTTTGAAATACCATGGAGTAACTTAATCGAACTGTTTCCATTTCCCGTTGGTATTTTTGGCGCAGTTCAGCTCCCTTCCTCTGCTGTCTAAGTATAGCAACACGAGCTGCAGTAATTCTCTGTCTTTCTGTTATCAGCTGACATTTTGAGCATGTGCAATCGCGCCAACGGCAGTAGTGTTTGTGACCTTTTAGCCATGACACTGTTCCATGACTACGACATCTTGCGCACTTGGGAATCCTGTGGTGTTGATTTGCTTCTTGGTTTTCTTCTGGCGATTCTACAGGCGATGTTGAAGTTTCACTCATCTTTGATACCTGCTAAACAAAACAAAAACATAGATTATCCATTAGTCTTTTCAATTAGAATAGCGACACTTTGGTTACGGTATCTAGAGTTTCGCACTAGATACTGTTACTGTGTAGCAGTATCACGCACACTATCATGGTCAATAACTGTTGTAGATACACTGGTCTTGAAGTGCGCATCGTCATCTAATAGTCTTAATGGGAACATCTAGACGTTACCGTGCCTACTCACTGATATCATTGCGCACACTATGGTCAATATCTATAGATACACTGGCCTATAAGTGCGCATCGCGAACTAATAATCTTAATCTGAACATATACCGTGCCTACTCACTAGTATCATTGCGCACACTATGGTCAATATCTACAGATGTACTGGTCTTGAAGTGCGCATCGTCATCTAATAGTCTTAATGTAAACATCCAGACGTTGGAAAATTAACTAATATTGATAAAATGACAAAATTAAAAAAAGAGTGGAAAAATGTAAAAAGGTGCTACATGGCAAAAATCTTAATTGAAGAGGCTTTATACAAAATTATGAGGTTATTGAGGTTAAGGAGAAGATATCTCGGACTTGGTATTTGCTTGGAACTGAAACTTAAAATTCACTTTGCGCAAGTACATACTGCAATCGATCGATAGTTACTCGCAGTGATATCCTACCTTCTCCCCACACAAACACACACACACACACAAACACAAAAAACTTTATTGGGCTGTCCTTTTAAAATCCCCCAAAAAACTTAACCTTGACGAAAAAATATACCTTTTAGAAACTGGAGATTTCAGAAATGAGGGATGATATACGACTAGATGCCAGATAATTATTTCAAATTATCGCCATGTAAAAAGGTGATTGTGGGCAGAATCAATTTTTTTAAACAATTAAAATGTTTTTAAACATCAAAAAGTAAGTCTTGACTGGCGAAGATGTAAGGCTCTTCAATCATAAATTATAAGAGGACCGGTCCTTTAATGATCGACCGGTCCTTTAATGATCGCACAAAAGTCTTGCGATTTTCTAAACATTTCAGTAATGAAAATTTTTACCGTTTACGACCGAGGATTATTACAATTATCAATTATATCATCTTCAACAAAAACTTTGTTCGAAAAAGTCAGTTAAAACAAGCAGTCCTCTGAATGTTCGTCTTCGACGATGTTTTAGGATTTCGAGATTTTATATGACAAGGCGAGCCGATGTTTAAATAAGCATATGAAAAAAAGGAACTTTTGACTGATAAATATAGAAAAAATATATAAATAACGATAAAAGGGTCAATTATACACCATGAAAAGTTTCATCTTTTCACGGTGTGTAGTTTCCCCTTTTATCATTACTATTTCATTAGAAACACCGAAGCAGCTCACACTAGTTTTTAGCTAGTTATCTCTATGAAAAAATATAGAAAACACTGAGAATGAGGCTGTAGAAAAAAAAAACTCGTGAGAATTAAGGATGGAGAGAGAGATTAATATTTTGCACCAATTGACCCATTAACTCAAACTTTTCTTTAACGTTTTTGACGACTTTAGACCTGGGTGTGTCAGTCCTTAACTTGTGTGTCTAAAGTTAATTCTCTTTATCATATTCATGGGAAGACGTTGTACCAACCATGCAACGGTGAAGAAAGAAAGCTAAACAAAGCTTTCCTTTTTTGGTGAAATGACATTTCAAAGACCAAACAAAACAACGACTTATAAAAAACAACTGTGTACATTTTAAACAAGAGTAAAAAAAAGTCTAAAAAGTGCAAAGGAAAAAAGCCGTGTCGAAAAGTAAGAAAAAAAAGTAACGGAAATTATACAAAGATTTACAAGAGCAAAATGGAAGGTTGTAGGAGGAATTTCTGCTTGCAATTACTTACTTAGTCAAAGCTCTGATGTTTCAATCGAAGAAGTCTTTGTCTGATGTATGCTGGGCCGTAGATAACCAACTATCTTAGATGATTTGCTGACTATACGGTGGAGATACATGCTGTTGCTGATTGTCTGAAAGCGTTCTAGAAAGGCCACTAATAGACTAGAGTGCTATCTCGAAATGTGCTTTACAAAGCTTGCTCAACTGAGATAGAAAATGCAAAGGAGCAAGTGCATTAATCATGGCAGGTGGTCGAAGGAGTTCGCTGATTGACTCACCTTAAAAACCCTCGCCCAAAGTCTATTTCAACAAAATGTTTAACTTAGAACCACTCTTGATTTTTTCCTTCTCCGCATTAGGACTGAGTTTTGCGGCTTCAAAGGACGTTTCTAAGAATTAATTCAGTGTCTTTTGAAAGTCCCTGCAACAAAGGTTCCTCATTGAATTATCTGTAGAGTTTGTACTAAGAGATTGAATCAAAAAGTAGTCTTTGATAAGAGCTAAAATAGAGAGGCAATTGTGTTTATATTTTGGAATTGTTCATCGATTGTCCATTGTGTAGTAAGTCGATAAGGGTGAAGTACCTTGATTGTGTTTCAAGCGGTAGTTATCTATTATTGTCATAGTCTTGATCTTCCGTTCGCTAGAACGTAGAAGAAAAAAACCTATTGATGCTGTTGCATAAAACTGCTCTCTGCAGGACGTCCAATTTATAAACTCCTCAGTGCACTTTTGAAATCTTTTATCCACTGCGGCCCAAATGAATTAGATTGAAGTAGACTGTTGATAAAATGGTGTAAAGTCGATCACGTATTAATAGCGTCTAAAAGTCTGGTATAAAATAGATTATTAAGGTGCTAGACTGAGATGAGACTACACTTCAAATATATATAAAAATCTCCTAAGAGAGTATGCTTGACTTAAACACCTGTACTGAAAATGGCCAAATAAATGGTGCAAAACAATTGAAAGTCTTTTACCTCTAGCAGCATAGAAAAACAACCCCTCTACAAGTGCCTCAACAGCGTCGCCTAGATGGACGACGACACTATTGTCAATTTCATGGTGTAGTGTTTAAAAGCTACTTAAAGTTTTTTCTCTTTGTCAGAGCCGAGAGTTTAGAGTCTTACAGTTTCTTGACAGTATGAGCTAAAAGTCAACACCTGCCTTTCTTCTTGTCATATGTTTTCTTTTCGATCGATTGGTTTTCATTCATCATAAGTAAAAATTTTCGAGTTCGAATTTTTCATTTTTTTTTTTTCAGTTTTCTCTTAGTGGTTTTTTTTTTGATCTTCATTTTTGTCGTTACTTTCTTTTCCTCTACCACGCCATCCGTTTGTTAAAAGCATTAAATGGCCATTAGTTTTCAGAGCAAACCATGAAGGTAAACTCCAACACACGAATACTGTCACTATTAATGTCAATGATGATATAACTTGTTCATATCTGTAAATCGAATTATTAAAATAATTTATTGAAAAAATAATAGTCAGGAAATATCAGGTTTCAAATCTACAAGTTGTTTTACAAATAAGCAGTGAAAACTGACAAACAGCAGTTGGCAAATTAGTTTAATACACTCTCTAAAAAAAAAACGATAAAAAAGATAAAACGTCTGAAGTGAAAAAATTGAAGGTAAAGTATTTTAAATGGTTCTTCAGTTTATTTTATGCCTTGTCTTGGCGAAGAAAAAGAGAAAATATTAAGATAGAGAAGTTTGGGTGTAAATATTAAAAACATAACTGTAAAATGATGATATTAAGAAAAGATGTAAAAAGAAAAAAAGCTTTAATAAGAAACGAAAGAAAAAATGAAAAAATAGAACTAAAGTACTAAAAGCTTCGCCTTTCGCTTTTTAAAATATTTTCATAAATAAGGTGAATCAAATTTCCTATTCTTTGCTTGCCTCAAATCCTAACACCACTTTAGCATCCCTATACTAGCCGTGATGAAGAAAATTTACTCCATAATTTAGCTTTATTGTTTCCATTTACACAATTACCATCCAACTTATTTCACAACGAAAACAATGACAGATCGAAAGCGCCTGGTCAACAAATAATTTTGCATGGCTGACTAAAAAGACAAAGTCTATTATCCAATGTCATTAGTGTACTAGCTGGTCGTAACCCAATACCAAATTTCCGTTTATTATTCTAAACTCATCTAGGAAGTAGTAAGAAAATAAAGTATGTGTTTTACGCCAATTAAACTCTATGAAACCTTAAACCGGATCCTGATTTTTGAAGTACTTTGAAACTGAAATGAGAAGCGCTTTGGGAAGGCGCTGAGTTAAGTTAACTCTGGTGTCAGCAAGCAGGTGCTGTATGGGGCAAACTTCGCCATCATTACTAAGTATTTAAACAACGAGTAAAAAATCCTTTCTTCCTGTTAATAAAGCAAGGTTTACAAAGTCGCAGGGATGCGGTTTGTTTGGATTCTTTTTGTCTCTGCATGCGAAGCCTCGAGGATTTATTGGTTGGTAATTTTCTAATATTATCAATTGAATTAGAATGAATCCTATTGACTGTTTATCTGAGCGCTTATCAGTCGTTGGACCAAGGCAAACCTTGATGTAAGGATGTTTAAAATGTTGTTCTCGTAATGGTTTATTTGCTTGTCTCTAATGGAAAGATTATTTTACCTAAAGGATCCTTTGTAAAGCCGAAAAAACAACGCCAATAGACTAAAAACATATACACCATTGAGTTAGCAAGTATGACTCAGCTAAACACCTTATATTTGTGTAAGAGTCTTATCTAATTAGAGATAGATATCAGTATTTTGATGGCTTAGGATTAGAGATAGAAGATCGAACGTGTAAAACACATTAGCAAGGAAGGGATTGCGGCACAGCCTATGGTAACCCTTTTTCGTATTTGCTCATCTCATCGACATTCTAAAGAATAGCTAGTTCGTGAGAAGAAAAGTCGGTTTCATTATTTAGAAATCATTTAATTGAAGTTGTTCCTGTTAAAGACCTTATTTATTGTTGCTTGATTGGAAAAGCCATTTTAGTTTCAAAATAATTTCATAGTTTTTCTCCAAAATGCGCTAATCCCTCTCACAGGATTGTAATAATTGTAAACAGCCTTTTGAAGCTATAGTTTAGGGTTTATTCTATAGAATTTGAAGAAAAACTTGTTTAGAAAGAAAAAAAAATATTTTGATTCGGCTTTTCACTTGATGTTGAACTAGTAATTTTTTTAAAAGTTCGTGGGGTTCTGTTCGGGAGTTCGCCAAGCCAGTTGTGATCATGCAGATATAAGAAAATTGAGTATTATATAATAAAATTTACTTGACTCAACAAATTAAACGTACAAAATTATCTTAGGAGAAAAAAACGGCCAATGCAGTGTAACTATTGTCATATTGTCATATTAGATTTCCCTCCAGGAAGTTAGTTTACAAGCCATGGAATGAACGCCCACATTTCAAAGATAGTAAAATTGAGGATTGCAACTAGTCTTCAGGTCTAAAAAACAGGTCTCAAAAACAAGATCTATGGGCAGACATGAATAGGTATATAGTATAAATAGATAGCTGGTGCTAGTTTTGCAAGTATAGGCTATATTAAAGTATTGGAACTGGTCCAAACCAGATTTTAAGTGTATGGCGTCTACTTTGAACTGTTAATGAATTATGACAGGGATAACGGTTTACTTGTCGAGCAAGTAAAACGCCGTCCCTTGTGTGTTCGGACAAAGGCAGACTAACGTAGTCCTTTTTGACAGTTTTCTAGTCGTTTTTCTCACTAATGAATATTAAAATAACGTGTGGAATGGTTTTCTCTTATTTTTCCAAAGATTTACTCACGATTTCAAGGTGCTTAGAAATTCTATTCAAGGTGTTTTCGCGAGAAATTGGAATCTCCTTAAAAGCACGTCCGTGGGGTTGTTCTCCTAAATAAGATTCAAACTATGAATGAAACACGCCGTAAAACTCTATCTTTCATTTTGCTAACCAAATGATGAAGATTAGAAACAGTGGCAGAGTTTTCTGACCACACAACCATGCTGTGTGGATCAAGATACTATACATTTAAACACAGTACAAATGCAAGATAAAACAAAATAAATTAAATACCATTCAAGAATATCCCATTTAATCGAGTTAATTTGCTTGTGTTTACCCTGTAAACTTTAATCAGCTTCTGGAACAGAAATCGGATCTCGCAAATTTCCTTAAGAATAATATACTAAGGTAAATACGAGGAGCGAGGGAACTTCATGTAATCAAGAATTCGCGAACGAGATATAATTTCAAAGAGGCTCGTCATTTTACGAGCAAGCGCTTTTACTCCAATGGGGTGCTGACATTTCCAAAAACTTATCTTTCTTATGGCGTCAAAAACTCAAATATAAACTCTCAGAAATATAAATGTTTTACCAGAAATTTTCCATGCGAATCTTCAGCAAAACCTATTAACCTATGCATAGACTTATCATATTTAGAAAACGCGTTTTTTTACTATTATAAGCAACAGACGTGTTGATGTATTTAAGTTATTTATGGAAAAAAAAAGATTAACTTTGACTTACTTAGTTAAAAAAATTGCCCAAGGTGTGAATTTTTAAAAACTTGGGATGGGCTAAAAGCATTGAATTGAATACTTCAAGAAAATCAAGGCACAGCTCTGACGGTATCGATGTACTTTTCCTTCAGAATTAAAATGAAGTGTTACATAGATATCTTCATAGAGAGCAACTATGACAAATGACGATGAATTTGTTTATTGCAAGTGTAATTTTTCAATGACCAATTTCCCAACTTTTTGGAGCTCAATTTCCAGTTATTTGCTCTCTTTTATTTCCAGTTTCAAAGAAAAATAAAAGTTCGAAAATAAGCACAAGAATTGACGCCAATGGTACGACAATAGCTCAAAATTAATTTCCTTCAAATATTGTTTAAAATAATATCTTTACAATAGGTGATGTAGAAAATATTTTATTAAGTGAAGTACTCACTATACAATGCTCGGCAAATTTAAGTTCTGGACGGATGACGAAATATTAATTATTTTCAAGCCAATTTATCTTTGAAAAAAGCCTGACTATTTCGGAAATCCCTGTCGAACGCCAGGTTCCACCAAAATTAATTTTTTTTTTACTCGTGTTATATGATTTGCGTCATGTCGAACCACTAGTTAGAAAAGAAAAAATGCACGATTTAAGAAATCAGTGAAAGAGAGAAAAGGTATATAAAACAAAGAGAGCGCTGCATGAGACGATCTTAGTCTTTTTATGAAATTCATTAAAATTGGAAATTGTGTTTGCACAGCTTTCGTTCACGTTAAAAAATGACTTTTTTTTTGGAAAAAGAGGAAATTCCCGACGTCGTGAATAAATTCAGGAAGATTTTTTTTAATTTGACAAAATATGGATAAAAGTATTTAGGGAAAATAACACCTTGTAGAAAAAGAAATGAAATCGTTGTACAAATGCGTTACCTTTTTTCGATAAATCTTCGCAGTTATTGAGGCTTAGTTGAGCGACTTTATAAGATATAGATATTGAACTCGCCTCGTCGCTCCAGAGCGTTAATCGAACGGCGTTTTAGCTCACTGGCGGCGTGGTGTGTCAACTATATTTGGTACCTTCAATGAAGGCAAGTGAATGTAAATGGAGATTTATGGTAGACAAAATACATACAAACTTCCACTCTACCAAACTCCAGTGATTTCATTACAAATCCTGTTATCGGCGTTTGAGATTGTGCGGTCAGATAGCTCGAAGAAATTAATCAAAAGAATATGAGCCCTTTGAGGCAAATGACAAAATCTATTGAAGTACTCCAGTTTATAGCTCCTTCTTTCCGACAGGCTTCAGATTTAATAGTCCCTTTAAACGCTGTTTGATTGAAATTACTTGTTTACCTTACCTATTCCTAACTTCGTGATTTTTTTGTGTAGACCTGAATTCGTAGCTAAACTTTAGCTGTTTAGTAGCATAATGATTCTCTTAAACAAAGATGTGCTTATATGCTACACCGACTACGAACACAGCCGAACTGACAAGGCGTTAAACAATGACGGACGCTTTTAGAGCCACTTACGAACAACAAGCATTTTTTCTCAAATGATTCAACGATTGAAAACAAGATGGTTTGAATCTCAAAAACATTTATGAGTAAATTGAAAGGAACTTGTCTATAATATCAATGCTGAGTCATTAGGTTCGTGATTTTGAAACGATACTGTTCAATGACAGCATACAATGGGTTCAGTTTTTTTCCCAAAGAATTAATCGTGACGCTACTCAAATCTTATCGCCAACACGCACATTTCTGCGCTCTGTCCTCGTTGAGTTTTGTCACCTTATTTCTAACGATGTTCACCTTGAAATCTTTCTTGTTATTGGCAAAAGTAATTAGTATAGTAAAGACATTGTTTGGAATCCTTAGTTTTTCAAATGTATTGGATTCCCTAAGGGCTATTCAATTTTTCTTTCAAAACAATCAGGCAGTCTTTGTAGCTACGTACAGCTTTTGGGAAAACGGCATTTTTTTTCCCGGCCCTAAAGTAATTTTTATTTTGCTAAAGTGGAGTGAATCAGTCTTAGCACTTATTTCTATTTTAAACTGTAGCGATGTACAATTTTTTTTTGTTTTGTTGACCTTTATCATTATATTTTTTTCATTTAAACCGAAAAAAACTCAATATTGCCGCTTTGTATATAAATTCTTTTTTAAAAACTAAAAGTAAAGTCTAAAGCCCTCGGGAAACTTTCTTAAAAGCCACTTCTCTTCACAAATTGGATTTTTTAAATACCAATTGCCGAAGATCATTTGCATCTTCCCAGTTTAAAATCACATTTGCAGTACTTGAAACTCTTGTGAGCACAAGGCCACATCTTTTAGGAATTTTCCGAAATTCAAGAAAAGAACGCAGCGCTTAAACATAACGTTCACGTAAAAAGAGGCAAATGTAATAACAGTATATTAAAGTATGATTAATTATTAGGTTGGCAAACTTGGTCATTACTTCAAAATTACACACCGTGTTACAACAGAATCGTAAACTGCTTACCTGAGGTGTAAGTGATGTAAGGCTCCTTAATTCTGTTATTCGTGCTAGTTCTCAATGGTATTTAACTGCAGAAAGAAGAATAAAACAATGAGCGTACGTGTTCTTTTACAATAGAAGTTAACTTCCAGTCTATAAGAAGCGCCAGTGTGGCACGCCTGGCTTGTTACTAGAGTCACGGTATCCTAGTGGGCTCACTCCAGTCTAGTATCTTAGAAACCGGAATTCAGTACCTTGTGGGTGGGACCTGTGCCAGGTAAGTTGTTGCTAAAAATGGTTCACAGAACATTAACGCATTACGGTCAAAATCAATTCAAACTCATTGGTGACACCTCAGAAGAAAATAAGTCTGTAAATTCACTCTACTGAACTTCAACGAAACCGTCCATTAAGAATTCCTGTAAACATATCATGTCCGCTCACTTTTTTCTCGGCCCTATTTGGTTAATAAGTGGTTTTACTTTGGTAGTTTCACTGGCGGCTCTGATATCCGAGCGCATTACACGGTGTGGGCTCTCGTCAGAGTAATGTCAGCTAAAAAGAGAAATTTCATTTACTACGGAAGAGAGATTTCTTCCATAATTGCTTTCGTAATAACTTAAGTAAGTCAATTGTCAGAGATGTCGAATGCTCGAGACAAGTCTAAAGCAGGTGGGTGATTTTTTTTATTGGCAGCGACCGAATCGGTTCGCCAATAGCCAATGAGATATAGCATATTTCTTTATATGTACTAATAAATAATGATTTCACACGCGAATTCAAAAAATCCAATTTGTTGTTATTGACCGTAAAGAAATAAAGTTTCCAAAGTCATTCATCTATCTATACTCGTAAATCATAATGGTCTAAACTGAACAACCTGATAATAGTGTTTAGGAAAAGATTGAAGTGGACTTACTGGGCTAGAATGTCTTTTGTTCGATAGTGACACCAGGTCTTTACAAAACGTCTCGCGACAGAGCTTCAGTTGCATTAAACACATAACGTAGTATAACAGGCACCGAGTACTTTGCTTCAAATCACCTGCAAAATGTGCAAACAACCCTGCCAAATTTTCTTTTCTCTTTTTTTTTAGCCCAACTTGGCCTCTCAAGCAGGTCATTCAGTCTGATCAATTGATTGAAGCACTGGAAAACATTGAACCACAAATTTGAAGCTCGGAACTTTAGCGATGAATTAAAATGGCTACCTCTCTAGACTATTATATATATACATATACCCCCTAAGGTAAATGTATGGGTCTCTATCAGGAATAAATAGACGGTGGTTTATTGTCAGCCTTATAAAGTAAGTAAAATATATACTAGAAGTATAAAATACAGTGCACATAATCATTGAAAAGCTCTATCATCTGTCAATATTAAAAGTTGTCTGTGAGACTTTTATACTATTTAGATAAACGGATAAAAAGTGTAGCGCATTTCGTTCATATTGTTTGTCGTTTCTTGAAAGTGATTGGCATTTATTTGTGACAACAGCGTGAATATGGTACGATGAAAAAATTGTTAAATGCGAGGCATGTCAATCAAATGACAAATCAACTGAATTAAATAAGTTGGGTTGTAATAATACGTTACATTAGACTGAACACTCCATTAAATCCTCAACATTTTTTTCTTGCACGCAAATCATTCTTAGAATTGATTTCAGCATCGACTTTCGCTTCTAGAATTACAAACTCCTCAGTTTG
Organism: Actinia equina; assembly: GCA_011057435.1. Classification (NCBI taxonomy): domain Eukaryota; kingdom Metazoa; phylum Cnidaria; class Anthozoa; order Actiniaria; family Actiniidae; genus Actinia; species Actinia equina. The sequence continues at coordinate 411,061 of WHPX01001094.1, forward strand.
ATATATCAGATATCGATAAACTTCAAGCCATCCATTTCTGGCCGGATGACTAAATTAACAAATAACCGTTAAAATAATTTGTTATTTCTATTCTAAGGACGGTTGGTAGTGGAAAGAAAAACTCGTGAACTGTGACTCACCGGTCTGTCTGTCTGTCCCTGGCTCCAATCCGAACCTTTATTGAACTAACTCCACTGAACTAGAGTTGAAAATTTTGAGCTAAAAATATTTTTTAAAAAGTCATTACGATCAAAAGCAGCTAGGTTGCGATCAATGATGTAAAAGGCTGTAACGCCGTCTTTAGTACTTATAGCCTCAGAGAATCTTTCAGTCAACAGCGTTTAGTAAATTGAATAAAAATAAATCGAGTTGAACTCAAAGAAAGCCTAAGTGATTACCCTAAACCAGACTCTCCTCTAATGCTCCTCGAAATCTCAAAGCGCTCCTTCGGGGGACGCTCATCCACAAAGTCAAAGGGAAACGTTCATTTACATTGACGATAAGCGTCTTTAATTTTCATTTCAATTCGATTTGCTTTGGACAGAATCCTATGTTTTAAATTCAAAAACGAAATTCTTTTGCGTTTTATACACTATTTATAGTTCGTACTTTCATTTTTTAAACCTTTAAAACCTTTTAAAAAAATTTTACTTTCTATTGCTATTCCATTATTATCTTTTTTATTACCCTCGTATTTCTTTTTGATTATATATTTATTTTTCCGCTACTTTGTTCCTGGATTTTTTCTTGATTTACTAGAGTGACTTTAGTAAATAATATTTTACTTGGGTTTTTATAAATAAGCTGATTCTTGAAATAATAAAGTTAGAATATCACAAATTTCAAAATAATATTCATAGTTTCTACAAGATTATTTCAGTCAAAATTTTTTTTGTTGAGCTGTTTACTTTACTTCTTACAATGGTGTGTCATTTCCATTCACTAGCTTACCAAAAACACGAGACATTAAAAACAATATACAATATTTCTAGTTACTTGTGTAATGTTCTAAAGGAATATTTGCTAAACAATCCTTTGGTCAATTCAGAGTTTTAAAGATAGGATTTCTACGAACTACAGAAGAGTGGACAAAGGTTTTTTTTTTCAAATTTTCCAGCACGCGAACAGAAGAATCTGCACTAGTGAAACCAAAGCCAAGAAATGTGGGGACGTCCTTTGATGTTTGCCGAGTGTCTTGTCTAGAAGACGAAGAACACAAGTAGTGGAGGAGTTTTGCCCTTAGGGTCTCCAGCGTTTGGTTTCGTATAAACGTAAATCAACCATAATCTTGCAATATTGTGAAATAAGAAAAATACATTCTCTTACCCAAAAGGTCTTGGATTTAACTTTGGACGGTCAACTCAAGTACTTGACGAAACCAACGACAAAGGCTCTTCATTTGCGGAAGTCCTTATTTTGGTCAATTTTTTTTTAATCCAGCCCTCGTGAAGTTAAAAACGACTCTCGTACTTAGAGATGTACTTTTGGTTTGACTATGCAATTCAATTCCAACACGTTTGTTACTGGTGTAAGTAATGAGAGAATAGAGAGGGTACCTGTCTCTAGCTTGGTGATACGGTAGAATGAATTCTGCTTGTATAAAACTTGTTGTTGCTATACTCCATTTAATGAGGAATAAGTTTACTATTCCATCACATAAATAACATTTGAAACAACCTAAGAAAAAGAGTAAATACAATACCCCCTTTGATGTAAGTGTGCCATGCGCTAACAAAAACCGAAAGTTTTCGTATTTCATTTGAAATTATTTGAAATTATATTAGAAAAAAAAATTCTAACAGGTACGTCTGACTTTACCCTGACTTTGCTGTTTGAATGGCCAGACGTTTCTCATAGGTTATAAAATGTTTTTAGTTGTTACACTAAGTCATTTCATTCACTGGGAAGATAAAACTCGCATAACTGTTTTGAAATGAAATCAAAATACGAAACAAAATCCCACGACTTGTTCCATAAAAGTTAATTACTTTAAGGCTATTTTCTAGTTTTTTTTTGAAAAAATTCAGCCAAATATAGCCCAGATTATAATTGTTATACAAAAGTGGATTCCCACCATCAATATTATTTTATTTATTTTATTTCACTTCAAGACACCTCGTGGTCACCGAAGCAAAATACTTCACAACAAACGAGTAATGCTTATTGTTATAACTGTTTTTTAAATCGCACCCTACAAATTACAAATTATTGTATCGCTAAACACTAAAGTTACCTTAAGAGAAACATCATGTAAACGATCATTAGTTGTATACAGGCTATACTCACCTAGGACTGATCTGATCGTGAAGTTCCGTTCAAACTAGAACTCAACAGTTTGAGGATAGAGGACTTGATTAAGATTTTTTGCTAAAGAGTTCAATTGAAATATTTCCTATAGCTCAATAGCCCGGATAAAGAAATGACAGTTACTGGTTAGTATCTCTTTTGTTTCTTGTTCTGTCATCCACGTGGAAGAGATGCCTCTTACTTCAGCGAGCTCTCTCTTCTTAGATATAAGTAGGCAAATTTGGATAGCTGGTTTTGATTTTGGTTGACTTCGCGATATAGGCAGCACAAGGGGTGATCATGAATCGGGTGCTTCGGTGACAGATTGCCGAGAAGTCTTTAGCTGATTGTCTATGGGATGATTATGAAGTCTTGCTAATAAAACTGATGCTTTTCGATATATTGTTTTCCTTGCCGGGAAAGATCGCTAACTATTGAATGTTTACTTGGAAATATATATGGCTATTGACTCAGGCGCTAAATCTGCGCCAAAGATTTCTCTCTTTTTGTTTGTTTGCCAAGCAAGAAAATGTGGAAATATTACAGAAATTGTCAGGTACAGTGTCCAGCTGCATTGATACAGAGTTGGATAACTATTTTGTATCTTTTCAAAGCGTTCTTAGCATTGTTTAACTGGTTCATATGCAATCGAAAAACCTAATTTCTTCGCTGTTATTGAATTTTCACTTTCTCGCCATAAAGCTATTATGTTCCGTTCAAATGGACAAGTGTACGATGAAGAAAGATTTACTAAGTCTACAAGGCCATCATTAAAAATGAATTGGTCGACGGATAAGACTGAAAGCTAGCTTTTGTCCCAACCGTTTAATTTCCGATAAATAAGCTATTAAATTGAAGACATTTGAACTTACAGGATCAAACAATTAACTTTGCTTCCGAGCTGTTTCTGCAATATTTCAAGCCACGCTGGTTGCTATTGTTAAGTAACTTAGTTTTTGACACAAATGAAGTATTGTACGATTGATGAGCTGTCTTCGTTATGCCGTTATGTGAACGTAGTAGTATTATCTCTAATTTAACTAGTCGGAAGACTAGGATTTCTTCATCTAATGTTTAAACAATTCGATTGATTTATTTGGTTATTTTATTGCACGACTAACTCTGACAACTATCAGCATTCATTAAGAACTCTTTATCGATTAGGAAATATATTTCGAGCTCAAAAGTGATAAAAGTATAATTTATTTTTTTAGGTTTTAATAGGTTTTTAAAGTTTTGTTCGTCAAGCTTTCCTTTCCTCTCGGATCTTCTTTCTTCTCCTGAAAAAGCTTGTCATCTTTTGAAGTAATTTTTTCACGGAGAATTAAACGACCTAGAACTCGATGTTAAACAGTTAATTAACAAAAGAGTCAAACAAATGAAAAATAACAAAAAAGAAACCCATTTACTAAAAACATAAACATGAGTGATTGGGAAAGAAATAATGATGAATAATAGTAAAAGAATAACTACAAGAGTGAAACCACTCTTGAAAAAGAACTTTCAACTTAAACCGATAATGAGAAATTCATCTTCAAAAACTAGATGTCTTATTGATTAAATATTGTGATATTCAGGAACACTGCATATCCTGGATAACGAGTCATTACCGCTTAGTTTTTTCTTACCAGTTAAACATTAATTACGCTGTTGTTAAATTTTGATAAGTTTGGTGTCAAAACAAAACGCTATACAACAGTTTAGGATCATCATCGGTCCTAAACGGCCAGTTCTTCAGGTTCTTTAGTGCTTTAATTTGTCATGTATCTAAAGATTGAACATCTAGATCACTAATGTCATTCAGTTTTATACAACCAAGTTCAGGATTTTAGTTTCTCGCGTTTTTATCATTACTGACTTCGAACCTCGACTTTTGAGGATTATATTTTATTGATTTCCCGATTGATATATCTTTTAAAATGATCTAAATTATAAATCAACACACGAGTTAAGTGTTAAACTGAGAAATCATACGATCATGAATGCTGAATTGAAAGCCCCAATTAACAAGTTTTGGACATATTTTTACTAGCTTTGACATTTTCGTGATCAATTTGTGATACGTGTTTTCAAATATTCCAAAGGTTTCAGAAACGTTAAGGATTGTGTGATGAATTCAAGGTTAGCTATGATGACTGGATACAAAATTAATAATAACAATCAGGGGAATCGATAGGCCAGCCACAGTGATCGTGTGTGTCAATGTCACCGTTATCGGCTCTTACGATCACATCAATGACCCCCATTTTCCCGCGTTTTACACATAAAACCTCGTCTTCTCTAGAATCTGTCGTATTTTTTTTGAAATATTAATGGCAATTGGCTCAAATCACTTCCACAAAAGGAACTTTTAAGTTTTCTCATGCAGCTGAATTTGCTCACAATCTCGCACGATTCGACATATCTATTGTGCCCATCGTTTGGAGTCGTTTAATCAATCACCCACGCTGTTGTCCGATTTTTTCTATTTTCAAACTGTATTTTTCATCGAACATTCAGCTCGTGCTTTCAAAGCCCCCCTCGCTGTAATCATTATATCAACTTCTCTGGGAGTTCCACTGTTTGTCCAACTCGGTTCAAAATATATACACAGCTGGAGATGTCGAACATATCATGTCGGCCGGGTATCATTTCTGCTGGCTCTTGCTTATGAAATAAGGTGGTTTGTTTGCTCAGCTAACCAGAAGACAAGATTTGGAAGCTCCACTATTATATTTAATAACTTTGCTTGTACATTAATAGAAACCTGAATGGGAAGTATAGTCAGGGTACTTTTGATATACTTGGAAATATGTCCTTGATTTTGATCTATCTTATTCTCAGTATCCATTATTACACACTTCCTCTGTTAAGACAAGTGAGAGCTACTTTTCTAAAATCTTCAGTAGAAAACGGGTCAAAACTAACCTCGTTTAATCGATTTTTCTAGTTTCTCAATATCATTCATTAATAAATCTGACGCAACACCTTTGAATTTATTTTTTTAAATCCTTTCAATAAATTTGGGACTATTCATCTTGGATGATTCTAAGTTTTGAAGAAACTTGAAGCGAGAATATTTATCAGCAGGTCATTCTTACTTTGAGATTGAAAAGGTTAAACAATTTCCAGTTACTTATTGTCATTGTCAAGTTTATTTGACGTTGAAACCTGCTTGTACGTACTGTCTTTTGCTACGTCTCCTTCCCCCTTCTACGATAGACCCCACTTTTACTATTACTTTGACAGATTTTGTTACTGAAGTCATTAAAAAAAAACCTCACCGAAGAAAAGAGGAAATTTGCACTATTTACGATTACTCTTTTGTGGCTTCCATCTTCAATTTATTTGCCGGGAACTAAATTTGACGATTGGTTGGTTGACTATTTGGGACTCCGTTGACTGAATATGAGTGTGCGAAGCGCTTGTAACTGTATTGAAATATAATTCCTTTGTCGAAGTAAAAGAGCAATTTACTCGTAGAGTGATGCTGGTGGTCCGCAAAACTCTTCCCCTAACCTCTCCCCCTTAAAACTGGACAATGTCAAGTTTATATTCTAACTACGGTGGTTTGTCTCGAGCATTGTCTCCTTTTAAGTTTAGATTAAGTCATATTCTAAAGCTATGATCTATAAGTGAATAGTGTCCAGATACTAACCTGAGTGTTGTTGCTGTTGTTGTTTTCTACTGTCACTTTTCCTGGCTCGTTTATTTATTCCGGCGATGATATTTGACAGAACCAGAATTCTGTAACAAAAATATGAGAAATTAATATTGAAGTATCTGCTATTTGAGTATTAAGAAATAAATGAATAAATAAAAATCAAACAAATATACCTGATAAACAAACAAAAACACTAACTAACAAAAACAAACAAAACAAAGGAAAGGAAAAATTAGAAACAAAAAAACAAAAACAAAAACAAAAAAAAGACAGAAAGAAAGAAAAAAGGAAAGTGCAAAATGATAAACCAAGAAAAGAAAAAAACGAAAACATAACAAAACAACAACAAACAAAATATACATCCCTACCCCATACACAGGCAAAAGACTGAACTGACTACTATCAGATTTGAACATAACGTACACATTCATTATTTGATCTCGTTTTATAAAATCTAATTAATGGATATATTTAGTAGGTGAAGACAACATGATAACTACATTCAAAATCTGTACTGTTTTCATTAGAACGCACAGAAAATTGTTTGTTACCAACGTTATTCATGAGTAGTACTGTTGTCTAAGTTCCGAACCGTAACTCAACCGATCCTTTTTAAAAAGTTAAAAATAGAAGTAATCAGTCCACTTCACTCATTTAACATTTACTATTAGGACAGTTATTTAAATACAGGAACACGTGTTTTGTAATGGCCCTTTGAGAGATTTAACCCCACAATTAGACTGCACTTATGACTTGAATGAAATCTTCTCCCCCGCAAAGAGCGTGAAATCTTAGCTAGACTGGCCGTCCGTAAAAAGACAATGAAGACCTCATAATATTACATTGATATTTATATATATATCTTCATTATGGGATTAGCATTGTGAGATTTTAGGAAGGAAAACTCATGTGTGCAACTAGTATTTGCAATATGCTAGCTGCGATCGAGAAAGAATCGAGAATCGCGACTGAATTAATTAATAAATGTGTACTTCACTTTGGGCCATGTATGCACTCTTAAGCTTCCATCTATTCTGTCGAGAATGGCTTAAAAATGTAATTGATATCTAGTCAGTACTAGCTGAAATTTACTGCGAGCCGATTAAAACTATTAAGCTCCCACCCAGAAAGCATTGAGCAATCTTCTAGATACAACACTCATGATATCCATATCATATGGTGACTTCAATACTGATATGTATATGTTTGTATAGTTGTTTACGAGTTGGAATAAGCAGTATGGATGAGGTAAAAAATGACCTGTAAAGAAGCTAAACAACGTCTCTACATAAAGATGTTAAATTATATATGACAAACTTTCTTAAAACTCGCAATTATGTTAGTCGGCACCCTTTTCAGAGTGCATTTCTAAGACAAAATCCTTTTGTTTTGTTTAGAGAGTCAGTCATGCAACAAAAGAGCAGGAGGGCGCGCTGGTGTCGGACGGCTGGAAAAAGAGCAATCAAAGATAGCCTCTTCTAACTTGTTTTCGAGCAGCAGATCGTTTTTCGGCGGCAAAGGTGGATGGATGTACATAATAATGTTCTTTTGCTTCTAGGAGATGCTTTCTAGACTGGATCTATTTATAAGAAACTTTTCTAACTGCCGGTACCAAATGCATTTATCCGTTGCACAACTTAATATAAAGAAATTGCCTCGGGGTCTAGCAGCTGTTGAATCAGTAAGGAACCCTTATTTTCTTTTCTAAGGTATGGTTACGATATTAAAACATGAAGCAAACTCATATGCCGCTCTTTCTTTTCATTTCTTTTAGCAATCGCCGGGCTATTCAAACAAGCTGAAATAACTAAAAAACTTCAGTTAGAATTAAAGTCGATTACAAACGAATGCCGCCATAGCAAAATGTGTCGGTCGCTGGTACTCTTGGCGGCAGGGACAAAATATCGAGTGGTTCGTACTTTTCCACAAAATCACTGGCTGTAAGTTTAGTTAGCTTTTGCTGTACTTCACTTCAGTTTACACCCTATGCCAAAAAACGCTATCGGTAGAAGATCTGAAATCTGAGACCGAGTAACACTTTGCAAAGTGAAATGTGTTCACAACGGAATATCGTTTCGTTTTAGATCGAAATAGGGAACAATACCTTTGACTTTTTACGTGTTTTAGCCAGAAAACATAAAAACACATATATTCCGTTTAGTCTGAGATAGCCCATTTCAGCCAATCTCCGACCGACTAGGCTTTTATAACAGGTGTAAGCATTGATCTGAGTGTTTGACCGACTTCTACTAAGTTTTCGACCATTTTTTTTGGCCTGTAAACTAAATACGGAGTGTACTGAGTGAATGAATTTTATCAAACATAAGCATTACAAATTCTTTGAATATTCTAACTAAAGTATATTATATATTTAAATGCATTTCATATACTGAGAAATTACAACTTTTTTCAAACAAGATATAATGATAAGGAAAAAGGTCATCGTAAGTGAACCTTGAGTGAAATCAGAGAATATTGACTAAGATGCTAGATCGATGTGCCGGAACACTGAAATTATTTTCGATCGGTCAGGTAAATATTTAAACGTTTCATTTAAGTGTGTTTATTTAACAAATAATCTTTAATAATGATGCGGTTCGATTTGTGCGATGCATCAGCAACACAGCCTTCTGAGACTCTTGGATGAGCACAGTGATAAGTGGCTGAGGTGTTTATGTTGTGAGCCAGATCTAGACAAGTAAAAGCTCCGAGGTTCAATGTTCCCGTGCACTAGGCTTCTATGGCATGTGGAGTTTTAATAAGATCCAGAGAAGGGCGAAGCGAATGCCCCTCCCCTCCCCCCAGGGTACGGTTGTACGAAGCGTGGATAAAGTTATCCGATGGACAAAGTTTATCCAGTGGATGAATCGAAGCTGATATACAATAAATTTATCCACTGGTTAAAATTTATCGATGGCATAGCGCTATCAACTCTTCGTACACCCGGGCCTAGAGGATCACTTTGGATATTCTTAAAACACTAGTCAACATTGATCAACTAGTCAGAGTTTTATTTTTTCTCCCTGTTTATTAGGGGTTTCCTGTCAGTTCTCTCCTCGTTGAGCCTGGTTTTCATATACTCAAAAACGATCGAGAACGATCGCAGGATCGTGGAGCTCACTGGAGCGTACGACCGTTTCCATGTGGTCGAAAAAGGTCATGCAAGCCATAGTCAATAGAGGGGAAGAACTGAAATCCTTCCCCTCTATTAACTGTGTACAAGCCGAGTCTGCGCATAGTTATTATTAACTATGGCCTGCGGGTTTTCGTTTCGGCTTGAGTCGGCAGAATACCGAAAACTTTTTTCCAGGCGTTCAATTTTTTGTGTTTGTCCTTGAAGTCATTGCTGCAGCGATCGTAAAGGCAGTCGAATTTGGCCACTTCCTGCATGAAAATATCGGCATCAACCGTCATGGCCTATAGTTACTAGTCGTTACTTCAAACGCGAGCTGATAGTTTGTAAACAAGTAAACCGTTGCTATGGCATTACAGTTTAGGAAGTATTGTCTTTGGAAAAATGATATATTATGGTATACAATTCAAACGTACGATCGAAATAAGTGTTTCCATATGATCACGGACGATCGAAGAATTTTTTTTTGATCGTTCTCGATCGTTTACGATTATATGGAAACCAGGCTTTAAAGGATAGAATGACGATACCTCTTTCCAGCAGGGGCAGCGGGGTAGAAATATAGCAATCTGTCCGGAGACTTTTTTATACGTTAATACATGCAGATTATGTTATAACGATGTTCGTATTCCGTACCCAATATTTTCCTGTACCCTACCCGGTATTTAGAACATATAATATTTGCCGGTAGCTTCCAAACTCCGTACCCGGTATCCCGGTACTCTCCCCTGGTACTATGATATAATTTCTAAAATATTTTTTAAATCCTGCTCTACCCGGTATCTCCGCTAGTCCTCAAATCCCGCTGCCTCCGGTACCCCCGGTAATGACACTTACACACGAGAATGTCATCTATTTATCTAATCAAATATGGCTACAGTCTGCGCCAGGGGGATCCCCTTTTTGAATCTTATTTATAAATCATTATCAAATTCTTTTATTTTATCTAATGCATAATCAAAGTGTTGGATGTACAATCAAAGCCCTTTAGAACATCATTTTACGCGCGCGCCCTTTATCACACGAAGCTAGTGTATTTTAAACGTCTAGGCTCTTAACAGCTATGTGTTTTCATTTTGAAATCATTAGTTTACGGCTTCTTTGTGTTAGTGATATACCCAGCGCAGCTGTTTATATGACAACCCAAGATATAATACTATCAATGATTAACTTGCATTTTCAGAAGAGTCACTCAAATCTTCGATATCAAGGGCCCATTCAAAAGAACTAAAGGTTGCAATTTTTCATTTATGATCATGCACCATAACAGGAAGTTAAAAACTCGGTAACAAAGGAACTTGTTGTGGGAGCAAAACACCTAACAAGCTTATTTCTAATTCAATCTACTGAAGTAGATCAGTGTGCCCTGACTTTAATCAGCAAGGGTTGTTTCAGCGTATCGATAAGGAATTCGAAGGTAACTTCTACTACTAAGAGAGTTAGGGAAGCCATAGGAAAAGCCTTTTTTTCGTGAATCTAGTGCTTTATGTTGAGCAGTTTTAGTAAAGTTTACATGAGTCAATGTGAAAAATCATTTTCCTACTCTCAGTATATTGTCTTTGTTAGGCAATAAAATCGTATATTCGTCAATGAATACATGAGTCATGCCAATCTCTTAAAGATACGAGAAATAGGTTATTATTATATATTTTATAGTTATCATACCGCTGAGTACAATAAATTGATAAAAATAATCATATAATCATTCATTTTTTAAAGTCTTAATTAGGAGGTATAAGAAATGAATTATGGAAAGAAACGCTACTTATAGCAAATCTGGAATCTTGAATAATCGTATCTCCTTGATCTTATTCCGTTATCATTCAGAACATCCCAGACATCTTGAAATAAATGTACATGAAGTAACTCGTGTCTTTTAAATGTTCTTATCCGATCGATACAAGTGAACTGGGGTGGAATCAATTATTTTAGAGGCAATTTGTTGGAGCACGGATTGAAATGGAGTGTTCTATTATCCCAGGCGAGTTTTGCGGCTTTGTTTTGCTTTCTTTGATTTTTTACGTCTATTAAACTTAGAATAGCTCGTGTTTTCATTCTCAAGAATAAATATTCCTCTTCGCCCACAGCGTTAATAGCTCCGGGTATCTGCTCACCCTAAAAGTGTGCAAACTAAACAGAGACGAGTGTTTCCAATGAAGATTTTCTTTGACACAGTCACCCGAATCGTAACTCTGCATTCAGTAGAGATATTTCGTCTTCACAATTCGCGCAACCAAATAGCTCACAAAATACAGTCTTGATTAATATACTTTTCTTTTAAAAACTTTAAGTAATTTTCTTTGGTGTTTCGCTGCAAACTATATAAATTTGACTTCTGTAAAGATACTATTATATATATATATATATATTGGCCTAGCATTGGCTTTACTAGTCATAGCATCCTAGTTGAGAATCTTACTATCCTTCACATTAATAACGTGCAGAAGAGCTGTGTAGAGCCCTGTAGAGTTTTTTTTTGACTGAAAGCTTTCTTTGTTTTCGTTGTATGGTGTTTTACTCATGTTACACTCCAATTCACTGAGTTTCGTCTGTAAAATCGTAGTTCTTAGGGGTACTGAGCTGGGCTGGTGTATCGTGTATGAGCCTAGAAAACTCGAAACAAGTCTTACATTTTTTTATTTCTTTTATGGTTTCAACGCTCTGTATATCTTGCTTGTTATAATTTTTTAAAGAGTGTTATTTTTACTATTCAAAGCTATTTGGATCCATCAATTCACTCACTGAAATCAAATTTTGATTTTGCCCGCTCTGTGTTAAAATCTTTTCTCGGTATCACATTAAGTGTGACTATACCGGTATGGTTTCGACTATTTTAAGAATATCGCACCACCAAACGCGCGCAGACTAACTGGTAGAATTTAACTAAACGTTAAGATAATTCTCCATAGTCGAGTTTTTTTTTCATTTTAAGACAAACACTCTGCTAGGCCTTAGGGCTTATAGTTAGGTCCATGCGCGCATCACAGAAAACGCACAGGCTAAAACAAATACAGAAAAATACAATCACAGATCCACTATGTTCTCAATTTGTAAACTGGTTTTTGAAAGTCAGAGAAAATTAGAGAAAACAACCAAATAGATTCAACACAAAAATCGCAATCCGCGAAGGAAGTTGAACTCGATTTTGATCTTTGGAAAGCACAGCAATTCTAAAATTGATACTATTGTGAAGTTTTACACAAGTACATAATGGTATTTTTTGATTAAATGAAAATTAGAGGAAAGAAATGATTTGTCGACTTTTAAGAAATTATTTTTGTAAACTTGTACAATATGTATAATAAACGCGCAAAAAGTAATTCCATAAAGAGTAATTTCTATAACGATAGATATGTGTGGTCAGTTTTTCCTATACGTGTAAAAATAATTTACTGGAAACTTACCGCAGATTTCTTCGAGTCTGAAACCTTAAAGTGACAATCACTTTCAAGTTCTCGTAGCTTTTAAGAGAGCCCCTATTTCAATATTTAAATTTGGTCAGTACTTACTGAAGTAAACGTTGCAATCATCGTTGAATAGCTAGCTCTCGCCTTAAAAGCGTTATTGCAAAATATGTATGGATATTAGATTGTTATTTGATAAGTAAACACTATTTAAAATTTAATTGGAAAATCCCGAAAGAAGCTTATGTCAGTGCGTTCTACTTTTAAACATCAGATTACTTTTCAATTTCAAATCAAACGAGTTCGAACTCTTTTAGAAATAAAATGAAATTCAGTTTCCGAAAATATTGCACAGACCAAGAAAGCAATAGTAAAGTTGTTAAGTTAAGCATATTTTGTGTACACTATCTGTCGGTCAACCAGTGATTTGATAATGATCCTTAACCGTTTTCAATTAATACATAGTGGGCCATAAATAAACACACAAACTGGACGACATTTGAAACAAACAAAGATCGATCTTATCTTGTGAGCCGTGGGCTTTAAGAGACATTTTTTATATAAATCTTTTCCAATATCTTTCAAACCAAATTACGATTAATATCGAAATCTTGAAATTGAAAATCCTTCTTTTAAATTTTCCCCAATGTTTTATCTTTTTGTTATAGTATTTTTATTCCTCCGGTCAGTTTGATTGCTCTTTTATTCTTCTCATATTAGCAGGTATATTATTCACATATCTTCGTAAACTCAAACAAAGAAAACCACCTTTTTCTAAGTTCCTTGTAAATCTTCTTATCCTAATTATTGAAAACAAGTGCCAAAAGGCCGGGACGTCCTTTGAATTATAAATAGTCAGTACAATAATATTAGAGTTGTAATGAGTTGTTCCAAGATTTCTCTTGGAATCATTAAATAGTTCACAAGAATATTTACATGTGAATCGATAGTCTTGCAAAAACGTGTAAAATAACAAGAAGAGACGCATTTCTGTTTAGATCAAAAATAACAAATAAAAAATTTCGACTGCCCAAAGATTTCACAAATGAGATGTTAAGATGAGAATATATGAGATGTTAATCGACTTTGACTTCGCGCTAAAATCAGCATTTTCGTACCACTGTATCTATTAATCAGATAATATCGTTTACGAATAACTTAAGATCTCTTAATTTGTAAGGAAACGAATTGTTTGACCTTCCGAAGTAACTTTTTGTGATAAAGTTTTTTCTTCGTGACTTTGAATTTGAGATTGGCCGCACGGAAACTGGCACAGATTACAAGTTTGTGTGTATCTTTAAGCTATTCAGAAAAACCCTCGTTCCTGTCGTTAAGTTGGTCAGTAATGAAATGAAAGATTTTGAGCAAATTACTAATTTGGTTGATTATGGCGGTATACGCGAAAAAACAAAGCAAATGTGTTTATTGTAACATTACAGCAATAGCCCGATGTGCTAAATAATGCTAATTTTGCCGTTATCCGCACACGGAACATGTACACCGGCTAAGAGAAGAGTCCTAAAACTACTCGATAAAATATGAATTAGCCTAAATTACTTAATTCTTGGTGTCAAGTGTTTGATTTTCCAAGTTTATTCTTTCCCGTCTTCTGCTAACACTATATTTATTCAGCATTTACTTCCATTGCTATTTCCTTTTGTAAACGTCCATCAAAGATCGCTTTAGAATTGATTAAAAGCACAAACTCACCTAAAACATGTTAGAACTAGTAATTGTTTACGAAAGCACTATGCAGGTGTCTAATGGGCTAAAATATTATATAAAACTGTAAAAATAAGATAGAGTTATTTTATTACCTCTTTGGTTAACTTACCGTTTTATGCTGTGAAACCAACTGAGCAGATCTGTCCAACTGTCTTGATTGATTGCGATGGTCATTAATGCTGTAACACTTGGAAAGACTTGTACTCCACATGCATGTATTACCCAGGAGACGGCGGTGTGCCACTGGAATTCCTCTGTTCTCGGTACCGGAATAACGTTTGTGTATTTATGCTAGATTTTGTTCAAGAAAGAACAGGTTTCTGAGATGAGAAATGTAATATCCTTAGCTCTATTTGCATACTGTCTTACACGAGCCGCCCGTTAAAACCCTCTGCTGGTCTGAAAAGATCATCGTCACATAGATGTATAGTGTCGTGTACTCAAAACACTAGTCATTTTTCACTTTGGTACACGCATCAGCAGAAGTTGAACTACTTAGTTTCTAATCGTTTATACAAGTTAGTGTTATAAAATAAATTGTTTAAATTTAAGTGGGCATTTTGGCTTTGAAATCAAGAGCTCAGGGAAAGAAAAATTCCTACTGAGGTCGTTATGAACCATGACTATCATACATATATGCCTGTTCTCATCTCACATTGTCAGTGAAACATGTATAACCTACAGTTATCGAAGACACTTTGTCTCTTAATGCTAAAACATCCTCAAATAACAATAGTTGTCAAGAAGGCTTGACTCGTTTAGCACGATCATAATTGAATATCAACCCTCCAGGTGTGGAGAATCCCATGTTAAAAGCACAATCCACTAAACTAGTTAATCTCAAATGGCCGCTGATTTACAGACAGGATTAGGATTTTTCTCTGCACTGTAACAATCGTTCCGAACTTCTGGTGATTCGGTTTTCAGCTCGTGGTAGAAATATCGTATCTAGGTCTACTACTAGGCGACAGGTTGAAAACCGAGGCATCCTTTTATTACAAATGACAGGGCTTTTGTTTCATGTTCGAAGTGGCCAAGAATAAATTGAAACAGTTCTTTAAAATTGCAAAAACCTTTCACTGTTTTTCTTTGCGACTTGGAAATCTAATGAGGCTTAATTACTAGGATTTGTACAAACTTTCTTTCCTTTTACAATTTTCCATCCTTCCAAGTAATTTACCCAAATCATGTTTCAGATGTTGGAAGAAAATGAGTTCTTTTAGTAATGTCATTTGTCAGTAAATGGGAGAGAAGAGATATAACGCTCGAGTGATCAATTAAAACTATGCATACTCTTTTACTACTTAGCACCACTGATATTCGTACGCTAAACGAATAATACCCTAGGGGCAAACGTTACCTTGAACCCTGCAAAAAGCTGTTATTTGAATTTTTTCTCCTTAAGAGAGAATTCTTTTTGAATTCAAGCAGTGAGCGCCAAAAACTATTTTCTTGAAGAAAGGCTGCATGTACAAGGCTAAAATCTCGTAATTCAAAACGTTTTACTTGTTTGGAAGTGGAGATGACCGATGGAAGTCGAATCAAAGTGATAACCTGACAAAGCAACATTCTAATACAAATGCAACAAAACACCTTTGTACAAATGAAAATCCCGCTTCAAACAGGTATTTTATCATAGTACATCAGTTACTGTTTAAAAAAGGGTTTGAGTGTTAACCCAAAAACGAAAATTGCGATCAAAACCCATACGAAAGTCTAGTTTTTGGCGCTTTTTGCTATTATTGCTCATTATTGAAAAAAAATGTCTCTTAAGTTTTAGAATAACAAAAGTTTGGTATCTATATTCATAAAGCTGTGTCGAAGATGTAAATGATCGTCCAGCTACCTGTTTTTGGTGGCTGAGGGGATTAAATAATCTGAATGCAATTGTCAAAAATATTATAGTGGGGATAAAAAAGCGTTAATAGAACTGTTTTTATGATTCTCATGTTACTCAAGGTTGTTACGGGTACGTTGGTTATGCATACATTAAGGGAAGAGGATGGCGAGAATGAATTAAAACCAAAAGGGAAAGCGAATGAGGAATAGAATTTGCAGCGTGTATTGAACATTATCATGGAACATGCGATATATTACGCCTATGGAAAGTGGAGACAGAGAATCTTCTATTTTAAGTAATTTAAACTACTGTACTTTTAAAGATTGCACACAGACACGTGTTAATTGATATCTGGAAATGCTAATTTGGTTGCGAAGAAGAGTAGTACTGCAAAGTGATATGATTACCACATACATTTACTAATGACTAACACTTCAGTACAAAATTAAATGACGATCCTACCCTTTGACAATATTGCAAACGTATCACACAAACAAAGACCAAGCAGGGGGACTGTGGTGGATGGTGTAGGGGCAGTACGATTGTAAAGCGCGTTTTCACATGACGTTACAGCCTCCATATTGGTGTACCTCTGGCAATAACTTTGTCATTAGTTTCTTTTGTTAGGTACACCAATATGTCTGCCATCTCTATTGTCAGACATGACGATACAGCCGCCATATTGGTGTACCTCTGACAATAACTTTTTTATTAGTTTCTCTTGTTAGGTACGCCAATATGGTTGCTAGTTAACTCTCTAGGAACTTAGTAAAAACGATCTATAGACCGTTACTGCACGCATCTACCATTCCGGCTACTAAGACTTGGAGAGAATTATAATATCGTAATGTAATTAACAAATAGATCAGGCTTAACAATGTTGTGTCTGATAAAACACTACTGGGGCTGTAGGCCACGAGATAAAGGTAATTGAGTTTTTGCTAGTTGTTACTAGTTTGCAATCATTCCCAAGAGAATGAAATAGCAAAAGACACGATGGCCATATACATGGATGATACAACAAAATAGGCTAATGGCGAATTTTTTAAAAATTGAATTTATCCAACCGCCTCGCGGTTATAGCTCAGTTGGTAAGAGGGTCGTCCTGTTGTGCGGGAGGTCGGGTTCAAGCCTCGGCCGGACCAACACTCAGGGTCTTAAAATAACTGAGGAGAAGGTGCTGCCTTTGTAATAATATCTGCAAATGGTTAGACCTTCAAGTCTTCTCTGACAAGAACTCAAAACCGTAGGCCCTGTCTCCCAACCCTTCCTAACCTACAGTAAATAGGGGACATAAAGGAACTACTGAGGACGTACAAACTGAAACCCTGGCAGTGACCACCCTCAGTGCCTCCACTTCATACTAACCATCTCTCATGCTTGTAATTTGCATAAAGCAATCTGTCATTCACAACTCCATGTAAAGCACCTTTGATTATATCCAGATAGAAAAGGTCGTTATATAAATCCTAATCATCATCAACATGGTGGCTGTGAAAATCATCATACGACCAAGTATTATCCAGTCATAATGTAGGATAAAACTGTAGAATGTTTCTTCTCAAAAATAGTAATTTCATGTAATATTTAAACCATTGTATTCCTTTACAACTAAAGATGACTGTACGTCCTGCCACAACATTTCCTATGATCTATATATTTAAGTTTGCTGCTCCTCAGTAGACACATTGGTAATTTCTCAGCCCTCAGGGAATCTCTATTTTCATGTAAAAACATTGCCCTGAGTCCACGCATATTCAGTTGAACAAAAAATGCGCGTACCTGTTAAGTGTGCATACATTTAGTACACTCGCTGAGGAGTCCCGACAGGACGACCAGGTTGATATGACTGAACCGCAGTCTTTTGACTTTTTTTTGAAGAGGTCACGTTCTATATATTAAGACTTGATTGCAAGGCTTGAGTCGTATGATGGTACTTCACACTTTACTGTTAAACAAGTGGAAGTTACCAAATGTCGATTTAATAGTAAGGAAAAAAAAGACTTTACCATGTATGACGTTGCTACCTTTGGCAATAATAAAAATATTGACAAAAGGTTGGTAGAAATACTGGTCAGTTCACTACTCAACTATGTTATAACCGCATCACAGTACTATATCTGGCATCTTATTCCTGAGAGGCGTTGATTCATGCTAGAATAATATCTCGAACATGGCCTGTTGATGGGTTGCAAGCGTTCTAAAGGGAATAAAAGACAAAATTGTGGCCATTGTGGTGTCGTTAACAATGGATGCCGATAAGAAATATTTTGTTAAATGGCATCAAGAGGCCGCGATGACGATACGTGCAATCGAAGAATTGGAAGAGTATTGCGGCAACTAATTTTGCAGGCTTTAAAAAACTCTATCAAAACTTGCAAAGTGAAACATTCTAATTTGACCGTTTACATGTTTTCAGATGTAAATTGCCAAAACTTACAACTCTTTCGCACTGGAAGAATATAATAGGATCGAAGAAAAAGAAAAACAGACAGAGAGACAGAGAGACAGATGCACAGACAGGCGGGATTTAAAATATCTTCTTACTTTTCTAGAAGAAATAAAGAAATCTCGTGACAGTGCCTAGTCTAATTATACAACTAATGACCTTAATTTACTTTAAAATATTCATTCCTTTTCTAAGTAGTACGAGTATATACCAGTCAGTCTCTGGCACTATGTACTTGTCGTACTAAGCAACGCAGCTTCTCCGTTTGCAATGTTAGTGTTGTTTCTTGTTTGTATTCATTGTTTGCCTTAGGCCCTAAGATTTCACCATTTTTTCTTTCGCAGCAAATGAAAATCGCGAAAAACTGGCTTATAGGACAAAATTTATTGTCAGCAACATTAACAGGAGAAGGTAGGCGCTTCAAGGGTATTATGGTACGTGTGCGTTCTTCTTTAGTCTATTTCGACCCCTTTTTAAAGCTGGCGTTCTCTGAATCGAGAGGCAAAACCTCCGTCACAAATGAATATACATATTGCAAAAGAGATCTTTTATGGTCTATCGATTTGATGTTCTATTAACGCTAGCCTTAAAACTATAAAAAAATCCAAGACTTTTGCTCGCGATTTCTTTTGACATCGTTTTCATTAGTATTCCTTGCGCAAGAGTTTAATGGTGTGACTTACAACAATAGTGCGCGCGAGTGTTGTATCATTTGCATGTATAATGTCGGCCACAAAGGGAACAAAATTGGTTTCTATAAATTGACAGTTAGGCCTAGGGCAAACGTCGAAATTTCCATGCACCGAACTCATTAAAAACAATGGATATCAGGTGATGATGAGGCGGCATTCTCTGATGTAACTAAGTTCGGTGCATGGAATTGTTCGACGTTTGCCCTAGGCCTTATTAGAGTCAATATTGCATAACATTGCCTAATACAGCGCGCCTAAGTTCTGCCGTAATTTGCAATTATTTGTAGGAAAAGTCCGTTAATGATCGTAGTAGTGTTCCAATAAACCCTTTTCCCTTATGTGGTTATCCTTCACCCCTTGAATTTGAAATGATTATTATTTTGTTTGTTTCAAAGTTCATCTGCAGTCTAGCTTAGCCATGCAGTATCTTTTTAGCAAATACAGTGAATTCAGCAACCTTTTGAGCCTAGGTACGAACAAAGTCAACGCCTCTCAGTTACGCAGGATGAGTGAATGACGTACTGACTGATTGCTTGTAACATACGATATTTGTTTTATCGATGTAATAAAGCCATTATTATTATTATTATTATTATTATTATTATTATTATCATTATTATTATCATCATCATATTCTTTTTTAGAATAATACGCAAACACAATCTCTTGGATTCGTGCCAGAACCGCATCATTTGCCAATCTGCGTTCTGCCCTGTATGTTTGAGTGGTTCAAGAACAAAAAGACGATAGGCGAACCCCTTATGATGTACATAACTGTGATATTGACATATACTCAGATTAACTTTTAAATATATTAATATTTTTAAAAAAAACTTTAATTATTTTTTTAATATTTTACAAATTTGTACATATATTTGTTATTTTATATTCATAATCTCTTTATTAACGTTATTGTTTATCTTATTATTATTATTTAAAAATATATATTATAATTATTATCACTGTTATTATTATTATTATTAATCTTTCAATAAGTTCACCTCGGAGTATTTTCTAGTGATTGTGAGAGAAAATTTAGATTTTGACAAAACCCAACGTAAATATGTACTATAAGGAAAATTATGAACATTGCTATTCGAACAACCTATTATATATTTTGCTGTAGAAACAAAGTCTGGGATAACCCTGACTTGATGAAGTTTTATCTTTTCGTTACAATTAAATTTGAAAAAAAAGG
Source organism: Actinia equina (assembly GCA_011057435.1). Classification (NCBI taxonomy): domain Eukaryota; kingdom Metazoa; phylum Cnidaria; class Anthozoa; order Actiniaria; family Actiniidae; genus Actinia; species Actinia equina. The sequence goes on from WHPX01001094.1 coordinate 431,431, forward strand.
TCTAATTAATGTTTTTAGTATTTTTCATGTGCTCATGTGTAAAAAATTCAAGTAGCTTATCGTAAATTGCCTATATATAGCGAGATTTACGATTGAATTTGGAAAACATAATAAAATTTAAATTATTATTATTATTATTGTTATTATGATCATCATATCTATATCATTTATATATCATTCAATTTCAAGTAGCCAGTTGTCAATTGCCTATACGTAGAGAGCAGTACAACTGTATTCAAGAAAAAGAATAAAGTATCCATTATTATTATTATTATTATTATTATATATATATATAATTTTTATTATTTTTATATATCTATATATCTATCTATCTATATCATTTATATATCAATCAATTTCAAGTAGCCAGTTGTTAATTGGCTATATGTAGAGAGATTTACAACTGTATTCATGAAAAATAATAAAGTTTCCATTATTAGTATTATTATATTTACTACGTGCCGCAATGTGTGTTTAAAATCATTGTCGCTGCCTACAGTCGGATTATATCAGTTGGGTGTATCAATATTCAGTATTGTACTGTACAATGATGTTGTGTCTGCTTGGCTCTTTTGGAATTCAGCCTTAGCCATCAATTCATTAGAATATGATCGTAAGCTCCAATGCGATTGCAAACCCTCTTCCTATCCACGTTTGTATCGAACTTTCACGATTGGAAAGGTTGAGGACTAGTTTTTGTAGTTCGTGCTCGTTACGTCCTGCTAGTTTCCGCTTGGCAGCTCTCGATCAATGAAAGCCGTTGGGACGAAACGCATTCTTACTCTAGTTGTTTTTTACATATGGCTATGACCTTGACAACGGGTCATCATTTTTTTCTCCTTGCCTGTCATCAGGCAATTTGGATATAATTAAGATCATTATCGAGCGACTTTTCTTTACTTCCGAGCGACTTATGGCCGACGTCATTGCATCCGTATCACATTCTCGTATGTATTTAATAGGATTCCGTTGTTTTGCGTGTTAAGCGATATATTAGATTATTAACACAGACACGCCCACGGGCAGATGGTCTAAATATAACAGCAAGTTGATTCATGTTGTTAAATCAACACGCAAATCTGCAGCAAAGCAAAATGACTCCAATAATGACGTCAAGATTCGTTTCTTGGAGAACCTAGCTCACAGCTTGCTATAAACTCTAACTTACTCATTTACAAAACATCTTCAAAATTCGTGCTTATTAAGATCTCTGGTTCGGAAAGTAATTTACAAAGCTGTTAAGTAAAGTGGTTGTCTTCATCCGTGTAAAAATACCAGAAAATAATAAGTATACAAATCAATGAGCGAATTGATAATGATCTAATCTAAAAAAAATGTAATAGCATGGAAAAGCATAACACCACCAAAACGTTATCAGCAGTGGAATAAGTATTGAGATTTATTTAGATTTAAAAATCGCTACTGGAAAATCAGTCCCATTTGACACACACATATATACATACACATTGTTTTCCAAAAAATCCAACTGATCCAAATGCATTCGAAAACATATGTATACTGATATGTTGTAAGATCAGAATTTTTTGGGAATCCGTGTATACATACATATATGTATTATTTTCTATTCATTTTTATTGGAACATCCAAGGGGATGTTTTTTCCCCTATAATCTTAATTAAGTATCGAACCGTGCATTTAACGTTGAAAGTGTGGATCTAAAGGAATATATCTTTCTTGAATGGTGATTTTTAGATTTTATTTCTTTACTTCCTTTATTGGGTACACAACCTACCCCAGGCTGCGATATTAAACTAACATATAAATACAGATGACAATCAGATGGTCATGGTGTATGTAAAAGAATCAATAATGCTGAAACTAGTTTTGAGATTGCTTACGAACTGCTTATCACTGAAATGAATTCTGAATTCCAATCAAAACTTAGTTTCGTAGCTCCATGAATACTAGCATGTTTCGAACCTTAAAGGTACAAGAATCCCGTCTGACTCTGTTTGATTGAGTGTTGATAATTATAATAATTACCAAGAGCTTGAGGTTACAAGCTCACCAGGCCACGCAGCAATGAATAGTTTTTGCTAGTAATTTTCAAATTGAAATTCAATGGCCGCATCTTTTGCTTGGTTCACGGAAAAAGTTCCTTTCCTTCTTAGATTTATCAGTTATGTGGTCAAGCCTAACCGTTAAGTAAACAGATTTGGAAGTTAGAACTTCGTTCGCGTGGTATATTCGAACTACTTTTCTTTTGCAAGAAGAAGAGAAGCCTTTGTGGTTGAGTCAAGGCACTAAAGCTCGCAATATCAGTGTAGCATTGCATTTAAGATTATGGAATGTAGTTGTACTTAAATCACAAAGCGTGGGAGTGGACTGAATATTACGTGAGGGTATTACATCTGATGCTGTTCAACTTGACCTCCTTTTACAATATTCAGGCTTTACGACACTATTCTTAGATTGAGTTTGGTCAATTTCGCTTCCTGTAGACCGATTCAACTTTGATCGATTTTTATGGCACGTGTACCAACTTTTAACCTCAGATCCTGGAAACAATAGCCAACCAGCTAACACACGAAAAAATATTATCCGAAAAAAAAAAAAAAAAAAAAATTTCTTGTTTGAGAACAAGTTAATCAACTTGGACACTCAATTCGTTTTTAATAAGTGAGGGACTATATTGTACCAAAGTTAAAATGACATTTATTGTCAAATCAGTCGACTTTCCGTTGTGAAATCACACTAACGGGTTATTTTGATGGTGGTGCTCTAGTACTAACACTTTGTTGTGTCTGAAAAGACTCAAGAAACAAGAAAAGACTCTTTATTTCGGGCCAATTCAATGATGTTCTGTTGCAAAAACAATAAAGAGAAAAATTCAGGGTTATTAAATGGTTTCCTAACCTAAATGATTATATTAATTGTGAGACTAACCTTTCTGGGATTAATGAGGACTAACTATTGCATTTCTCTTTGACAAAAGCCGATCTATCCAAAATATGTAAACATTTTTTTAACCAGTTTTGTTGAAAAAAGTAATAAAATAACACGGTGATCGTAAAAAAATCCCTCATGTAGGCGTTGTAAGAAGTCATGCCTTTAAAAGAAACATTAAAAGTGTTAATTTAGAAGTCATATCTTTTAGTGAGTGTCTTAACAGCAACTCAACCCTTGAGAAAATATTTGCATACGCTAATGTACGCTTTGTATACAAAAGACGATGACGCTAGTGGCTCAGTAAACAATAGAATCATCTAATACAATGTAATTGTTCATGTATATTGTTAGCCTACGAAACACTCAGTAACATTACGATAGCACTGATGCTACGGCTGTTGGAGATCTTTCCATCCTAAGTAAAGCGCTAGGATACATTGCCCGATACCGAATATCATCCGATCCTGGTGTGAGAAAACGCTCCACTTTCCTGGGAAACTCTTTTCTTGACTCTTAATAGGTAAGGAAAACATTTCATTTTAAAACGATTTACCCATAAACCCAAGAAACACTTGCCTCTTGAGGAAACTCATGTACACTTCAAAAAAGTGTTTTCATGCGAAGTCCAAAATTTACTTAAAATTCTTGACCGTAATTTTTTTTTCAATTTTTTTTCTTCTCCTGAGTACGTTTATATTTTGCATTCAAGTCAGTCATTGTACAGGTCCATACTTTCAATTTGTTCAAGATCTTTTCCGTAAACGGTTGCCGACAGAATGGGTCATTTTGATTCAGTCACGTCCCTATAAAAGTTAATGAAACTTTAGCAAACTTTGCATTAGTCGCCTTTTAAAATCTCTGGTCAGACCAGCATCTACGCTCGCCATTGCAAGCTTGAAATTCAACAACATTACGTTCAAAACATGTAGTAATAGAATCACTGATTTTCCATAATTTTGATTAAATTAAGCTTGTTCAAAGATCCCAGCGAAGTATTTTTCAATCTGGAACAAATGCTAAGTGATCCAAAATGTCTTAGCGGGATATTTAATACATTACAGTTAACTACGAATGGTTTATTAAAAACAGTGATGACCTAAACGAGTGAACGATGGATAAACAGCTGAATTCGATTGATTTTTTGAGAGTATTTAATTTGTAACTAAGATTCGTGTTCTATCGTGTGCCAAGTTTTGAAACACCAATGCATCACTGTCAACTAGTTTTGCAGTAACCTTTGTGGCTTTTGTTTAAGCTCCTTTAGATGTGTTAAGTACATAATTTCAAAAGATAACACAACTTTCACGAAAGATTGAGAGTCACAGGTGGCTGGCGATTAACATCTCATGTCTTCAAATTTACCCCCGAAAACAATTACTTCTCACCTTAGTAAAGACATTCTCACTTAACTTATCCAAACAACACAGTTTTATCTCCAAAATACAACCCTACTTTTATGACTACAAATTCTTTAATTCAAACATTTATACGTCAAGCGATATTTACTTGATCTGAATCGTAAACTTCAAATTGACAGATGTATTTATGACCTACTTTAAAGTCTTTCAAAATCCTTGCGCTAATTTTTGTCGAAAGTAATCACTCACAGTGTTTTGGAAACATGCTTGACATTAGACAAAGATCGAATCGAACCGTTTCTCTACAAGAAAATGAAAGTAGGCTTAAAAAAGAAAAGAAAGAAAAAAAAGACTTTCGAATCGACTCATCCTGATTCTTAGCCTTAAACTATTTATCGATAGCAAACTCATTAAATATCATATGGTGGTAAATGTCGATAGTTCTACATCGTTTTAGAGATAGGGTAGTTTTATATTCTAATGACGAGTCAATGAGGGGCTGTTTAAATCAGTTTAAATCAGTTCTTGGCTCATCTTGACAGACCTAAGCAAATGCGGCCTTTTGAAATCAATTTATAAACCTCTTGCGTGCCATGAATAATTTAGGAACCTTCAAAGCGTGTAACGCAAACAACGACTTCCAAGAAACGAAAACGGAAAACGTTAAAATAAAAAACATTTGAATTAGAATCTAAAAGGTTGTTGTTCGTAAAGCTAATTCGCTGCTATTTCAGTCGCCATTCCCCGACGGTTTGATGGGGAAATGCTATTTCTAAGATTTCTGATCACTTTTTATATTATTGTAATAGCAAGAAGAATATATTTGGCTATTGTTTTGACACGATCTTAGTGTTTATCTATATATACATACATATTTATTACAGTATATCTTAAAATACAAATTTGCCGAGTCTTTTTTCACTTTATTTCGAGAGCACTGAGATGGTTGTATTTCTATATTATATAGCTTTAGGTGAATGATTATATGATTGTAATAGCAAGTAGAATGTTTAGCTATTGTTTAGTATGGTCTTACAGTTGGCGTGTTGTTGAATACAATTCTACAGGTTCTTTTTCTAAAGAATTGCCAAAACTGTGTCTTTTTCTTTGAAAATTAATTATGTCTCCAGAGAATAATAACTGTTCTGTACAAGTGAAGAGAAATAAATGAGTTTATAAAAAATAACTCGACTTTTCTTTTGTTACGAAAAGATATGTTGAATAACTAAGCTAAATTTTATCTTTAAAATTAAAACTATGACAAAATACTAGATCGATTAAATTTGCAAACCAAAAAAAATCATGACAAAGACCCCAAAATATTTCATTATCGAAAAATATTGTAGAATTAAAAAAAAAGAAGATCAAACTGTAACCGTTAATTTATTTAATATTTAAAGGAGCTCTTGATTCAATTTTCAGAAATATTTCGGTAATAGATACGATTTAATTGATTCTGAAAATAATAAAAAAGGTATTGAGTTAACGCGATATTTTGAGCAGTTTGTTTTTAAAATGGTTCATCGCTAAAAGAAAATTGATGCGACATGAATTCTACAAGAAAAGCAGGAAAATATCAAATCGATTTAGCCATACTTAGGCAGGTGTAAAGTTATGATCCTAAATAGCCCGTGATTGGATCAATGTGACTTGTTTAGTTATTAGAGATGCATGGGGCTGACAAGTGACTAAATCACCAAGGTTAAATAACAAGCCAATCAGAAACACCTCCCAGCTGGTTACCAGTTTTTTTCGTGAAATAACCAGTTCTATTGATACTCCAAGGAACAAAAACAACTAGACTGATCAATATGTGTAATTAAACATAAACTGGGTGATTCTAAAGTTGTTTTATTTATTTTTAACCCGTGAAAGAAAATTACTATTTAGTTACAGTATTGGTTGATGAAATAAAAAAAAGGGAAAACAATGGGTTTAGAGTTCTAATATTATATTACTATTCCAGTTTTTCACGAGTTAAAAAAAATCACTATTATAACCCCTACGAAGCTAGGCGCCTTGAAGTCGTGATCACCCTATGGTTTCTTTATGTGGATTCGGTAGGAGGCATGCTACTCATTGCCATGCAACACCATAAGTGCACGTACTTGATTTGACTAGGTTTAGGGAAATAATCATCACAAGTTTAACACCACATCGAGCCTAAATAACTAATAAATAATATTTTATAATAGAAGGTAATGGTAGGTAAGTCTAGAAGTATCGTCTCGTAGAGTGAGGTTGACTATGTCAGGGTGGGATATGCCGCTTTGGCTTTGTAACAACACGTGTTATGACCCGGCTTAAGATGATCACCATATATTTCTAAGTGTTGAAGCCCATATGAGATCCGTGTTTATCCGTTCTCGGTGCTTTACTTAAGTTGCGACCATAACACATGAACGATACATCTCTAACTGGTCTACCTTATAGACATATCACGAGAGTATTGATGCGATTCTAGGTTTCGGGGTACGTTTTATCGCATGCTCGATAATTATATGGTTGCAAAGTTCTTTTTCACGGGGGGGTTCTTTTTGTTATCCTAGGGTGCATTTCCAAAGAAACAAGATCCAAAATCTTCGCAGAAACCGCATTCAAACTTTCAGCAAAAGTAAAAAGTAAAAGTCGTCAAGACTTTCGAATTACTCAACTAAATTCATCGTAATTGAGCACATTGAATGATGAAAGCTCTACTGACATTGTGACAAGCAAGCAAGGGGCACACAAAGACTGACTTCGAAAACCACTTATCTTCTGTAAACAACTTGATAATGAAGCATCGAGTAAGTAATTGTTATCAAGACGTCTTAACAGACTTACAAATTGAAAGCCTAGCGCCGATCCATATACCTTTAACGTGCAGATACCAATTCTTTTGGAAGACAGTTAAATACCTTGGTGATCTGTGCTGATCGAAGCGGATGGTGGTTTATGCTTTCATTTATTCAAATTTTTAAACTTTTAACTATTTATTGTTGACCGAATTATCCGCGTTTTGTGCATTAAGCAAAATTTTTCTTTGCGAGTTTTCGCAAACACTAATGTAAAATACCACTTCATATGCCTAGCGGTTTTGGTGGTTCGATGACAATTATCCGTGATAATTTATATTGTACGAAACTGATTGAATCCCATATTGTTTAGGAATACTTCTGCTTGACTAGCGTAGGTGTTTTTGTTTTCTATAATGGCTGAATTGAAGTGACACATCAATAATGAAATGCTTTATTAATGATTTATAATTGGATAATATACTCAAAACAAGTTAAAATAATCTCAGAATATCTGCACTCGGGTTTTACTTTTTTCAAGTAATAAAGCTTGATTGATTAAATATTAAGCCTAAAGAAATCTTAAATCATCTTAATTTTTAAAAAAGCTTAGTTTTATACTGTAAACAAATATTTTGTTTAATCTTACCAAGCAATATTTGGCGCATAAACATAGCTGCAGGTATGATTTCTTTTGTTCTTGTAATATTGTTATGATGGAATTCATGCATGCCTTAGCCGTTACATAACTACTGAATGAAAACAATTTTCATTCTTCAAATTCTTTGAACAAATAACCGTCTCGAGAGCTTCTTCTTGCAGTTTTTTTTCTCCTGGACTCGTGAACTTGATAAAAATTAAAACTTCTAAATTGACTGTAAAGTTATTTTCGATTACCTTTGAAGTTTTACATGGTAATATAAATAATATTCATAAATAATAATGATAAATAGGATATACTGTGGTGGGCGGCATTTCCAGTGAATTTCGACTGGAATTTAGAAATTGCTTGGACTATGACATTGGTCGAAATCCGAAAAACTTTATTACTAAAGTAATTCAAAACTCCAAAAATACTCAATTTTAAATATAACGAGTTTGTGTGGAAGGTTTGTGGTGCTGAATCACGTTTCACACTTTATAGTAACATATTTGTTACTTTGTATGTATGGTGTTTACCATGGCTTTATCAAATACCCGCGCGCTAAAGTTGTAGATGTTTTTTTTTCATTTCTGAAATTAAGACCTACGATTTTTTTATAGGTTATTCGGTTATCAGAGTTAATTGACAAGAGTTTCTTTAAAAGTTGTAACATTTGAAAAAGTTTCAAAATAGAATTAGCAAAAAAAAAACTTTTCCTGAAAACTTAGGCTTAGAAAACTTTTTCAGTCTATCGCGATAGTGTCTTTACAATTATACACCTACATTAAAAAAAAAAAGGTTCTCGGGCCCAAAGCCCGGCTAGACGATAGATCATTCCATGCCGTCCGAAAGAAATTATGGATATGAACACGAACAATCGGGGCCTTTAAGATTTTTTCGCCGACTACAAACGACACTTGGTATCTCAACACTAACCGGCTCCGTATTCTTGATGACAATAATAATATAAACACAAGTCATTATAATCTATAGCTATTTTTGGTTCTAGGACCTATCGTTTTTTTGCTATCTCTAATCAGCGCCTGTCTCTTGGCTCCGACAACTATTTTAGCATTTGAAATACTGATACTTGTGCATTTCATCGTGTCATTTTAAGTTTTGGATTATTAACAACTGAATCTAATTGCAAAGCAACAAACGTCACGATAGAACTTTACAATACAAATGGGAACAAAAGCAAATAAAAAAAGAAAACAGAAAAGAAAAGAATTGCAGTGAAACCAAAACGCAACAACCACTGAAGAAATTAAGGAGGGGGAGGGAGGGGGGGGGGGGGGGACATTAAGAAAGAAAAGCCGAGAAGAAGCTTGACTGAATGACTCAGAAAAGAACAGAAGTTAAAATATAATTATTTTTTTTTGAGTTTCGTCATTACTGACGGTTTCTGAGTAACAGCCATAACACCGCTGTTCGGAGTAATCCGCTGGAGTACATAATTGTCCATGGTAGTCCTACGTGAGACATGAAACAAGAAACTTTTCCTTAGTAATGTTTGTGGCGCCTAATTGGTTGTACGTGTACAAACGTGTACCGAGATCTCTTGAAAAATTATATCGGCCCAAGTGTTTAACATTTTACATGCTCGAGCGAGACCTGAGCTCTGGAACACCGCGTTATTATGTCGTGATCTTGAATAGGCCATTTGCATGATCACGTCATTTGACTACCATTCCCCGCGAAATGCTTCATGAATTTTCTTTCTTAGGAAATACAAATTTGAATAAGAAAGAAAATTCATGAAGCATTTTGGGAATGGTAGTCAAATGACGCCATCATGCAAATGGCCTATTAGGCTAGCACGCCGATCTATATTGTGGTTATTGTGGAAATAATTCGCCTATGATTTATAAGATTGGACAGCCTCGACTTAAACATTTGCGTCCCAATAGCCGACCACTTGTCATAGGCGACCATCTTGATGGTGAACAACTCTAAATATAGGTATTGAGGCCTCTCATAGCCGACCACTTGTCATATAGACGACCATCATAATGGTGAACAACTCTAAATATAGGTATTGAGGCCTCTCATAGCCGACCACTTGTCATAGACGATCATCATAATGGTGAACAACTCTAAATATAGGTATTGAGGCCTCTCATAGCCGACCAATTGTCATAGACGATCATCATAATGGTGAACAACTCTAAATATAGGTATTGAGGCCTCTCATAGACGACCACTTGTCATAGGCGACCATCTTGATGGTGAACACCTCTTAATATAGGTATTGAGGCCTCTCATAGCCGATCGACCACTTGTCATAGGCGACCATCTTGATGATGAGCAACTCTAAATATAGGTATTGAGGCCTCTCATAGCCGACCACTTGTCATATAGACGACCATCATAATGGTGAACACCTCTTAATATAGGTATTGAGGCCTCTCATAGCCGACCACTTGTCATAGACGACCATCATAATGGTTAACAACTCTAAATATAGGTATTGAGGCCTCTCATAGCCGACCACTTGTCATAGACGATCATCATAATGGTGAACAACTCTAAATATAGGTATTGAGGCCTCTCATAGCCGACCACTTGTCATAGGCGACCATCTTGATGGTGAACAACTCTAAATATAGGTATTGAGGCCTCTCATGGCCGACCACTTGTCATAGGCGACCATCTTGATGGTGAACACCTCTTAATATAGGTATTGAGGCCTCTCATACTGGACCACTTGTCATAGGCAACCATCTTGATGGTGAACACCTCTTAATATAGGTATTGAGGCCTCTCATAGCCGACCACTTGTCATAGGCGACCATCTTGATGGTGAACACCTCTTAATATAGGTATTGAGGCCTCTCATACTCGACCACTTGTCATAGACGATCATCATAATGGTGAACACCTCTTAATATAGGTATTGAGGCCTCTCATACTCGACCACTTGTCATAGGCGACCATCTTGATGGTGAACACCTCTTAATATAGGTATTGAGGTCTCTCATTGCCGACCACTTGTCATAGGCGACCATCTTGATGGTGAACACCTCTTAATATAGGTATTGAGGCCTCTCATGGCCGACCACTTACATGAGTAGACTACTATCTTATAGGTATATAACACCTTTTCGTCAGACTAAATATCTGTCAAAAATGCTATATGCACCTCTCGACGACCACTTACTACTCATTGATAATCACTAATATGGTTAGGGTTGTCCACTTTTCATAAGCAACCAACGCCCGCCCCAGTCGTTGTGCCCACGTTATAGCGGGTACCCATATTTTAGATACACATTAATCTCACGTAGGCCTGACACTCCTTAAAGCTATAGACAACCATGTTGCCTACGTAAGGCGACAAATTAGATCTCAAACGCGACCACGAAATACTGTCAATCAAATATTGGGAGAGACAACCTCTTATCAAATACTCTCTCCCTATACCAAAACAATGGCCAAACCAATCAAAGTGAGCTTGTTGTTATGAGTGGTAACCGACACCCAGAATTCATTCTCACGAGTGTTATGACCCCTTTGTTTGTTCTTCGATCAGCCCAGCCTACGCAGTTCCTGATCCACATTACCAAACTTATTTTAAGTAGAGAACTTTTGTACCGTTGCCAATAGACAATTCCGGCAAAATAAATATCGGACATTTCAAACTCAATACTCATAACCGGCCTTCAAATTTCCAAGACTACTTCATCTTGATTTTCTAGCATGAGTGCGACTTATGACGTCTCCCCTATTAACGGCTGCTTTGAGTTCAAGATTGACCGTATGATGGGTAGGCGGGCGGTGTACAGGTGCCAACAGGTCGCATGACAATAGATAATGCCAGTCTTATAATAATGGCACAGCCATCTTGGCCAGGTACAGCTTTTGAATGAATGCAACAACAACATGTACAATAGGAATGATGAAAAGGTAAATTATACACCGTGAAAAGATGAAAAAACTTACTGACGTTTCGGACGCTAGTCCTTCGTCGGAGTAAAAGAGAAAGAAGTGGTAGAAAGGAGTGTATATATGATAGAATAAGACAAAAGAAACCAATGAGAGCAAGGTTTCTACTATTGATCGTACCACCGCTCTCACATCTCACACTCGTCCCTCTAATGACCGCATTCCTTTCACTCTTACGTATCATCCTATTAACATTTCCATTAAGCCCATTGTTAACCGCAACTTTTCTCTGCTTGACTCTGATACCCGCACCTCTGCTATTTTCAATGACCGCCCTCTCTTTTCCTATAAACGTGATCGTAATCTCCGTTCTTTCTTGGTCAAGGGAGTTCTTCCCTCTAACAAAGAACCTGGTACTTTTCGCTGTTCTCGTAAACGTTGTTATACTTGTCCTCACATAGCCTCTCACACTTCTGTTGTCGGTCCTAAATCTACTGTTAAAATCACTGACCATTTTGTTTGTACCACTTCTAATGTTGTATACTGTATTAAGTGTACCCGCTGTAATCTTTTATATGTGGGTGAGACTGGCCGCCGTCTTGGTGATCGCATTTGCAATCATCTTTATGATATTCGCAATAACGATCCCACCAAACCAGTTTCTCGCCATTTTAATCTAGCTAATCATTCTCTTTCTGACTTCATTGTTTTCGGTCTTTCTTTGCTTAACGGCAACAATGATTGTCGCAAGACCAAAGAAATGCGGCTTATTCACCTATTGGGCACTCTTAGTCCCAACGGGATTAATGAACGCTTTATTTTCAACTAACCTTTCCTTTTGTCTTTTGATTGTTTGTTTTTGTTTCCTTGCCTACCTTGCTCTCATTGGTTTCTTTTGTCTTATTCTATCATATATACACTCCTTTCTACCACTTCTTTCTCTTTTACTCCGACGAAGGACTAGCGTCCGAAACGTCAGTAAGTTTTTTCATCTTTTCACGGTGTATAATTTACCTTTTCATCATTACTGTTTCATTAGAAACACCGACGCAGCTCACACTAGTTTTAGCTAGTTATATCCTTTCATGTACAATAGGCGTGAGTTTAGCTTTGTACTGGTCTTCCGGTATAAGTACGTTACTCCGTGATGTGCTGTACAGGAACACCATAACACGCATACCATTTTTGTTCGTCATGTACTCAACTACATACTTGTGATATTTTAAATAAAAACGTTTGCAAATCAGATATATTCTAAGAAAATCCAGTAAAAACAACATTTGACCACCGCGGATAGCTAGATCTTGCTAATCTTTTATCCATAAAAAGAAGATGTAAAAAATATTATCGCATGATACGAATTTGAATCGGCGCAGATTTTAGCAGGGGAAAAATTTGGCGATCAAGGAGTTTTGGAAGAATTTTTTGGATCGTGCAGATCTCGAACTACCGTTATTTCTCTCCCTCGAGAGTTTTGTTTTTGACCAATACAATAGGTACAATAGCAAGGACACACTCAATACAAAACGAACGATAACACAGAAACCCAACACGTGCAACTAAAATCAAGCCTTGAGGACTGTATTTAACTGAGGGACCATCAGAAAAGACCTCCAGGTGTTCTAAATACTACTTTGTTTCAAGACGGAATCAATCACGATATCAGAAGAGTACGAAATTTATATATGTTTATCTAGTGTGTATGCCGAACCTTAGTGATGATCACATGGTATATACGCCCTAAAACCTGGACAAATCAATTGCGCTTCCATTGCCTGTACGTAGTAATATATCAGTTTATATACATTCCATATATCATAGTTCCACTAGTTTAAAACTAGACTTGAAACGATACATTTGACTACATGAAAATACTGAATATTATTTTATAGATTTTTTAATAGTCAAATATATAACTGTCCCGTTTGTATTCGCCGGGCGGAATTTGCGGTGGATATGAAAAAGAGGATGAGAGATTCAGTCGAATTTAAAACTACACTTTGAACGGAAACAAATTAACTAAGGTATTCAACGAGCCACGCTACTCAAGTGCCTGAACAAAAAATACCAGTAAAGTTGAAGAAAAAGGTTCATGTATTCTGTTTGTTTTTGTTTTTTTTTTTTTGTGTTTTTTTTTTTGAGGTTATACATGGCACATACAGGAAGAAGAAAAAAGACACCAGTAACGAAAGTAATAACTTTTTAAAAAGTAAAAGTCCTTTTCTTAGAAATGAACAATGTAGCAGTGAATATGGCTATTATCGTTTGCGAGAAATAGCATCAAACAGGCAGAGATGATCAAGTCACGTTTATTTGTGACAACTTAAACATGAGGCACGCGCTCTAAGACGATAGCTGACATTGTTACATTGACGTATTCCCGCTCGAGACCTTTGATCCATGTAGGGTGTAATCCATAACATCTTGAACGTTCTTTACAGGCAGCGCTTGTTCCTGGAAGCCTAACACAACGTGATGTAATTCAGGTAGATTTTGAGTCGTTAAGTAAATCTAACTTGTGCGAGACCTTTGTTGATGACTCAGGGGACGTTCTTATCGAATTGTCGGCGCATGTTTTGATAAAGTAATGATGGGAGGAAACAGTACTGCAGGCGCATAGATAACTAGATACTGAGCTCCTTCCTGTTCAAAGGGTAGCGATCTTAAATATCATTCCTGCCCACTTTCCTGCGATTTTTTTTCTGCACAACAACGAAGAAAGAAGACGTTGTAAACAAATCAATCGAGTCAAATATCCTAGTTGACCTTCAGTCGGATTTCCGGAGTCCTAAATATGATACTACAATTCTATCTTTACAACTGCAAAAATTAAATGAGCAGGGTAAAACGCTACACGCGTACTATTGTGGGCATAAGACGAAATTTTGAATATAATCTTAAGTACAAGATCTAGCTCTAAGAACAAACGAGTTTTTCAAGGAAAAATGTTTTACTGAGCACGTATAATAAGAATGAAAAGACTACGAACAAGAAGAACAAGAGGTTGTTGAATCGATAAAATTTGGCTTGCAACGCTATAATGGAATTCTTTTTACTATGAAAATAATTCAATTTCTTTGCTTGATGGCGACATTGGAAAAAAATCGGTAAAATAATCGACTGTTTTTCTTTTTAACCTGTATTTCAGCATAAGTAATTAAAAAAAGTCTCAGTTTAGCCCTTAGAGAAAATGACCTAGCTTGTGTCAGTCATTACAACACTATCAATATCTTCGAGATACCATATCTAGTATAGATACTGAGTTTGCTGGCAAATACACATACACATACACATACACCACTATACTAATACACGTATGTATGTTTCTATATATACACTTAGATATCCGGCATGATTTACAATATCAAATCAACTTCGAACCATATATATAGCTTTCGTTCTTATCTATGTATACTTGTATAAGTTATGTGATATTACGATATTGCTTTGTGAGAAGAACGGTATTACATACGTAGGCGTAGCAACTTTTAAGACTAAAAGTCTTTGTAATAATGATAAACGGGTTTCTTTAATACAACTATGACGTAAAATGGAGCTTAAGATTATACAAAAAAGAGAGGTTTTGTAGTTTATAATAAGCGTTTTTCCCGATTTTGTTTTTGGTCGTGTGTTGGTGACTTGAGTGTGCGTCGCTAAACTCCCTCGGGCACTAAGTACTCGATATTTTGAACCTTTGAATTTCATTTGAAAAAAATACTGAATCGAATTCTGTGCGATTACAATTGCAAACTGATTCTTGTGACAAGATTCTTGATAACAAAGTCCGAGAGAAACGATCAGATTGGCCGATAATACGACGCTGGAGTAATTCTACTTTCCCAAAAGTAAAAGTAATTTTTAAAACGTATTGGAAATAAAAGTTGAGAGTTAAGGGCTATTTATACATTACGTGCTCTGACTGCATGTGTTTTGCGAAGACATGATAATGATAACTCAACATTTCATTTAGCTATAGTCCGTTGAGGTCAGTACACCAATACTATAACGAGTATATATTCGGTTAGAAAATTGGGATCACACCATGTTTGCTCAAGACTTTTATACATGCTGCGGTATTAAAGGTACTTTCATAGTAATGCGGTCTTTTAATACTTATATTCCATGTGCTGTAATCGGGTTAAAACTTAAATAACAGACTCTGATACCACGATATCGCCAGTCCTGGGACATGCACCAAGAGTATATTTTTAATCACTCATGGAATACCCATATATAATCAAAGGTGATCAGTAGCAGCACTGCCGATTACAAGCTGATACTATTGATATCAAGAGAGGATAGCAACACTTTGATCAGACAAGACTTTAAATTTAGCATACATTACACTTGCTTACTTGATGTTATCGTAACCTGAGTTATAGATATACAAGAAGTTAAGCAGCACTAACGAATTTTGTTTACGCGATATTACTGAGAAATTCGTTCTTAGTAGAGTTTTGAGTCTTGTTTGTTGTGATCAGAAAATCCTCAAGGGCGTACCTAAAACATTTATACTGAACGGTTGCTGGGTCCGTCGTAAATACGGGAGTGATCCATTCATTATAGAATCAGAAAGACAGCCAAAATTTCAATGCCCTGTATGACCGTATCTTGGTTACGTTCAACCTGGAACAAACTTGTACAGTGAAGAACGTTTTCATAATGAGAAGAATTAGAGACGACTAGATAATCAGCGCGAAGCATTACATTTATTCTGCTTAGTCCAAACCTGTAAGTATTATTCTTAGTTATCTTTTTCTTGGCAAAAATTCAAAAATATTTGTTTTGAAATCTGAAGTTCCTTATGCTCTTGACAGACAGACCCACATCTTGGGCAGGGTTGGCACGACTTCAGAGGTTATAAATATAGAATGCAGGCACCTGATTCACCCTAAAAGAAATTGTGTTTTTAAGTAACCTACTAGTATTCGTACGAAAAAGAAAACTAGAAAATATAAAGATTTATATGGTATTGATAAAAAAACAAGTCCGGACAGTTAACCCAATGTTTTCTAGTTTATATCAACATTACTAAATAACTAGCTTTACTACTATTGCCTTCGCTTTCACAGTAATTTGAACTACAGTTTAGTTTTCTTTACTAACTGCGACTGAAGTGTTTCACTACCGCAAGCTGTTAGTAAGGAACAACGAAAAAATGAATGAATGATGAATTCGGGCCTCAATGTAAGAAGAAAAAGAACTGCACAGTCATTAGAAAGAAGCAATGACTCTCAACCACTTGTTTTTTTACTCCTTTTCGTTAGGATATACATAAAAAACTCGACAGAAGGCAAATAACATTAGTACTATTTTTGGCGTTGTCTGGCAAGCGACCTACTGCAGCTCTAAGGGCACAACTTGTTGCTCATGAAATCACACCGTGTCTTCATTTTCTTCGCTATACCGTAGCACTTTTAAAACACAATCCTCGGCCCCATTACAAGAGAAAAAATTTAACGCAAGTATAATCTTTGTAGTTTTGCAGTCTTTGTGGGGACTCTAGTCTAATTTTCGACGAGTCTTGACAAAGAAAGCGTGATCAAAATAATCACCGTCCAATCAATTTAGTAGTGACCTGCATTCCTGATCTCATTTTCACTAGAGTCACATTAGCACACGGTTATAATCAACAACATTCAGTACGTCTGATCATACGAATATATATCTTTTACATAGGCATAGACGAAGATAAAACGTCGATAAAAACAGGGGGGAAAAGGAAAAAAGAAAAGCAGAAAGAAAAAAAGAAAAAAGAAAAGAAAAAGAAAAGAAACTGAGAGAAGAAAGAAAGAAAAAAAAGAAAAAAAAAAAAGAAAGAAGAAGTTCACCGAGTAACCAAAAACTAAACCATCCTAACTAAAATTTCCTTTAGTCCATAGTAAGGCTAAAGTGAGTAGTTTTATTCTAAATTATAATCAGTGTGTTTTTGAGTGTTTTCCATACATCTTGTCCTTTTTTCTATTGTATCAAAAACTATCGCGAGGAGTTTTCTGTTGATATATCAGTAATACTTGTAATACTAAAGCAAGTTTAGTTAAACTGCAATGATGCGAGTTTGTATCTATATAACAACAGACTCGCTCGACTCCGGATCTGTCTCATCTCAGTAAAATAACCTGCAGTAACTAGCCTATTGTTTAAGAGCGGTGCGATCAAGGTGAGTCTCACCTGCCGAAAATCATGGTAGCACAAGGAATCTCATTCTAAGTGAAGGCTGCAATTTCATTGCAAACGCGCAGTTAATTATCAAAATTGTAAATTCGGTATAAAAATAAAATCTCAAGAAATTAACTACCGTTAAGAACCAAAATAATAATAAAACAGTTTGCGGGTAAATTTTGATTGTCATTAGTAAAGTTTCTAGTAGATTCGCCCTTCCTGCAATTTCTATTTGCTGCCAAACGTTCACCTAAAATATTAAGGTCGTTAAACTAAGGGGAAATTATACCAGTCTTTGATTGAGCTGTTTGGATACCTACCAGGAGGGGACGATTATAAACTTCTCTGATGAGGAATGAATTGGTTAACATCATAAAACAATAGAAAATATCAATGGGAAAACTGAAATATTGCTATTCTATCATTACAAATGCACATGCAAATAAAACGAACATGAAAAAAGTAAAATCAAAATTAAGCTAAGAAAAACACAAGGAAAAGAATTTAAAGAAAAGAAAAGAAAAAGAAGGAAATGAAATGCTGACCTATAATCAACGCGGACGATAAACGAAACTTCTGGCCAATCATCAAGATTGACCAGTAATTGAACATCTGAGACTATTATTTTTTTCAGTTTCACGATATATGAAAACCCGGTTGTTTTGAGAGCTGCTAATAACTTTAAGTACGAATAAGTTGCTCAAACCTCGGACTTGATGAATTACAAAATTAAATGATAATTCGAGAAAGTGAATAGCTCACAAAACAAACTATTTTATCAGCCATCTTCACACACACAAAAAAAAAAATCTGCGAAAATGATGGCACCAACGACAAAAAAAAAAAACTGCAAAAAAAATTAATAATAATAAACAAGGACAAAGAGAAAAGAATACTTAATAAATATTTAATAAGTAAAAAAAGAAAAAACAAACATCTGCAAAAGTTAATCAAATGAATTTTTTCATTTTTTTTAAACTCAGAAACCTAAATCGATTCTTTGGATCTTTTTCTCATTTACCATTGGGTTTTGATTGAGATTTTATTGCTTCAAGAGCTCTCATCGCTCAAATGTAATTGTATTATTTGTATAGTTCCACTTGGGGTTATTTTGACGATTTAGCTTTTCAATTTATTGGGCATTAAACAGGTTTCAAGAGCATTTGCGTAGTAAGGTAATTATCTGGTTGAGGGGTGCACAATTCGAAACGTTTTCAAATAGGTTTTAAGGCTAATATAACATCAAAGCAAACAAAGGAAAGATTTCAGACCACCTTAACGTAAACTCAGTTAATTCGATGGGGACATGCTGGGGCGTCATTACAAAATTCTCTTCTCCAAAGTAAATTACCTTGAAGGGACCGCTGCAACAACCCATGAGGCCAGTTGGTAAACATTTGATATCATGGAAGACAATTTCAAATGACTCAATTCTTTCATAAAATAAATTCGATTGTACTGGAGGAATAATGTCAGGCAGAAGTCGATTGCCCGAACCAGTTTACGAAATTAGTCCACTCGTAGTGGTTTAATGCGGACATCTGCTTCTGAAAAATCAAAATAAAGTGAAACAAAAAAGAAAATAATGAAAATAAATATATATAGAATATCGACAATAGATTGACTTTAGCACGGACAATGCTAACGATTGATATGTGGGATTTGCTCAATGTATGTTTGAGCACACAGTTTATTTCTTATGATAACACGGTTTATCCTTCAAAACCAAGTCAAAGGGTTTTTTAAAATTTTTCTTCTTTTTCTTTGAGATCTGTTTCCTTTTTATAACACCTCTTCACATACAAATCCTTAGGTCTTTTTTGGGTGCAAATTTAAGAGAAATCGAACGACGCGGATGAGATAAATACAATGTAAACTAGGATATCATAAATCAAGGGCAAAAGATGAGCAGTAATTAAAAAAACGATTGGAATTGTTTATACACTGCGAGTAGAAGATATATTTCTTTCCCTCTGCACGCTACACCGACAAAAAGCAGACACGGAGCTCAGGAATAGATCTCTGCCTCGTTCCTTTTTTCGTTCATGTTTCCAGAGTTTTTCAAGTTTCTTCTCAATTTTTCTTAGGGTTAAAATATAAGTTTGAAGTTTAAATATTCATATATTTGATGTCATTTTTTTCGGATTTTTTTCATTTTTATTTCAATTTTCTTTTCTATTTTCTTAGGATTAAATATAAGTTTGAAGTTTAATATTCAAATAATTGATGTGAAAGTCAATTAATCTACGCCGATTCTAAGTTGTTCTGAACTCGACTGCTAAAGTAATAGTTCTTTCTCTCTTTTAATTTCTATTCTTAATTGATCCACCTCATGGCTTTTTCGCTTTTTTCATTCTCCAAATATCTGTACTTTATTTGAGCAATTGCGATTTATATATATATATATTTATTTATTTATATCTATATTCAATGAAACTTTAGCTGCATAAGTTATCTATACGATAGTTCTGTTATTCAAGAAGAAATAAATATCAAGGATAAGTTATATACTTAAGAAGTTGTGAGATGATTTTTTTTTCAAGACCAGTCTTGGTAATAGACCAAATACTAGTAAACAAACATCAGTTCGTAATAAGGTATTTCTATACTTCTCATATTTTTAAAAACTATGAAAGTCTTTTTTTGTGAATGAAAATTTCTGTATTATAGCTGTATAATATATTATGTGAATATTCATATAAAATGGACTCAGTTCCGACGATCAATTTTCTGCATTTTTCAAATTCTAAATAATGAGAGAATGAATTCAGAAAATAGTTTTCGCTATAACATGAGACTTCTTAAATTCATTATTAATAATGCTTTTAGGTTGCCTTGAGCAATACTGTTTATGTCAACCAATTTTATTTAGATAGATAAATGAAAAAAAAAAAAACGATCAGAATTTGAAAGAACTTATAAGAGATGCTGAACGAATTCATTTTTTCTGAACATATTCATAAAAAAAGGTAATGGATCGCGTTAATAAGAATCATATCTAAGATTAGCTGTTACCGCTCAGTGTTTAACCATATTTTCCTTTCCAAAACAGCCAAAAAACCCACTAATCAGTGAAAAAAAAATAAAGAAATTTAAAACTAAAAATGACTCGACTTTCATGTGAAATAGGAACGAAATATGGTAGGAAATTCTCAAAATATTAATTTTTTGCAATTACTATCTGAATTTGGGAAAGTCTAGGAATACTCCTTTTTCTTTTTTCTTTTTTCTTTTTTCTTTTTCCCTTCTTCTTCTTAAGAAAAATCCGGCTTTTTAGCTTACCCGAATACGCCCAATGTGCCACACAATTTTAATTTTTCTTATTCTGAAGTAAAGATTGCACTATTATCTTTAACTCAGCTCTGTTTATCCGTTCTGACCATTAATTACTAAAATAGTGCGGCCTAGAGAGATACGCAAGGGCATCACTAGTGAAGCCGTAACTGAAAACATAAATGAACTGTTGAAAGAAACTTTTGGGTAAACATAAACGTAAGCCTGTTACCTCAAGCTGGGCTCTATTAAACTGGAAATAAAACGCTTAATAAAGGATTTTAGTGAAACAAAACAGTCTTTTGAGTTGAATGAAATTTATCTCAATTCCTTAGCGAAAAAAAAAGCAGATTGTCAGTCTGAAGAGTACGTTTAACAATTCAACACTATAGTTACTAGGCCTGTAGCCTATTTGAACAATATAGCAGAAAAAAACTTATCTTTTTTGTGGCATTTCAGGACTTTATTCCTTTGTAAAGAGGCAATGATTTTCTGAACTCGTTTTCTATGACCGAGAATTATAGTCGGGCAGCAGGTGTCTGGCCTAGTGGTCATTTTGTTAAATAGTTAAACAAAGTGTCTCAAATAATTAATTTATGCAATGTTTATATAAGCAGATTCTTTACAAAAGATTAGCTTGAATGTGATGAAAAACGAGACAATAATACTAACAGTGGATTCCCACTGAACGCTCTTGTCGCATGCTCTTTTAACAGTTTATTAAACAACACCGAAAAGAAAGCACCAATTCGGCACCGACACTACCCCTGAGAGTATAATATCTGGACAAAAGATTAATATTCGAGAAAAAATACTGGCAGAAAAAAGTTAGATCGTGCAAACACGCTGTCCTTGCCGAGCTGTTACGTAGGTCAAGCACGTGACTGATGGCTTGCTTGTCCCGACCACTCAAACAACGTATTTCCTAATGTAATTTTGACAAACGCGTATTGTCTTTGACCCTGGACCTATTAATCACGCTGTATACGTTATTATATTTACAGTTTCGAGACAGCGCTTAAACAGTCGTTAAGTGACCTTCCTATTGAGAAGAAGACGAAATATATCTACTCCAATAAACAAGAGAACTCCCTTGAGAAAAGGTAAGTTCAACACTGTAATTCCTTTGAACTCTTTAGTACTGAACTAGAGAATCAGACGATGGCAGTTTGGTAGCCATGGTGTTTCTTTTTCAATATTTATTCAATCTTTCCTGTAAATGTTCTAATGTTAGCCCCTAGAATTTATTCGGAGACTTGAAGTATTTTCTTTGATGCAGAAAACGTTTTTCCACCCAAAGAGTGGTAAATAAGTCACCGCACGCAAACTCATCAAAAAACACAAAAGTTCAAATTTCTGTTTCCAAATGTTTCCAAATGTTTAAATCCTATACTGTGGTAATCCAAACATATCCTTTGGTCATGTATTTGAGTCTGTATTTACACTTGTCGACTTTCCATGATCAAAGCGAACGAAGTATAATCTTCATTCCGTGCTATATTTAGAATAGTTTTACTTGAAAGTTTTAGACACGAAAATGAGTCAACAAAGAGATTTTTATTTCTTAATCGAAGTCAATAGCAACAGCCTGCTTAACCTATCGTAGAGATAACATTCTTATGACCGCAAAGAAACCCCCATGCCAAGTATGGGAACTTTCCCAGTTGATGGAAAAACTTTTTTCTTTCGGTACGTTTTACGCGATGAGAGATATTGTTAAGCTTCCGCGACTCGATAACCAGGGAATTCTTGAGCATGATTATCAATTGAACCCCAAGTTTACTACATGGGTCTGTATGTAATGCTACCTTTACTGTTTTCACGATCAGTTTCTGTATATAAGTACGTCATATTTCACGGACGTCAAGCTCTACATCAATGTACAACGCCGGTCACGTACTTAATTAGTCCTAAAGGATTATAGTAAAATAAAAGGCCATTCAAGATTGCTGGCGATACTCTTTTCGCACTTTAGATGTGAATCTAACTGTAGTAAAAGCGAGAAATCCTCAGTGGTCCTCTGTCGAATCTGACTTGGATTGGTTCTTGAATGAGCCTTGGATCTTTATGTGGATTTGCTCGACTTTCTAGTCCAGTACGATAACTGTACCAATGTTCATATATGTATATGTATGTGTGTGTTTATCATATACGTACAGTACGCAAGGTTACTAGCAGGTCAAGCTTCATTTTTTACCCCAACAACAATCTCGTAGCTCTGGTCTTGTCGTTTCGACTCATCAATATCAATGCTTAAAAATAAAAATAGAAGCCAACTCGATTTCGCTATTTTGAATTTTATTTATTTACCTATTTATTTTTTGTAATTTTAAATGATCTATCCTCATAACAGAAGTATATTTTTTTAAATTCTTTTGAAATAAATATATTACTTGCTATAAAACATTATTTTGGTACAGTAACCACTCCAGTCAGCCAGACCTTTATGCCGCTATTATAGAAATAACAGTTCCTGAATTATCGAGAAAGTGCACGTAAAAGACCGGAAATACCTTAGTCGTTACTTTCGTCAATGTAATAAGAAGCTCTAGACGCGGGAGCCCTGTGATTGGGGAGAGAAAAAGGTGGCCGATTTGAGACTTGTGTGTGCGTGATCTGAGCGCTATGTAGACCGGGGTACGTTGGCGTTCTAACGCCTCTTTCGAGCTGTCTTTTACGTCGATGGCTGCTTCCGTTTTACTAGTTTTCAAGAAAAACAAGGCAGATAGTTGACTGTGAAATATTACTGGAGGTATTTCCAAGCCATTGAGTCTTTGGGGGTTAAATTGTACGAGATTTTGAGTCCTAGAGCCAGATTTGGGGAGGAAAACTGAATTTACTTTTACGATCGAGCTGTTGGAAAGCATTTGTTGATTGAGAATTGTGGAATTTCCGTTCCGACAGATCGGGCGGCTAATACGGCGTGCTTGTTGAAGCAACGTGTTAAGTAAAATACAGTCGGAAGCAGCTCGACCCTATTTGAACCTGATCTTCGATAAACTCAATGTCCTTAAGATAAAGACAAACTGGACGTGATCATGGTGTGTAGACGGAACTGATACACATATACATTGTTAAGCATAAAAAGGGAACCGCTAAAGATGAAGCCACAAAATATATGTACTTGCAATTACTCTGGACATTTCAGTATCCCTAAGGCTAAGGCGTCGGTGGATGTGAACTCCTTCATAATTTAGTTAGAAATCTTAGAACATAGCGGGTGGCTTGGTGATGGTGATACTTGATGGGAAGTAGTTGGGATATTGCTTATTAGTCTCGTATAGATGGGCTCACAAAAATACTCTGATGCTCTAATGCTTTGAGAGACATTTAAAAACTTAGGTCTTGATGTACGACTGCCGAAATTGAAGAAAAAAATGTTTTGAGTTCTTCTATAATTGGGTTTCCGTCCGTCGAATGTTGGAATCTATTTTTGGTAATTCATTTCTCATCAGTGACATCTCAGACGGTTATTCCTTAGTAACTGGTTAAAAGACATTCTAGGACCTCGGAAAAGGCTATTACAATCATTACAGAAAATAACACTGCCATGACAATGGGTATTGTTTTGCGAAGTATCCACTTTCATAAGACTGGGGGAATATTTGCACCGTTTTTTGGAAATTTGTTTACGAGAATACTTTAACCCTACTATCGGTCAGGCAAAAAAAGTGCCCTGATAACAGACTGCTTGGTGAAGACGGAAATTAGGCCGATTGTCAAAACACTAAAAGTTTATTTCATTCTTTATACATGAGCATTGTTTTATTTCTTTCTTTACCGCATCAGGACTACCAGCCACCCTTAGGGTCTGAACTGACGACTTCTCAATAAATTTACACTACGCCTCATAAAATTCCGGAATCCCAAAACCGCTTCCTTCACTCAACTGCGTAAAATATCGATCAGATTTCTTTGGGACTCATGTTTGCGCTTTAAAAGTTCTTTGGTGTGCTCGACGAGTTACATTAGTTGGTCAGTGCTAGTAAGATTGCCCACGTAAATAGATTAAGAATAAAGTATCCTCAATCAATCATACAACTTTTAGTAAGGTTAAGTAACGGCTACATTTTATTTGGTCTAGACTTTGATAAATCGAGGAAACACTAATGTTTATGTTCACATAACTGGCTTAACATTCCTTTTAAAGGATAATGATTCGGGGATTTAATGTTAAAATAGACCATTTTATTTTGAGAAATTAAGTTTAGAACAACGTACGAACATTAACGCCGCATGCTAAAAGGGACCGGCTTTCTCAGTTTTCAAGGGATTGGCTTAGAATAGCTATCAATGTTTTAAGTAATTTTTCTGTATCATCAACTGTTCAATTCTTGGTCTTATTGATGCGAGTTTATGGGTTTTTGTACGCCCTTCGTGTTCTGGTGTTAATGAGAAGATATACGCTGTGTCTAAACATTATCACGCATGGCAACAAAGACTGATACTTTAAAAAAGCCCTGACTACGCGGATGCTAAAAGTAGTAGAGGAGTTTTAGAAAATAGCCAATTGTGGTACCGACGAATGGTGAGTTCGACAATGTTGATAAAAACTGATAATGACTGAGCAGTCACTAGCTTCGACTGCGTTGTTGTGTTGAATACAACAAGTGAATAAGGAAGTTTAAACGCCGCGCCGCGATAAAGATAGTCGGTAGGTTCCATCTTAATTCTTAATAGGCTTACAAATGTTGCATGAATCTCAAAAAAGCCTTCCGAGAGAGCCAGGAAAACAAGCTTTCTCATATAAGAGAAGTTTATTTAAAAAGTGTTTTTGTGCGCGCCAAAAAATAAAAAATAAATAAAGCGTTTCCGGGATATACCGCTTTTTTTAGTCTATAACTATATCCTCGTCTATAACTTCGCCGTTACCTACAAAAATCCATTAACCTAGAGTTTGACTTGGCAATTTACGCCGATAAAGGATGTGCAACAAGAAAATATCTTTTTTAAGTTTAGGAAAGAAAAAAAAGTGGACATTCATTAGGCCAAGTCATTGTACGAACAAATACAGCTAGGTATTTCACGGTGATAGCTGGCCACACATTCTGACGGATTCGGTTACCAGGATGTACTTTATTTCAATCGTGTACTGAAAGTTGGTCTACCGCTAGTTTTGTCCAGTACGTAATCTCAATTAAAGCTAAAGCCGTTTCGAATGTTTCTTAGAACCTTAACCCTTGTCTAAGTGGTCAACATTGCCAGGATAGTACTGCATATACAACATGCCATCATGAACGCTGGCTCAAATAGCGGTTACCCTTTCTTAAGACCGGAGCTATAACCCTACTGCTTTCTCATTTCTCGATTTTTGAAGGGCCAAAAATCTCGGCACTGCGAGTACCTTTCGTTCGAACGGGCCTTAAATAAGTTGGAAATACTATTTAATTTTTCACCAACCGACGTACATCTGCTTGAATAATTTTCAAATTGCATTTTTGTGACTATTTAATAAACCCAAGAAGACAGACACCACGCACCATCTCAAGGATGAATAAATTTAGCTGGACCAACCACGGTTTCCTTGCCGAGGTCAGAAACCCTCGCCCCAGCTTCCGCTCAGCTAAGTTGTTTACCGGCCAAGAGGGAACGATAAAGAGGGAATGTTTACATTGAGGTTGTTATCGGGATTACTGAATGACGTAAATAAATGTACTGACTACGCACGATCATTTGTTTTAGCTCACGTCTCTTACCATGTGCCCTCTTGTAATGGCTTATGGTTTTGGTATCCTTTATAACTTTTTATAACTTATCCGAAAAAAAAAAACCCTTAAAAATAAATTCCAAGTAAAAAAAGTTCTTTTTCTAATACAGTTAGTACAGCTAGCTCTTTTCTAAGGCATTTTCTAGTAGCAAATTACAATTAATAAAACATTATGCTTTGGTAAGTAGAAACTTAACTTTTCGAGAGCTTCTACGCAGACGACTTGACTCGGTGATAGAACCCGATTAAATGACTCTTGAAATCCGTCTAGACATTAAAACAACCATTACGATCCTAACGCAGTTTATATTTGGATTGAAAAAGCTTATGCTCGGTATAATACTTATGGTTACACAAAATAACGGGCCGTGAAAAAAACACTCAACTGATCACTTATAATGTTTTTACGGGATTCCTGTGCCGAAAAGATTTCTGTGCCTTGTTGATTTGGCAGATGGAGGGTATTTGGTCTTAGGTTTTGCAGAGCTTCCGGAGTGTGACGAAAATTATAATAGAGGGAGGATAATTAGAGATCAAGATAACCAAAAGTAATAATGTAAAGTTCAAGGTCTTCCAAGGTGGACGCCAAAAAGGGAGGCTTCTCTCAAATAGTGAGGGATTTTTTAGCTATTATTTGACTTTTAAGTATCAGTTATTTTTGAATACTTTGAAATAATATACACTCATTTATACATTGCTGAATGAAACTCCTCGGGTGTAAAAGGAATCAGTGCATTAAATGATTGTTTTCCGAATTTTTACCATTTTTGCTTTCTCATTTGATTGAAACTGGAAGCCATTCACGCAACTAATGAAATCCTTGTTATCTCTCTACGAACGAGTATAACTCCGAGTGTTCCCTTGCTAGGGCAAACGTCTGGTAATAAGTAAGGTATCGCTGACTCTGACCTTTCTGTATCTCACTGTAATTTCTCGAGATTCCTATTGAACATCGAATTTGTATGCAGTCATTCTGAACTCCTAGAACCTTGTTTGAACGAATTTTACTGTCTAGAGCTTACATTTGAAAGGCCCTGCT
Organism: Actinia equina; assembly: GCA_011057435.1. NCBI lineage: Eukaryota > Metazoa > Cnidaria > Anthozoa > Actiniaria > Actiniidae > Actinia > Actinia equina. Next base: position 459,182 of record WHPX01001094.1, read on the forward strand.
CGCGCGTGGAAAAAAGTCACGTGATGGGGCCGGACGGGTTGACGTAAGCGGGCCGGAAAAACCCGTCCGGCCCTGCTTGAATCCGCGCGCTTTCTTTTTTTTATTTTTTTTATATTCGTGAGGGTCATATGATAACATGCTTATTGACTGAGTTAGGTCGGGCCGTACAGGAAAATATTTGGCTCTCGGTCATTTGTACGTACGGCATCACCTCGAGCCAAATATTTTCCCGTACGGCCCTCCCACTCAGTCAATAAGTACATATCACTGAAACAAATTCGGCACATTTTAAAGAGATCTTTTATTTTTGTTCGGTTGTCAAAGAAATACCAAAAGAGATTTTCTCGATGTTATAAGTCTAGGTTGTCATCGCAACCTAAGATAGCTAATGGAGGGTCAGCAAGTTTTTTTGCGACGTATTATTTCATTTAATTTTTCCTTATTGTGCACTGATCATCTCTTCGCATTACCGACTAAAATTCACATCATATTCTATTGAAATCTAAGATAGACCAGGCAAACCAATGCAATCGTTCCCACGAGATCTATTCTCTTACACAATAAAAGAAAGATTGGTTTCCTTTTAACACTACTTAAGCATCATTGATTTTAAGGACAACAGACAGAGGATATCATGCTTTAACGTTCGTAAATGTACCGAGAATGAAAGTGAAACCGTCGTGAAATTTTTCAATACTTTTAAAAAAAACTGTATTCGATTCAAGGTCCATGGTTTATTGATGTTTACAAGATATTGATTTGGAAGTGTTTATTTGCTAGTTTGTTTGATTTTTGGTCACTATATAGACATCTTATAACGAGCACTACAGCGGATTTCTTCTTAATAAGCGTTTGATATCCATGCAGCTGGCTTAAAGCGTTATAGTAGTACTTATGTTACTCGAATCAAATCATGTCCTGGTTTAAAAAATCATTAATAATTCATGAATGAAACACAATAGAAATCATGACCGTGAAGGAGGTTTTATATTTGATATAGATTCGTATTCATTTGCATAAACTTTAACTTGGATTTTCTCTATCAAACTTGGTTCATTTCGTAAAGAATTCGGTACAATAAGAGAAATTACATCATGAGTTTTTTAAGCCGTTTAATAAACGAGCAGATCGTGTTTTATCGGGTATAAAACCTCGGCTACGCTTCGTGTTTTATACCTGATAAAACACTCCTGCTCGTTTATTAAACAGTACATATAGATAGATTGCAGGAATTTATACATATATGCAAATACTTAATTAGATGCAAAAACACGAAAGAAAGAAAAAATGAAAAACTATTTACCCCTTCCTTCATATTAACAAAAATCGAGATGTTGTTGAGAATAAAATATAATATAAAAAAATATAAGAATATAAAAAATTTGAGCGCAATTTGGATGTTACTAAATATATATTAGAGACTCTTTAGGCCAAAAAAGTGAAAATATACAAATAAATATACTTATATAATATCCGATACTTCCAAACCTTACGTGTTTGAATGTGTCTTGCATCAAGTAAGGCATAACATTGTTTTATTAACTTTCAATATATACACGATCATATAATTTAGGAGTTTTTCCATTTTTGCATGTCGACATTAGATATTTGTATATATGCAATGCATACTACAACCTTTCTGCAATCGAGTGTTTATATATGAGCACTATAATAATTATTTTTAAAGAATTTGGAAATAGTTCATTTAGGAATATATTGATAGGTGAGTTTTGCAGAATTTTTGCAAAACGATGCATACATATACACCGTTTTGCAATTATAAGTGCTCGATTGCAGAAAAGGTTGTACATTGTATATATAAAAATATCTAATGAAATTCCTAAAATATGATCGTGTATATATTGAAAGTTAATAAAAACAATATATATATAATTAATAAGATCTATACGCTCCACTTACATACAATACACTCTATAAGCACTATATACATATATATAATGTAGACCATTTAATCGACATTAAGGCCCCGTCCACACTATGCCGGATAAATTTGAATCCGAAATTTTATTTATTCGGTTAGGCCTACCGTCCACACTAGTCAGGGCGACTCACCGAAAACGATTTTTTTCGAATACGGTCTCCAAAGTGGAACAATTTGAAAACGTCGGCTAGCCGTATTAGTGTGGATGGAAAACTTTTTTTTTCCATTTGGGTTTGAAAATTCGGTCTCAAATTTATCCTGCATAGTGTGGACGGGGCCTAACATTAACTATTGCGAAACTGTAACATTCTATTATTAACTATAACATTAACTATTACGAAACCGACTTTTTCTAAGTGACTACCCTTGATAGATAAAGACTGATATATATCATCTCAAGGACGTATCCAGGATTTTTCAAAGGGGCGTCCCTACACACCAAACTTTTACTCTGACGTCATAGCACTATGGTACGATTTGCTCTATCTTATGGCTTTTGTGGCGTAGACGGAGTACCACGGGCACCCCTGCATCTAAAACCCTTTTTGTTAATAGCACATTTAGTTAGGCAATTTTGTTATTGCAATTTTAGGCAAACATAAAGGAAAGTAATGATTTAGTAATTTTAGGAAAGAAAATTCATTGGCAACTAACAAGAGGGTTAAATATGCTGCTTTAGCCTTGTTTTGGTGTCCATAATCTATATCGTAACAATCGTTTTCTAGTAAATCACTAACTTTGAATACGATTTTTGCCATTCATCTCATTTGATTCTTGCAAAATGGTACCTTAATCCTTTTTGATAAATCAATAAACTCAAGAATCTGACCTTAATGTCCGATTCGAGTTAAGTAATCATTGATGAATCTTGAACTGAATCCCTTTTGACTGCAATGTTTGTGTTAAATATTCTGTAGTAATTAAGTACTTCTGAGTATTTAGAATGATATGAAAAAGGACGTATTTGACATGATAAGTAAATATATGCTTGTTCGACATGGGTTTGGCTTCTAAGGACCTTGTTATTAATTACCGCACATTTTTGAAACTGTAGCGCAATTTATTGAACGTTGGTACAGTTCCTAATTTGAAACGAAGCATCAAGTGAAAATGAGAAACTGTTGTAAAAGTTTTATAAAAAAACTTTACTGACTATAAGTCAACCATTCTGATGGTTTGGTTACATAAGAGATCTCTGGACCCCTTTTCATTATCATCCAATTCAACATTGATCTTTGGTCAAAGAAAGACAAGTGAGATATAAAGCAAACGAGCGAATCTATTGCTCTGTATTTGACTAATGAACTCATTTTCATAAACAAAGACCTTCTACAATTCGCTTTGATTATGACCGAATGTTCACTTCCCAGGCTGCAAATCACGCTTTTGTTTCCCCTAGCAGCATACAAGACCCTTCCAACAGAAATTCTAGAAAGGTGTTTCTGAAACCCACGAAAGCTACTTCCATGTCGGCCAATATGAAATCAGTTTCTTCTTAGTTGAGTTCCTGTGGGAAAGAGGCAAATAAAACTAATCGAAAAAGCGCAAAAAGGTGTAAGTTTATAGCAGGTGCAGACGTGATTATCCCATGAACTTAAATACAATGTTTGTTTAAGATTATTTCTATAAAAAGGTGTAAATAAATAAACCGGAGTAACTATAATACAACCAGGAAAGTAAATTAAAATTCTCACTTTTGCCAAAAAATATATCTTTAGTAGGAAATGACACTAATGTTCGTTTTGTTAAAGACTTCAGTTGAATTTGAAATACAAATCAGTTTGATTTTAAAATAGGTTTTATCAGTTCTGAGAGGAAGAGAAGAAACTAATAAAAATGGAAAATTGAAAAAAAGTTGTGGGCAACTCTGTGATCATGTACACTAATATTACAGCTCAAGATGAAGTTTTTCCTATCGGATCCGAAGATAACTATATTTTGACATCTTAGTATAGTCACATTCACTCGATTTACCGTCAATATAGAGGCAGACCACGCAACACTGTAAGATACTTAGAGAAACGATAACAAGATTGTTGCTTCAAATAAGTGGTTCTTGATAACAAAAGGGTTTTTAGCTCGCTAACTAGTTTCCAAGTAAAGCCGATTTTGTTTAATATAACATCTCATTGACGGAATCTTAGCGTACACGTGCTACTCTTTGTAGTTAGTTTTTGACATGCTATTGTTTGAACAATTAAAATTGCTTTAAATATATTCATTTTATTGTAGCAAAAAGAATTCAGCAAAAGTGTATAAAAGACCTTTTTTGATTAACAAACTCAAATCGCTCGATGAGTTAAGTGGAGGTCTTTGTTCAGTTCACATCGAGTAGAAAGAGAGCTCCATCACTGATAGAGCTCGCATGAGTACGTTTAAAACTGAACTGTATATCAATCAGGCTTACCTATCTTTAAAAAAGGTAAAGTTTATGAACTATTTTAATTCTTTTTATCTTAATTTTTATCATTTTTAAAGTGACAAAAATCACCTCAACGCTAAAAGATTTACAAAAATATTCAAAGATTTTCATCTGACTATGTTTGGTTGAACTGATATTACGTTACATATGAAAATTTATAAGATTATATTCATCCAAAATCATCAACATTTTTTTTACGTTAAAAGATATCAAATGAAATTATGCATGGCAGCCATACAAATTAAGGGATCAGGAAATATCTTTTTCCTTACTGCGTAAACTATCAGCAATTTCTCAAGCCTAATATAAGTCCAAGATCATTCAATCTGTAGACTTTCATCAAGAACAGTTCACTTGGTTTGACTTTTTTTAACAGAGTTTAACGCCAACAATTTGATTTGTACGGCAAAATGGGCGTAAAGAAAAGTGTAGAATCTTAGAGACTTGGTGCAACGATTACGTGATTATATAACTTCCTTGGCGCAAAACTAAACCAAATAATTACACTGTCAGATAAATAGAATATATATCATTTGCAGGAAATGGAAAATTGATCCAAACTGTCTGATAAATATCAATTTTCTGCTTCATAATGATCATGGAATATCTAAGTATCTTGCTATCAAAAAGATCTTACATTATATTTAGTTGAGTTGGTACCCCGTTTGCGTATGGAGGCGAGGTGGTTTGCGTGAAAGTAATCCACAAATATGTGACGGTGAAAATAAGCAGATGTTATCGAGGTTTTTCCGTTAAATGAAAATATAGTAAGAGTATGAAACGCCAGTCTACTATCTTTCGTATCTACGGTGATAACATTATCTACTACGACACATTTGTTTCAACTAAAAAACACCGACGCAGTCCAAGCTAGTTCCAAAACTAGTCGTTATCTATAAACAGTATGGGAGAACTAAGACAAATAAAACAATATGTAGATGATGGCTAGTGAAACTAGCGTGGACTGCGTCGGTGTTTCTAATGAACAAGTTATCGTAGATTTATAAGTTTAACACCGTAGTGAAAATAGAAAACTGACGTTTCGGACGTTAGTCCTTCGTCGGAGTCAATAGAAAGTAAGAGTGAGAGAGATGTTTATATAGTAGAGGATAGAGAAAACAAACCAATAAGAAGAAAACAAGCCATAAAACAAAAAGAAAACAAAAGGATAGAAAGCAACAATAGGTGAGAAAAAAGGGAAAAGAAAAGAAAAAAAACAACAAAACAAAACAACTTAAATGTAGGCGAAGCGTTCGTTCATCCCGTGGGGATTAACGGTGCCAAGTGAATGAATAACACGCATTTCTTTTGTTTTGCGATGTCCACGCTAGTTTCACTAGCCATCATCTACATATTGTTACATTGCTGCGATTCTTCTCTCTCGTCTATCTACCATGTCTCACCTAATCAAACCACTACGTAAGGAGATGGTAAGCTTTTTAACTCCTTTTCCTATTTCCAGTTCTGGCGTTGCTTTTAAGCTTTTCCGTCTTACTCTCGCTAAAACTCGTTTCGTTAGTCATATTCATTTCATTGGCCGTTGCCTTTATGCTAAAGTTATCCCTGTTGGTTTTCGCGTCAATTTTAGTCCTTCCAATTTTGGTGTAGATTCCACTAAGTACTTTTTTGATGTGTCATCGGCGCGCAATTCATTTTCTCGTTCAGTCATGCGTTCCACTATTCGTGCCATGTGTATCAAACGTAACATTTTGTCTCGAGACATTGCAGCTAGCGTTCTCAGTCTTTCCGACGTCTGTCCTGCCATCTTAGTTAATTCCATTCGCCATAAAATTCACGAACTCAACAGTTCTTTGTATCTAAGTTTATGCGCACTTAAAAGCCGGAAATTTCGCTGCTCTTTTTAATAACGCCAATAATGTTCTTGTTAATGATGTTAATTATGTCGAAAGTAATGATGTTGTTGGTATATGTAATTATTATGAAGTTGCAATTAATAATAATGATTCAGTTGTCAATAATGATAATAATGTTGTTAATAATAATATGCCTAATGCTCCTTCTGACAACAACCTTGTTGTCAACGATCATAATTCTTCTGGGTATCTTTCCAATGACAACAATATTGTCAATAACATTTCTCATCACGATGATCGATCTAGTCATACTTTTCAAGATAAAAAATCGGTCTTTACTATTCCTGACAATCTCCCGCTTTCTGAGGCTGAAATCTCTGTTTTGAGCAAAGGTCTCAACTTTATTCCTATTTCTAGAAAAACTGATGTTTTTCAAATCAACAAAGATTCTGAATCTTTCTTTCGTCGTACTCGACTCAAAGCTTTTTTTGATGCTGATAATTCTTCGACCAATACTTCTGATCGTGATATTTTTCAACTCCTCAACCCGCGTAAATCTAATTGGATCCCCCCTGAGGGCCAATTTGCTTCTTTAGATTTATTCATTAATAAATCTCGTCACGATCTTTCTACTCTCAACTTTAAACGTAAACTTAATTTTTCCAACCTTTCCACTGATGAATGGACGGCACTTCGTAATCTTCGCTCTCGCACTGATATCACCATCAAGCCCGCTGATAAAGGTGGTGCTGTTGTCGTTTGGCGCACCGATTTGTACAAAGAGGAAGCTTTACGCCAACTCTCAGACACCAATTTTTACCTTGAAATCAACAAAGACCTCACACCTACCTACCACCAAACTGTCAAAGACACGATCAACTCTTTTATTTCTGACGGCAGTCTTCCAGCTACTGCCAACAATCTTATCATCAACACTCCTCGTACCTCTCATGTTTACTTTTTACCTAAAATTCACAAACCCAATAATCCTGGCCGTCCTATTGTATCAGCTTGTAGTTGTCCCACCGAACTTATTTCTAGCTTTCTTGACTCTCTTATGTCACCCATCGTTCAGACTCTACCCACCTACATTAAAGATACTAATCACGCCCTCAGGATTTTTAATGACTTTCAATTTCAAAATTCTCAATCTAAGTTTTTATTTACCATGGATGTCAAATCTTTATACACCGTCATTCCTAATGATGAAGGTCTCAATGCTCTCAAACATTTTTTTGATCGACGCACCGCTTTAGAACCTAGCACTCCTACTCTATTGCGTTTAGCTGAACTTGTTCTCACCCTTAATTGTTTTTCCTTTGACAACCGTTTTTTTCGACAGATCAACGGTGTAGCTATGGGCACCAAAATGGGACCTAGCTATGCTAATTTATTTGTTGGCTACATCGAGCAACAAATTTTTGATCTCTACCCAGGCATTAAACCTGAATTTTTTGGTCGCTACATTGATGATTGTATTGGCGCTGCTTCTTGTTCAAAACAAGACTTAGATTCTTTTATTCTCTATGTCAATTCGTTTCACCCAGCTCTTGAATTCACTTGGGACATTAGTGAAACTTCTGTCACATTTCTTGACATTTCTGTGAGTATTTCTGCTAATCATCTTAATACCACCATTCATTATAAACCCACAGACTCTCATTCATATTACTTTATTCCTCCTCACACCCTAAACACACTCTCAATTCTATTCCTTTTTCGCAATTTTTACGTTTGCGCCGTCTTTGCAGTGACGACACTGATTTTTCTCACAAATGTCAAGAAATGCGTTCCTTCTTTCTTAATCGTGGTTACCCCATTACCATCATCGAGCGTGCTATGCTTAAAGCCTCTTCCATAGATCGTAACACTGCTCTCACCCCTAAATCACGCAATTCTAACCTTAACCGCATTCCATTCACCATCACTTACCATCCTATTAACAACTCTATCAAACCTGTTATTAATCGTAACTTCAATTTACTCAATTCTGATCCAACCACGTCTAACATTTTCAAAGAACGCCCTCTTTTTTCGTTCAAAAGGGATCGCAATTTACGTTCTTTCTTAGTTAAAGGTGTACTTCCTTCTAATAATGAACCCGGTACTTTTCGCTGCTCTCGCAAACGTTGCTACACTTGCCCTTTTGTTGCTTCATATACTTCTATTAAAGGTCCCAAATCCACCTTTAATATTACTGATCATTTTGATTGTACTTCTTCTAACGTCATCTACTGTATTCAATGTTCAAGCTGCAACATGCTCTATGTTGGAGAAACTGGCCGCCGATTAGGTGATCGTTTTAGAGACCACCTTTACGACATTCGAAAGAAAGATTTAAATAAACCAGTTGCTCGGCACTTCAATTCTACTAATCACTCTGAGCTTAATGCTATTGTTTTTGGTCTTTGTTTAACCCACGGCAGCAACCATCATCGCAAAACAAAAGAAATGCGTGTTATTCATTCACTTGGCACCGTTAATCCCCACGGGATGAACGAACGCTTCGCCTACATTTAAGTTGTTTTGTTTTGTTGTTTTTTTCTTTTCTTTTCCCTTTTTTCTCACCTATTGTTGCTTTCTATCCTTTTGTTTTCTTTTTGTTTTATGGCTTGTTTTCTTCTTATTGGTTTGTTTTCTCTATCCTCTACTATATAAACATCTCTCTCACTCTTACTTTCTATTGACTCCGACGAAGGACTAACGTCCGAAACGTCAGTTTTCTATTTTCACTACGGTGTTAAACTTATAAATCTACGATAACTAAGACAAATAAAAGTTTAGGAATTGCGTGATCTCCTTTGCTTGTGAATCTAGCCCAAATTTGTATTCAAAGAAACGTCGATCGAAGGACGATATTTTAACAAAACGATTGTATTGGATATTGAAGATAGTTACTGACAAGATTGTATAGAAGTATGTATATTATATATATGTAAAGGGAAATCGTATACCCCTTTACTTTGCGCAAGTATTGGCTAAAGATATAGAAATATGGGTAAGTTATAGTGCTTGGGAACGAGGTTATTCCGGGCGTAAGCCCTTGGAATTAAATTCGGAAAAATTAATTTCCGACCTCGCTGGGATGCGAACCCACGACCTTTCGGAATTGTACTACCGATGCTCTACCAGCTGAGCTAGAGGTCAGACTGAGAGCAGGCATCGGTGGAATAGAAGTTAGGTCGCGATAATTATGATTCAAAGATGAGAGTATGTGGACCGCGTGGCACTAATGAAATAGTTAAAGATATAGAAATATAGATAAGTTGTAGTGCTTGGGAAGTAAAAATGGCTAGTTGAGTTTGAAAAACCAGTCCGCATCTACCACGACTTCACACACTACATAGTTGTTTTGGTTTTCTCATTCTTTTACAATTATTACTGAGAAGTACTAAACGTTCAGTTATGATTAATTAGTGGTCGTTATTATTTAGATAACTGATTTGTTGATTCGTTTTCCAGGATGAGCGATATGATTCCTCAAGGACCACTACCAGGAACAGCGCTTTACAACCGCATCCCCAAATGCGCTCGCTGCCGCAATCATGGCGCCCTGTCATGGCTAAAGGGCCATAAGCACTACTGCCGATGGCGGGACTGTACCTGCTCTAAATGTCTACTGATCGCTGAGAGACAAAGAATAACCGCCGCACGGGTGGCTCTGCTTCGACAACAGCGCAAAAACGCGGAGACAAGGAAAGGTCGAGTCCTGGATCATTCGTCGGATGGCGTCGAAGACGAGAGGTCGTCGTACTCAGAGGAGTCCTTTATGAGGCCATCGATGGTGTTGAATCAAATGGTATCTGGTATACATACCCCTGTAGACAGCGACGGTAAGCCGTTTTGGTTCTGACTTTTCCAATGGTCATCATTTTTTCAGTAAGCCAGTTTCTGATTAGCGACGCAAGCCGACAAGCATAAGTACAACAGAAGCGCAAGTCAACGCAAAACAACAACATCTTCCGCGCTCTTGCGCTTGCCTTGCTTCTTTTCGTAGTCATTGTGAGAACGAAGATTGCGTTGCAGATTCTGCTCGCGTCACTAGCGAGAAGCAGGCTTTATAGCCGCCATTATTTCCATCGTTTGTAATTTGAGAGAGGAACAGGGACACGGCTACATTGGCTCATTTCAGTGGGACAAGAGGCCGTTGATTGTTGCGGGGTACACCCCGAGTATTGATAATTCAGATGGCCATGTGTGTCTGTATACTTTGATAGAAACATAAAATATTTACATGTTAGTAATATAATCGAAAAATCTAAAAATAAACTTTTTTTCGCCCTCAGAAGATGGAGATCTATCCTACCAGAGCTCTCCAGTTGCCTCAGAGAAAGACACAGATGAAAGTGGCAAAGAAACATCTAAGTACGAAACGATATCTCTCCCAGAAGGAGTTCGAATCAAAACAGAACCCAGCCATGACATCGATGAAGATTCACTAGACAAACCAGAAAACAGCATCCCAACACCAGAAACACCAAGATCTCCGAAAAGAAAGCTTAGCGGTGAAGGTCACCCTGACGAAGCAGACGAAGAACCACATTCAAAAGCTGCACGTCAGACAGAAAGTCCTACCAACCACGGACCAATCGATCGAAAGTTACATCCCAACCCAATTGGGTTATTAACAAGAGCATTTCCTGGCCATTGTAAGAGCGTGCTTGAAATGGTCCTACAGGGGTGTAAGGGAATGTAGTCCAAGCTATCGAATGCCTTTTGTCAAACCAAGAAAAGAATAGTAAGCCGATAATGCCGATGCCAATGCCTCTACTAACAGGCTACCCGGGCTCCAGGTATCCAGGGATACATACACCTTTTATTCATCGTAAACCAGAATCCTTCTCTCACACGTTCCAACAAGCTCTACCAGTTAACTGTCGATTTCCTCCACCTCCACCGCTTTTTAAACCCAAACCACCAGTCAGTGAATACAGCTTTAGTATGGGGACTATTCTATCCCGAAAACCCGACCTGGCACCGACGACAGAACCTCTCAAATTACTTACTGAAGAACGCTCAAAGTGTCGTTATTGTACGAACTGCGGCAAAAAGGCTAGCGGTGTTGATAACTTCTGCGCTTGTTGTGGCCAAAAACTGTTATAGCTCTTACTAGTACCAATATTCTTTCAGTTCCCTTGGGACATTCCATTGAACAATTCGCATAGGTTCATTTTGTTATTTTTATTTATAATAAATAGGGGAAATCATTTGAAATTATCGAAACTATTAAACATAGAACATACAGAGATTTTAAAAACCTTCAACAGCTGAGATCATAATTTGCACACACTAGGTCGTCTTTCATTTCTAAAAAGTAATATTTTTTAAACACACTAATCTTTATATCCAATACCTTCCATTCCACAAACTATCCCTCTTTGAGTCAACATACAATTTACCAGAGCTTGACTGATTATCAGAATACGGTTTTAGAAACGAACGCTGCATTAGCCAAAATTCTTGTAACATAATCGCTTAAAACAACCAATAAAATGCCATTATTATTATTGAGAAATATTTGTGGTTTGAGTTTTTTTTCAAATATGGTAAGTCTGCGTCAACAGTTGACATTTCTTTTCGAAGCTTTTAACATCCGACACGTCAGGTATCGCAAAAATCTCCAAGTAGAAGGATTTTCCAAGTCTTTGGTATTAGGGTTTGCAAAAGGCAAACTGCAGGGAACATGTAGTCATGCTTGCCGTTTCCTCGATGCTTTTGATGCTTGATGCTTCTGCCTATTATTACTAGGATTTATGATTTATACACCAACGCAAGCTCTTAACTAGTTTACTCACTGGGTTGTTTTTTATTGACGTATCACTTAGCTGAGTAAACGAGCGTGTTTTGATAAATTCTGTAGCAATGATCCGAACGTATTTAATCAGTGCGGAAGAAATTATTTTCGAATGCATTTGAATGCATAAGAGAAAGAATGAGAGAGTAATGAGGGCGCGTTTACTTTTTCAATTTTTTCTCATTTTATTTATTAACTTTTCCCACGAATGTCAGGGACACCACAACAGCTTTTATGCCAAATACAGTGGGCCCTGTTTAGTTCAGCTTCTTACGATAGAGCGCTTTCTTATGCTTTTGCGCTCAGATGTCTTCAGCCTACGCTCTCGCCTTTTATTATTGTGTTTGGCTTTCTTCCCTCAAAATTATAACAGTCTGGAAATGGAAATGTTTGATTAACCGAAGCCAATATACCCCAACGCAGTCTGCAAATATAAACGGTTCTCCTTCAATTTTGTAATACACTTGGAAGCGACGAAAAGATATAGTCTTCATAAAGAATGAAAAGGAAATTAATGATTATTAATCGAAATGAAAACGGCTGGAATTTCGAAAAGTCTGTGCCATTTGAAGGAGCACACTACCACAGATCTTTTCTTATTTCACTGGGCTACCTGCGGTGCAACTGCTAAAAGGCGATTGGTGCCGACTTGTGTATATATTCGTCTGAGAACGAATAATTGAATTTGTGTTTAAAAACATTTCGGAGAACTTTCAGAAGTTTCCAATTGCTTTGGAATTATGAATTGTACAGTAAAGGTACAGGTTTTCAACTTACAAAGATCTTGAATAAAATAACTATGAAAAATTATAATACAAAACAAATCACATAAACCTTCACCGTCGCGTGCGTTTTCCAGCTACAGACAGCAATATGAAAAGTGCGCGAATGTCTCTGTTGTTCATAATCACGATGTAAGCTGCAAAGAGAAGCAAACGAAAAACGAGGCGAAGCTGCCAGCTACGAAAAGTGTTTCTCTTGCTTTTCGATTTCTTTAAGCTCCCAGAGTGTTTACATCACAAGAGTCGTAAGCAGTCGTAGTATATTTCCTTTACGAAATAGCGTGTCCTGTGTTCTAAACACGGCAGTCACTGCCAATCAAGTCGAGCGTTATATTTCAAATGAATCATAAAAATATATTCGATACCATTTTAAATTCTTCGGTGAATATTCGTTACATCTAGCAGCGTTAGAACACTAACACAAAATGAGATGGAATCTAAAGAAGTATGACAGGTGTTTTTAATTAATAATATAACGTATATGGATGTTGAACACTTCTTCCATTGACAGCTATCTGTTCCATTGCGCAATTATTTGACTAAAATATTAAATAAAACAACAATTGGATTCTACATTAAACGCAAGTTCGGGGTTATCTTCGTATACTTTGAATCATGAATATAAAATCATAATGGTTCGATATGAAGATGATTGCAAGATGGATGATTATCAATAATGTAACTAATAAAAACTTGGTTGACTGTCTTTTTCGACAACCGACGAACTGTTTCGTTTCCTCCCCTCCCTCCCCTTCCCTTCCCTCCCTACCCTTCCCTACCCTCCACCACACCACGCACCTTCCACCAAATAGGGTATTTTACAAGGAAGGCATTCAGTTCAGTTAAACAAATGAAAATAATTTGAAAACGGGATTATTTGCCGAGCGCTTCGTTAAACATGAATTTGCGCAAAAGCACTCGCCATTAAAAGACGGTTCTTCTTAATCTTTCTACCTATCATTGGTACGGGAATTTCGCAGAGTGCGAAAGAAACTCAAGGACGTTTGGTGAAAACAAATCATAAAACCATTAATGAACCACTCGCTTAGGCCATTTTGATGTTACGCAAAAGAGTTCTTTTGCCTTTAAACGACGAAGAATCTTGCGCAAACGTCTGAGTCGTTTATCACTTGGTCGTCTGTGCGGCTTGCGCAGACGAGGTCTTGTTTGAAACGGGAATCCTGTCTGGTATTCCAGCGTATTTTTATGCGGGTATCTTCAAGGTTCATAGGCAAAGATAGTCTATGAACGATAAGACACCTCAAGCATAATAACAGGGAGACACTAGCAGGTCAGTTAAGATGACAAGTTGGTCTTCAGTGAACATCTGCTTGTGTTCCTGCCAATTGTCGTGATGAGTTCGACGGAAATCAGAAAGCGCATTCTTTACTGTGGTCTACAAAACGATTAAGAAATCAGCAAAAATGACGAAGCAAGGAAACACTTGACCCTTCATTTTTTAGAAGAGTTTCAGGGTATACAAAGCGATCAGTATAAAAACTCGTGCAACATAGCACACTTTAACTTCTATACATGCGCATTTCCAGCACCGGCCAAGGTTAAATGATCAGCGATCATTTACTGTTAATAGCATTATATAAAGTCACGTGCTACTGACCCAATCACATGACTACTGGTGGCAGGATCACGTGGTTGCGAAAGAAGTTTATGGCTTCACATTATTTTCATCCTTTACGAATGAAATTAAATTGGTCATACGTTGGAAGGTTTAGGCAATTGACCTAAAACAACGGCTGAATAAAATCTCTGAAACGAAGACTGCATTAATTACTCAACTGCAGTTGTATCACTTCGTCATACAAATGTTCATAATTCTACGACAAGCACAGCTCAAGAACTCGGACGCCTTGCGCTTCCTTGGTTGTAGAGTTATGAATATGAGCATCATCTTTTACTTTTAGCTTGTTTCTTATTGGTGACAAGTTACAAGTCTCTCTCAATGAATAGACCCCCTTGCGGCATGTCGGAATGCAGCTCAATTTGGAGGACATAACAATAGGTTTCCAATTCTCATCAGATTGAAATTCTGTTGTTTTGTCGTCTAAATTGAGCTGCTTTGACGTCACATGCAAAGGTCTATTTGCATGTGAATCTCTAGTCGTATAACTAATGAATGATTCAAACGCCAACACAATAAAAAATAAGAACATAAGGGCTGCATGAACAGCGTACTCACTTCTATTGGTATAGGATCGTGTAAGTGACTTCCCAGGTCGATAATCATCTCAGGTAACCAGGTAGGTACGTCATAAGGGAAAGCCTTCACACAGCATGCTAACCCCAACACGCCTGCGTGACGCTTCAGAAGACGCTCTAACAATCAACAAAGAGTTTTTCATACTTCAAGTAAATAAAATCCTTAATCACGTTATAGAAATAATTAGAACTATTTATTTTAGAACTAACTATGGTTTCTAACCAATAAAAATTGGTTATTTTAGCTATGCAGAACGATTAAAAAACCAATGTTTTAAAGAATCATCATATCCTTTAAGGGGTTCTTCCGTAAGGTTCGCTCCGTACGGACTACTTCCACAGTACACTCAACTCAAATGTTGATTTTAAGAAGTCTGGATGTTAAAATGGCTTTAAAAATCCAAGGTAAACGTGACTGGATATTAACTCTTCCTTAGGGGTTGGGTGAAGAATAGAACCATTAGAAAATAACGAGGTGTGGGTCCTCAAATAGACTTATAAGAGCAACTGAATTTCCAAAAGGGCGAAAAATGAGTTCCAATCTATTTTTTTACTGTGGAAAATAATTTTCATGGGGCCGTAACCGGGGGTAGGGTGAGGGTGGGGGATTGGGTGCACGTGCAAGCCCCCTACCCCAGCGCAAAAGCTGAAGGTCCGCTGACCCATTCATTATTTTTATCGTCCATCCATTGTTGGATTATTGTGTTTTGTTTTGTTTGCTTGTTTTTGGTTTGTTTTTGGTTCTTAGAACGTTAGACCACTTCTCAAGATGGGCGTTAGTTTAGCCTTAGTTCTATTTCCCTTTCCTGTGCACCCACCCTGCAAGACCCCTAGTTACGTCCCTGAAAAGTAAGAGAAATACAACGTACCACTGTCGCCGTTTGGTGTTTCGCTGCCAGCTACACCTGCCTTGCGCTTCTTGCTCAGCTTAGTCTTGGCCATCTTCCTGAATTCCTCCTACAACAAATAATGCCGACATATAAAGATACATCTTCTCTAAATCACAGCACAATTTGTCAATCACTCGTTCTTATCATCATTTGTTCTTATCACTCACCTGAACATCTTTTTCCAAGGTGAATATTCCATAATGAAGAAGGCCACTGAAGGTTTCAGCCGCCATTTCACGAACCTGCGATCACCAAATGGACATGATGTTAGATAACTCTAAGGTAAGGTTAAGGTAAGGATTGTTGGTTAATTCAGTGACTCGTTCATCTACTCACCTCAAGTCTCTCGTCCAGCATCATACCAAGTACTAAATCATGGATTTCTCGTAAATAAGCTGGTTGCTCACTGATACGAAACTGATTGGTGAACACCATCAGCTGTAAAAGAAATAATCGTAATGCTGTCACAAATAGTATTACACTCTTAAGGAGGCGTTTATATCCCATGAATCCTCAAATCTCTGATTTACCCAAACGCCTAATGTATCATAACCTTATGGGTGTCTTATGGTACGCACATGGTAAAACATTCCCAGGGTAGATCTCTTTTACCAGATATCGAATTTACCCAAACTCCTAGTGAGCTAATATGTGTCTGAGTAAAACATCCCCATGGCAAATCTCGCCGAAACCATCTCTTTTCGGTATATTAGTCTAATGTATTACACCTCACTAAATTTACCAAGTAATATATTCTCACTGAAGCCATTATGACGTCGCAGTATGATTAAGATCGATGATGAGGCAAACAGCGAGAATAGGGACACCACCGCCACCAGGCTTAGGGGTGGGTGGGTGCGGCAAAAAAAAAAAACGAAGCTCCAAACAACGTTATGCAATGAGCCATGTGTGTTGACTTAATATATACTGCTTGGTGATAATATAGTTAGTGAGAATAGTATATTCTTAACTAATAAACTTATGACATCTCGTGGGGCCTATCCCCACACGCTTGTTATATCATACTATGGCTGCCATGTATCTAATAGGTACAGACCTTTAGATAGATTGCGAAAAATGGGAAATCTGCTACGATTCAGTATTGACCACGCGCAAGGGACCGATTTAAAAACTCGTACTCCTTCTCGTACTCAATCTGAAGTTCGCTATTATTTTTCTTTTACCTGGAGATAGGATAAGATGCTTTTTCGTGCATACCACAAGTTCTGGTTAGCGATCTAAAACAATAAGCAGGTTAAAGTACACAAATAAATACAAACTGTTTCGACTACAGGTCTAATAGAAAACTGGCTTCTAAGGAACTCAAATATATTGTGCACAAATTTGAGCAAATAAGTGAGTTCAGAAAACTGTAGACCCACAAAACGTTGTACTAATTTGTACAATTTTGTTTGTTAACTTTTTCACGGATATATGGTATGCACAACATTATAGTCTTTCCCTTCACAACAAAATTCTTTCTCAAGTCAATGATTGTTCCTGTCAACTGATATAACTGCAATCACAATATCCCATTCCCTTTAGGATGACTACCTTCTTAACTTCTTCAATAGCACGCGGTAAAAACTCGTCCGGCAGTTCGACTTGACCCATGTAGCTGACAGTCTGGAATGAAACCAGAAAAAATGATAAATATTTTGTCCTCAGTTTGATGTTATTCCAGTCAGGATAACAACGGTAGATTACTTCTTCAGCTGAGGTAAAACAAAGGTCAGTCTGTTTGCCAATAGTTTTGGAGGCAAAGACCTCTCGCACAACACCGTGGCCAACATTTTACCAATTTAGAGCGGTTTTCGTATGAATGCAAAATATACAGTAACATTCATAACGGTTAGGTTAGCCGTTACATTGAAATGGCTTCCCATTGTCTTTATTGTCTTGCCAATTCATCCAACCACACGCATAGTTACGGTAACGGTAAGATATAGGGTACGGCTAAGGGCGGGTATGAGTTTGCCGTATCGCTTCCCACTCATACGAAAACCACTCAAGCCAAGAGGTGTGAATTGTTTTATAAAAATGACAAAAAGGGGGTTTTCTAGTGAATTTGGGAATATCAGAATTGTAATAAAGAAGATTGCGCATGACTGTGAAAAGTTTAAAGACCACATTGCACCATCACGGTATAGAAAAGACATTTTTAAAACCAATCAGAGCGCGAGAGATCACGACCAATGAAAATGGTGTAACTTTTTTGCCGTCACGGTTACGGCACGCTACAGTGAATTGCTTATAAGAAATTTGTTCGGAAATAAATGTAATAATTGTATAAGAAACAAAATGATACTGGCTTACATTTCGACAATGGTGCTGAAGCTCTGGATCTTCTTCTTGGGAATCGAAGAGAATGACCTAGCATGGAGAGAATAATTAAATAAAACATAAAACATATGAAGAATAACGCGGGGAAAATCCAATTCTGGTTGTATCGCTTCGTTCAAAACAATCACTGACTCAGTCCGTAAATTCGATAGAGAGGAATCAAAACACCTAAAAGCGAAGTTTCCAGGTATGAAGAATCATGAAAAGCAGCATGTTGCCATCGGATGCTCAGTAAGCCGTCATTAAGAAATAAAGAGTGTGGATCAAGGGTGGCTTAGTGTTTGTGCACTCGCCTCTCACCAGGTCTCTGGTTCGATTCCCTGACTTGCTATGACAAATGATTAGAGTTTGTTCGGTCTCTACCTTTCTTGATTTGAGGGGTTATCCCCTGGTTCCCCAGTTCTTCTCCCTCTTTAAAACCTAACATGCTGAAAACTCCAATTCGATCTGTTGAGTTATCCATGCCCTGACTTTGATCAGCTTAGAAGATGTTTTAGAGTGTGAATGTAATTTTTTTTATGTAATGCAGTGTTACATGATTTGTGCTACACGTTGGCTAATATGTTGTATTCTGACTTCATAGACTCTTCTTAAATATATTCCTAGAATTGTTCTGGGGACAAAACAATAGGCCGTCTTTTCTCTTGCAAAAAAAATCCATTGTTGTGTCCCCCAGAACAATTCCTCTCGGGACTCAGTGCAAGGGGTCTATGCAGCTATTTCCAAAAAAAGTGCGAAACCTTCACCAACCGTTTGGATCTAGCTTGAGTACAAACTTTCTTTCTTCATTATAAATACTCTTTATGTAATAGAATTCGGAAAGTGTCCATTAGATTTACTTACATAAGGCAGCAAATCGAAAAACTGTTGAAAGCAGCTGTTATAAGCCCTGACAGCATGTGTAAGAAGCCAGTTTGTAACTGTAAAAACAAACAATCACAATAAATTATGTAAACGAGAAACAAACAAAACAAAATTGCACTGACTTCATTGCAGCTAAGTCGTGGGACAGAAAAATGTAATGTCTTTAAACGAAAAGGAATATGATTTCTTATAGGAGAAAATCTCTATTGCTTTGTTGCTTTGCATAGCATAAGAAATGATACTATAGAGAATGCCAGGTGTTCTGCAAAACATTGCGCTCAGTGTGAAGGGGACTATTAGTCTGAATGTCTTCACTGATGTCTTCAATGAAGGCTAGGAAGCGAATGCCATTATCTACCATAATAGCACTTTCTACATACTTGTCTTCAAAAGCTTAACAGCTTCACTTTCAGCAGATCCCTCTTTGACCTTAGCCATATCAACCCCAGCAGTAGACACGTCTTCCTTGTCTGTTGCTGTTAGACTCAGAAGGCAATCGAGTCGAGGTAGAATGCTTCTCACAAAGTCTGTTCTGTTGGGTGACAGTGAGGGTAGAGAGTTGGGTAGAGGACTGTCATACATCAGGATACTGCAAAGAACACTGCAACAGGGAGAAATATATATACATATAGTATCAACAGAGAATTACGAAATAACAATTAAACAAGTGGTGGTTAACTCGAAAGTTCATTAAGTCACATTAAGTCATTTTTATCTGTCTTTCATTTTCTCCTGTAATTTTAAGATTGATTTTCGTAAATTATAAAGTAAATTGTTAATTTGACTGACAGTATAGAAGAAGACAACCTTCCAGTCTACACCATCGCGTGAAAAAGACTAGCATTAGCAGTCGAAAACGTCGCGGTGGTCCAATTAATTCGTTCCAAAATCGATCAAAACCATGGGCTATAGTCCATGCTTTTTGGTCAAAAATGGCCCAAAATGACCTATTTAGCATCCTTCATAAATAATGCATAATATTTAAAAAGGTGTGAAAATGGTCCAAATCGATCAAAACCATGGGCTATAGTCCTTCCTTATTGGTCAGAAATGGCCCAAAATGACCTATTTAGCATCCTTCATAACTAATGCATAATATTTAAAAAAGTATGAAAATGGGCCAAATCGATCAAAACCGTGGGCCGATGCTGGAATCAAGGAAAGGATGGACCGGAAAACTTCGTCCTGAGAGAAAACCCTTCAAGACCGTATGCAAATAAAATGTTTCCCCAAGTTTAAAGAAAATTCATCACTTAAAAGAGGGGTCAGTGGCCGCGTCGGCTCATCCCTAATTCTGCCCCTGGCTACTAGAAAATAGGTAGTGTGCATCCCTTCCATGAGTATGAACTGAGAACAAACGATATGGCCGCCATGTTTGTTGACATAATAAATAATAAGTTTATACCACGGCAATGACGTCAGCATTCGAGTTACAGCCTAAGTGTGCTGCACTAGTAAAATAAAGAGAAGCCAAATACGCAGTTGGGCAAGTTTTCCATGATTAGCTGCGAGGTATGCTTTAGTACACACAAAATATACGTGCACACAACGTCAATACAACTATTGTTATTCTTTTCTAGCGGTTTTTGTATGAGTGGGAAACGAGACGGCGAATTCGTATCCATTCTTTAGCCGTACCGTAAATCTTACGGTACTCGTAACTACGTGTTGCGATTTGATAAATTACTGGCGATGATAATGAGAAGATAATGGAAAGCCATTTCAATGCTACAGCATGCGTTATTGTGTACGTGCTGTATATCAGTATCGCATGTTTCCCACTCATACGAAAATCACTCTATTACAATAATTTAATAAGGTTCTTGGTTCATTACCTCCCTGAGCGGTCACGCACGTTTTTATATGAGTGACCAAGGCGAGATTTAATGATGGACAACAGCTTGTGGAGCAATTCAGCTACTCGCCATTCTTGCTGGCAGAGAGCACCCTGAATTAGGTATAATCGACTGAGTGAAAGAAAGAAAAGTAATTAAGAAGAGGAACGATTGCAAATGAAAATCGAATGAACGAGTTTGAGAAAACGTAGGTCTCATCTACATAAAAGTAGAGTGAGACTGTCAATTGAGGCTACCTCTTATTTTTTTTAACCTACAAATGTTATCGATACTCTGAAACAAATCTTATCGATACCCAGAAAAACACTTAAATCAATGGAGAGACTTAACAAACTCTACCCACATGCGATGTTGAGTCCAAGAATCTCGAAGGAATCGCACCGGAGATAAAAGAAGTGTGAGGTGAGTGTACTTGCCGAGTCCAAGAATCTCGAAGGAATCGAACCGGAGATCCCAGAGGTGTGAGGTGGGTGTACTATTGCTATATCTTGATTCATTTTTACTTGGGAAAGAAAACTGAACAATTATTCCTATCACCAACCTTACCCTTATGTAAACGGGGTTTTACTCATTATAGCACACACACTCTACATACAACTGGATACCACATACCTTGCGTCAGCAAAGGAACCACTTTCTCCTGTGAGGGGCTCGTCCAGTAATGCCTCCAACAGCCAATGAATTCGGCGGGGATCTCGACTTTCCTGGTGAAGATAGATTGTTATTGTTATAAAAATATTGAAGGAATATAAAACGCGCGCGCATGCCTCTGTACTGTGATATTAACACACTGGGAGATTAAGAAGACAAGAGAAGCAATCTTAGGAACAGGAGACGGCGTTGGCGAGTTTTTCTCTTACTATTGAAGTACTGTAAAGCTCCAGGGAGTGTTTGTATTACAGTGCAAAGACATAAATAGCCGTTTTATATTCCTTTTATAAAATATTTTTGAGCGACTTTGTGCGAGCGTGTCTATGTCCTCTGATATAAACACGGAAGCCAGCCAATCAGCACGCGCGTTATATCTCAACTATTTCAAAATGCTTTTGTGTAATATTTTTAAACGTTAGTTTGGGTCTTGCGGAGGGAGGATTAATCATTATAGCATAAATCTGGTTGGGAGCGTGTGCTTAATGAGAGCACACATTCCTATCCAAAATAACGGTTATTTAAATTCGTAATTTATAAAAGAGATAAAATTGCTAACTGCGTGCTTTGTGGAGTTATAAAGCGTCGAGAAGTCGAGAAGTACTCCGTGACCGTGCCTCACCTAACACTTCTCTTGTGTTCTGTCAACCCCCGTGCTGTGTGCTTTATAACTGCACTGCACAAAGCACACGCGCGCGTTTTCTATTTCTTTAGTATAGACTCACCACAGCCGTTGCCATGCATGTTCCCCAGTCCTCTAGCGACTCCACGGTTATTGACGGGATTGCTTTTCTTATCAATGGAATCAAGAATTCCCACATTGCTTTGGTCTGGGACGGGATGACGAATAAAATGTCAACAAAAGACAAAGCAATGACATACAAAACGGGAGGAACAAAAGAAAATGTTAAATAGTAATTGGAAAAATTGAACTATGAAAAAAAAAAAAAAGCCAGCTACACATATGATTCTGGGGAAATAAATTTAAGAGCTAAGAGTTTGCGTTGATTTAAAAACAACTCGTTTTAATATATTAATAAACTGATCACCTTCTCAAAAGTCCAGTGTTTTGAACCTCTGATCAAAGCAGCGATGATCTCTACCGCACATCTCTGGGAGCTTTCCTGTTGATTTGAACAACAACAATAGATGAGCTTTTGAAGCACGAGTTGCAAGATGAATTAGAGCTAGATAGTGCCATCTTCAGGGCATGATAAAGGGAGCAAACCTTTTGAATATGAAATACTTATTTCGGGAAATCAACTTCTATTTTCTTGTAGCAACGTGACTACCTATAATAATTTCCAATTTCAGACCACATGTCTCTTGAGAATAAAGTTCTTGTTCGCGTTGTATCTATATTTATTTGCTTCTCGTGCGCAACCGTTAAAGAAAGAAACGATACTGAAGGGAATGACACGTAGTCTGAAATGGGGAAACATTACGCTCAAGCAGAGGAGGTCTATTGCAGATGTTATGATTTGCAGGTTTTCCCAATCATTTGCTCATAAATAGACTCTTTTTGAACTCCAAATTACCGCTGACTCATTTACAGACTCATTTACTCAGGCGTAGCCTCGATTTTGTGTAGAATATTCACGTGTTCCAGTCAAGAACTACTACTACAGTCTACACTATTTTTATACTAGTTATCATCCACTTGTGCCAGTCAAGGTTCGTCAAATTTCAAAGTGTTTGTATTGTTGGAGTTGTGCATTTTTTACTTTACCGTTGGTATGTGCGAATCGCGAGACACTGATTCGAGGCTAAGCCTGAGTAAATGAGTCTGCAAACAATAAACGCATCGGTAATTTGAAACTCGAAAAGGGACTATTGTTGAATGATATAAGCCAGAAATCAAGACGACCGAGTTATTCTTGGTCGCACAAATGTGAAAATTAGCAAATATAATCGGCCAGCAAAGTGGCTCTAATCATCTTATCTCTTTCATATCAAGGGACTTCAAAAAGGAAATCTCTGAACCATTATCTCGCACTTAACTAATGTGAAAGCATCAGAAAACAAAAACAAATGTTGCAGTCCCATTACCTGGGAATCCACAGTAAGACGTTCGAGGTGAGGTTTGATTAAATGAAGGAATGAGTCATCAAAGTTACGGAACAAGCCCTGTAAATAAATGACGATATCAAGGAAAAATGTTAGGAATAAACTATTCATATAGTTGAATGATTTTTGGAAGGAAAAGGACACTGCGGATAGATCCCTTGCATTGATTTCGTAGAGGAATTGGTCTGGGGGACAAAACAATAGGCCGTCTTTTAAAAAATCCAATATTTTGTCCCCCAGAACAATTCCTCTAGGGTCTCAGTAGGCTAAGGGGTCTATATCTGAACACCTTGAACACTGCGACTTTCTCTTGACCCAAGAAGGGAAAGGGTGGTGGCATTTGAAATATTGTGACGTGGAAAAGAAATGGAGTGTTTTTCGTATGAGTGGGAGAAACGTACGGTACTGGATTACATCATGTACAATTAGGTACGACATGCCATAACATTGAAATGGCTTCCACTTTTCTTCCAGTAATTCTTTCGATCACAACGTACAGTTATGGCTACGATAAGATAGGGTACGGCTTCAGTACGGCTACGAATTTGTAGTATCGTTTACCACTCATACGAAAAAACTTTGTGTAAGGATGGGGCAATTAAATCAAAGCAGTATTAGTTAGCATACGACTTAATCCTGGTTCATAAACAGAGCTTTTCAATTCAATTTGAAGTTAAAAAGAAAAACTTATGGCGAAGGAAGGGAAATCGTAAGTGGGATCTGGCATTAGTTGGGGTGCGAGGTCTGCTTACCTTGAACAACAGAAAACTATTGACACTGAACTTGTCTTTCCCTTTGCGATCCTCGAGAGACATGAATCCAATGAGTTTGTCTACGAATTCTTCTTTTATGAATCTACTGTAGATCTCCCTTTCACCCTGAGCAATGACAATAACACATTTTATACAGGAATAAGATAGAAACTCACGTACATGCACAGTGATGACTATGATAGATGATGGTGATGATGAAGGTGAAGATTGTGATGACAGATGCGTAACGAAGGAGAGAAGATGATAGTGATGACGATGAACATGGTGGGGATGGTGATGAGGAATGAGAAGGAGAAAAAGGAGGTGACGAGTAATGGTAGATGATGAAGGTGATAGTGTAGAGGACGATGGTGATGAGGAGGATGAAAAGGAGTAGCAGGGTGTTGGGGAGGGTGACGAGGAAGTTGAGCTAATTATGGTTATGACGATGACGGTGGGGCTAATGATGAGATTGATGATAAGGGTGGTGATGATAAGGGTGAAAAGATTGTCGAAAAACCGGACGATCAGATTTCATCAAGGTGACAAGAAGGGTGACGAGGAAGATGAGATAATGCTTGTAATGATGATGGGGAAAATGACAAGGATTAGGAGAAGTGGGAGGAGGGTGAAAAGGAGGGTAATAAGGAAGAAGAGATAATGATGGCGATGGTGATAATGGTGGGGATAATGATGAAAATGAAGAGAAGGAGAAGGAGGAGGGTGACGATGAGGGTGATGAGGAAGAGGAAATGATGATGGTGAAGAGGACGATGATGATGGTAAAAAGCAATACCTTTTGAGAACTCTTTCCACATCTTTACCCCACTTGTTTTATTTTACTATGATTATTATTCTATCCCAATAATTTCCAGATTTTCATGAATATACGATTTAACAAGTAAAACGTAAAAAGAAACACATTTTCTACTATACTTTCGTTCTCCATGTTTAGCTAACATACTTGTTATTTTATAACACACACATTTAGAAAATGGTCAAAAATCAATGACTACCTCTGATAGTCCTTCACTCTTCCTATCCAAAGGAGGTTGTTGTTCAGTAGGTGCATATGCCATGAGTTTCCTAAGACAATAAGTAAGGCAATGAATAGGGCATCAGGGCAAATGGACTAAATATTTGTCTACCTGATTGGTCTATACGACACACCATTTACTAGGATAAGTTACGATGATTCACTTACTTTGGCCATGTGTAGTATCCCCAATGCGTTTTGTCGATAAAAGTACAGCTGTTCCACGATTCTTGTGTCTTCGGCAGGTCGTTGGATAAAAACTGTAACCTGGGGGTATCAAGAAATAAGAATCAATAAAAACATTATTTACACCAATAAATTTTCTCGTAAAGCTCATTTTATGTTTTTTTTTAATGGAAAGCATGGATGCGCAGAGGGTGTGAAAAGGATAATTCAATCTTGACGTCCTTTCTTCAATCTGATACAAAACTTAATTATCCAACTAACTAATGGAAGGATAGACAGACAGATGGATAAACGAACAGATAGATGGATGAACAGATAGATGGACGAACGAACTGATATATGGACGGATGATAAAAAGGATGAAAAGATGGACGAATGGAGGGATAGATGGATAACTGTTAGACTTCTAGACTTAGAAAAACGTAACGGATCCTCACCATCGGTTATCCGGTCGATCTCCTGGTTGATTAATACTTGTTTTGGGTTCAGGTAATCCCGCTAAGAAGAAAACAAGCAAAAGACATCAAATCATTGTTGCTAGATGAAGCAACTGTATTCGCATGTGCCATGATGCCAAAAATGACGGTAGAATGGTTAGGAAGGACAATGAGAAATTGAGGCTCTGACTTTATTCTCACTTCCCTGCTAGCAAAGCCTATTTTTCTTTTGTTTTGGTGGAGTGAGAACAATAGATTCTGCTGTAGGATGTTAAATTTGTCGCGCTTGCGTGGCGTAACTTAGCAACGCTGTCATGATTTTGACAGCTGCTCTCGTCAAACAACGTTTGGCGCCACGCTGTGTTACATTTGCTCATGCGCACTACATGCACCCAGTTAAAAAAAGTTTTAAAATTGGTTTGTTCGTCCACGATTGTGGACGGCGGTGTATCAAAGGAAACGCTTTACAACGGCAGAGTCTCCCTCCTCCCCGCCTAAAAGAAGGGAGAGAAAGAGAAAAGAGGGAACATTCTCACTAGATTTCCAACCCTTTTAAAAACTAAATAAAACTGATATTGCTATACATACCAACAGCATATGGATTGACTTGTACTTTGACATGAGGTCTCTTATGCTGTTTTAGTACAGCGCCCACAGCAGAGATCGCAATCTGTGGAAGGCATCAACGTTTCCTTGACAATGAAATATCTTGATATAGCTATTCTAACTTGAAACTCAAAGTAAATGTAGATATACACCATGGATATTAAATCAATCAATTTACAATATACTCCGACGAAGGAGTAGCTTCCGAAACGTCAGTAGGTTTTTTCGTCTTTTCACGGAGTATAATTTACCCGTTTATCATTACAATTAATCAAATATTCCTCGCTATTCTTAGAACAACATTTTTTTGGATGTCTCTCTACTGGAGTAGTTAAAACTTCACAATATTGAGGAGGGTTCTACTAAAACATGCTTTTCTGATTTCAGCTTCATCAATAGTGTAGCGTTTTTATATTGATCGTTCTAATGCAAGAAGTCGTTGAAACATGGTTTCTAAATGGAATGATGTTCGAGATTATGGCTTACAATTATTAGACCTACCTTTCTTATTCCTAAAGAATCGTGATTTAGGTACGACACCGCGATTGTAATAGCCCGAACAGGAAACGGTTGGTCGTAACGAATCAAAGTACGAAGAAAGTTAAAGCAAAGTTGTAAGTAACGCCAACGTCTGAAAGAAAAAAGATTTTCTTCGTTTCGTTTTTCTTATCTTGCCTGATTAAGCTAGCCTCCTTTGCAGCCGCTGTGAGGCGCTTCCGGTTCCCGTAGTTCCCCCACTAGCGTCTGCTCAAACTTGAACAACATTCCTTTCTTTATTGTTTTCTATTAGCCAATCAAATTGCTAGGTGATATGCAATTTTTTTATTTCCCCGTGCAAAATGGCATAACAAACTTTGCAATTTATATTGGCACATGTATCACGTAAATGCGGAAAATACGACCAAAATGTCGAATTTTAACGATATATGTTTCATATGTAAGAAAGATTAATCTAAGAAAAGCCGTACAAGAATATTTGGTAGAAGTCAGTTGGATATTCCATGTATATTAGAAAGACTTGGTAGATTGAAAGACCGCCAAGACTACGACGAATACAGTACCAAGGTCAAGGTCATACCCACAAGATTTTGTTGGGCTCTCTCTGATTGGTCAATTTTAAAGAAAGGAATGTTGTTCAAGTTTGAGCAGACGCTAGTGGGGGAATGACGGGAACCGGAAGCGCCTCACAGCGGCTGCAAAGGAGGCTAGATTAAGCAGGCTAAACAAGGAAACGTCTTTCCAGAAACATTATTTTGTTAATTGTTTACCAAGGTGGCTGAACTGTCAGGAAACATTGGGAAACAAGTGTAACATTGTTTCCTTATGGCGCGGAAACACGAAACGTTGTACGCTGTTGTACGCTGTACGCGTAGGCAACTCACACGTAACTAAACTGACAAATATTGAGGAATCATACACGCGGTAAGCAAATGTCCTCGTTTAGCCAGGGCGCAAGACGCAACCCCTTCTTGTCCGAGTGCAGTTAGTATCATAGTGTGTTAATAGGACATCAACCGCCAGATGCAAGAAACAGACTAGTCTTAATGCAGAAGTAGCTTCACATCATAGCTCACTTACAAGTTCTCGTCTTCTAGAAGAGTTGTGAGTCGTTCAACCAGCTTTACGTAGTTTCTGAAGAAAAAGATATATGGTAGCATTGACAGTTGCAATAACTAATTATTATAGCTGCGGTAGCTTCCCTTTATTGTTTTATATCTTACAACCACTACTACTTGTAAGGGGGCTCTTCTGTAACGTTTACTCCACACACACTGCCACTACATTTATTTAGAGCAGTTTTTAGTAAAAAAGAAAAACTGAAGAAAAGCTCGCGTCACGCGTACTGATAAGTCAAGGCATATGCAAGACCAATCACATTGCGCAAGAATTTACTCCTTGTCCAATCGAATACCCAAAACCCTGCACGAACACGGAGTGCGGGAGATGGTCACGAAAAGGTCACGGCACTGCCAGACCAATCACATTGCGAGAATTCACTCCTCATCCAATCGAATACCCAAAACCCGGCACGAACACGGAGCGGAGATGGTCACTTCACGGCGTTGCCAAAGTACGCCAGACCAATCACACTGCGCAACCTTTTCACCGTTAAACGAAAACTTCTCTACAACACAAAACACTAGACTCGCATGCTCCTTTTTACAGAGGGGAGAAAACCAAAAGAAACCCTCGTGGCAAGTAAAAACAAATTAATTTTCACCTTTTGTTATTCTCTACAAATTCTGCTTGCATTGCCGCTGCCTCTTGCAGTTCAGTGTCTGTCGGCTCAACGGAACTGGAGGGAGTGGAGCCAAGTAAAGTAGCAGGGGCTGGGGCAGAAGTACGAAGAATGTCCCAAGCAACGTTAACAGCAGTGTCCGGTATCTGGTTATGCATAGAAACATCATTAATAAGTAATTCTTTTATAGCCCCATTACTTGGTTACCAAGGAATGTTGCCTGCTGCATCTTGCGTACCATGCACGAAATCCACTACAGATGATGTGCATTCATTAGCAAAGGTCACAACAATATGAAATTCTATCAAACTTTCCTATGTTTTCCTGCCATTTTCTTTTCTGTGCTGACATTATTTACATATATGAATATGATACATTTGAATCTTAGTATGCAACACGCAATAAAACCTTGATGAGCCTTTTTTGCAATAGACCACTTGCATGTGACGTCAAAGCAGCTCGATCTGGGGGACAAAACAAAAGAATTCCAATCTTCTGAGAATTGGAAACCTATGGTTTTGTCCCCCAGATTGAGCTGCGTTTCAAAGTGCTGCAAGGTGTCTATAGCTGTATCATAATCAACACCACATAACAGTCCACATACCTGTACAGTATCTGGTAAGAAATTACGTTTTGGAACTTTATATACTCTATAGTTTATTGTCTATACATACCTGTCTAACAATGGCTACTGTGTCATACTTCTTGATCATCTTATCTCCTAGAGAACCTATTAGTGTAGTGATGGAGGGTTTCTCTGAGTGATCAGCCTGCAAATAGAACAAGTTAGATTAGTAAATACAAAACTGCCTCTTACACTTCAATGTATATATATATAAACAGGGGCTTTCAGCCAGACATGTTCTAGGTAGGGCTGGGACAATGAAAAGTTATCTTATAGTTCTTTTTCGAGATAGCGAACATGGTTCACTGTGGTCTAGCTTACGTACAAACTTCTCTTGTTTATTATGTCTTATATAAAGTCGTTCGTACTGGGCTAGATCACAATGCACTCTGTCTAATATACCCAGAAAATGTGTATGACAAGAGAGTTATCTTCCTATAGGTTCTATAGTTTTACCCGGCAACACATGACTGCTGTGAAACCCCTCTTTAACGGCCCTGTATCTACTAATATGAACTAAGACCTACGAACAAATGCGACTGTACCTGTATGATGGCTGGCCATACATCCACAATAATCTCCCAGTAATGACTGACCAAGAAAAACATACGGCTATTGAGTAAGATATGCAGCGCTCCCTATGACAAGATTGAAAAAATGACAATAAAATATGAGGAACATATTCGCTAACGAAATAAGTCGTTTTTTTTTTTACGTGTGATTCTTATTAATAATGGGATGAAGGGTAGATTGGCAATTCAGGAATGTTCTGACTAACCTTGAAGGCTTCATGGGGCACTTCAGAATCATCTCGCAGCTTATCCAAAACAGAAGGAATGATGGACCGCGCATAGTAATCGAAGACCTCAATACACAATCCCATTACCTTCTGTGCTTTGATTCGAACCTGAAAGAATCCACCAAAAAACAAAGTCGATGGTTGATATATTTGATAGCATAACTTGCGTAATCTTGCAATGCCAGAAACGACGTTTTCATGACCTTATTAGGACCTCCATTGGACACTTTGTGTTTCCCAACATTGTAGACTGTTAACACTCCTTTCTTTTCACTCCTAGCTCAGTCTAGTCGTCGTTTTCCCCCTGTTTAGGAAGCCCTGGGAGTGGGGATTTTCATGACGGCGAAAAACTTTGGGGGGCACTAGGGGAAAAACTCGACTCGAATGAAAAAGAGAGACTTTAAACAATCTACATCATTGTCATGGAAACATTTTGATTGACGTCCACCAGAACGCGATGATGATTCAGTGCGTATATAATTACTAAGACAAAGATTACAAAGATTGTAATCAAAGATGAATGATCGTTGGTTGATACTTAGGAGCACAAGACCAGTAGAACATATTTTGTAGGATGGCACGACAATGATATACTAATTGGCAACATCCAATTAAATCATATGAAATTACTACTCGTCCAATCAGAATGAAGCAAGAGTACTAACGGCATGTTTTAATAATAATAATAAATATGTTCTTATATAGTGCATTATAGATTCTCAATGCGCTTTACAAATATTACGGTGAAATTGATAAGCGATAAAGTAGATTAAAGTTACAAATTGAAAAAAATGTTTTTAGTTTTCTCTCGTGAATATTTCCAAAGACTGCGATGTTTTTATATCTGGTGGTAAACGGTTCCATAGTCTGGGCGCTGCTACGGCAAAGCTATGTTTTGTGCCATGCGCGTTTCACATCAAGTCACTGCGTAATGTCATAGATAAGCCCATATCAATAGCATTAATACATACCTCTGTGTACTCACTAGTGGATAATGTGAACAGATCATCTAATAACACTTTATGTAGGTCGGTCATTTGGGATGAGACATTGTCCAATATACGCATCTACAATCAAGGCAAAGCTTTTAGAATTATGGATGAAACTTCCAAAAACACTCATTTCCTCTTACGGAAACAACAACAGTGATCTGGACACTTATACCTTCTCTAATTCAAACGTAATTTATAAAGACCCATGATTGACTTAATAAACCACTGGCAGAGAAGTTCCATATTCTAGGGTTGTACCGTAGCATACACCGTTCTCATAATGGCTGAAAAGGGCACGAATACGAGGTCACCCAGTTATAGGTCCACAATACAAGATATAAAAGTACATTAAATGCGTTTATAGAAGAAAAGTATAGAAATTTACCTCTTGTTTTAACCTGAATTCGCGCTATCCACCTTTATCATGAAATAGCAGCCTTGCTCTGCCTCACAAGATGACTAGGTGACCTTATTTTTGTGCGGTCGTCAGCCATTATGAGAACGGTGTAGCACGTCCGGAAAATCAAGCTAATCCCACATTGCTTACCTCGTGTTGTAGTTGGACCCGCTCAATAAGCAACGCTCGTACGTGTTTCTTTTTCCCTGACAACTGTTAACACAAATCCGCAAGATTGTTATCAGTGGCATAGCAAGATTACAAAATATGAAGGGGCTAGCACACGCGTTTTGGCGCGAAAATGTCCGCCAAATCCACAGGGAGTCCAACAAAATAGGAAATTTTACGTTTTGAGTCCAACTTTCGATACCACTCTGATTGTTACATATTGACATTATTAGTAGATAATAAACAGAAATGCCATTGTGTGCCAAAAAGCCATGGTTAACATACAGTAGATCTGTGATGTAAAATAGTACCTTGTCTTCCATTGCTCTCTTCACAGCACCTGCGCTCCGCCATCTTACATCGAACTCGTCTCGTTGGCCAATCAGATGAAGCAACAATGACTCGTATATCTAGTAAAAAAGATTTACATTAGCTTCATAGATAAAAAATGTAATAAATATTCTCTATTACAACTACAAATAAGCTGTTATTTATTGTGAAGGTGTTAGATAATAGTTTCTTTAGAGAAATATGCAGTGTCCAAGAAGAACTACGAGGATTATTTGCAAATTCGCTCAGAAGTCTCATGTATTGCAAAGACTTTGACAAAATGTTCGAGACCTAACCGTTTTGACGGCATATCACTTTCTTTTTTGTCGCGCAATAATATTTGACAGGAGTCTGCCTTGGAAGCAACTGCATCACTTCCTAACGCGCAATAAAACTACGAAACAAGTTAACAGGAAACACTGCCCAGTGTAACACCATGCAACTTTGAAGACAGAATAGGTCACCATGTTCAGCAGATACAAGGAACTGTTGCTACATGTAAGAGAAATTACCTTCACGGTGTACTGTAGAGCCTTAGTATCATCCTCACGATGGCAAAGAAGGTGCTCTGAAAGAATCATAAGACTTATAAGAATAATAAAGATTCCGCGTGTTACTGAGAACAATCATAAAGCATTTTTTCTGCAATCTTCTTAACAGACGCATGGGGTTTTGGCTTCCGTTAATAAGACTCAAAGTCAGAGTGGTATAAATGTGATGAACAGTGGCCAAAGCACTAGAGAAAGTGCTGTGTCTGTTGGCATTGCAGAAACACGAAAAGTGCTCTAAAAAGCGCAAAATATACCATAGTTAATGAATTAGCGCTTAACAAATAAGTGGAAACGAAAGAAATCCTTCGTTGATACCAATAGACTACTTCAAAGATACGGCGTCGGCAATCTTGCACGGGCAGAACATGAAGGAAAATATAAAGAGTTTTGTGTCTTTGTTTGTCTTTTGCGAGAAGACGGTCGATGTGCCGTCTTAATTTTTTTTTTTTTTTTTTTTTTGATCCTCCTTTGGTGAGCTGTTTATATCAATCAACGTCATTGCTGTAACAAAGCTTTATTTGCCCCCAGGACGCCCATTATGTCTTGCAATCCACTGAGATGGCCTTCGTATCGTCGAAGTTAATTTGCACGTTACGTCCTCGCGGCCATGTTGGTGGTATGTAACAACATATTTGAGGCCATCATTTTTTCTCGTAAAGAGAGTTTTTAAAAACAAGACTCACCAACAAGTCTATGCATCAGCTTTGCTACTCTCTCTCGTGAGTTCTCTTCTCCCATCGAAACGTCTGGTCCCACTGAAACCGTATGCAAAAACCTGCCCCGGTTTACCATAGTCTTCATGCCACTAAGAAACAAGCACAACCGGATTGATACACAAAATTAGTAATACGTTAGACTTTCCAAAGCTGTGATTGCTAGAGCGGCCCGTCAGTGATTATAAGACGATATTCACTTCGCATTAAGTGACTACCTATGAAGCGGCCAACCTCTATCTGTATAGCGGCCAAGCCCCACATAGCGGCCAACCTCTATATAGCGGCCAAGCCCCACATAGCGGCCAACCTCTATATAGCGGCCAAGCCCCACATAGCGGCCAACCTCTATATAGCGGCCAAGCCCCACATAGCGGCCAACCTCTATATAGCGGCCAAGCCCCACAAAGCGGCCAACCTCTATATAGCGGCCAACTCTCAATTGCAAGAGGGTTTTTTGTACTAATTTATAGGTATTAAGTGTTTAACCTATATTTAGTGACCACTTGACAAGTTCCCTCGAGTGGTGAGTGTTATAATATCCGCTTTTTTAAAGTCAGGCTTCGGCATAAAAATGATGTGAAATTGCAATTCGAATGAACTAACATGTTTGGCAACAATGGTTTTTCCCATGCTGGTAACAACAAGGCACCTCCAAAGAGACTACACTGGATGACACGGAGACTCTGTTGAAGCTCCTCCCTAGGAAAAAAAGATTTACATATGACTTAATAAAACAATGTTACTTTTGGTGCCATCTTTAAATTGACCGTTTTCTCAAGGTTGCGTGCGCATCCAACTTGACGAGGAAAACTGAAAAACGAAATTCAGTAAAATTGAGAAGCCAGTTTTTTTAAAGAGGAGTATGATCGATTTTTGAATTCTTATCGAGACACAATTTATAGCAATAGCAAATTTTAAGGAAACCTTGCTTTCAGCTGGATTGTGCTCAGAAAAGATATTGCATAGACTTACCTTGTGAGAGGTTCAGATCCATCGATGTATTTTTCTACTCTAGCCATCTCGGTCTGTAGAAAGTTATCCAAGAGTTCTTTTGCGAAGAGCTTTTCCTCTTTAGAGGGGATATGCCATTGGATTTCAAGGTTGTCAACATCACCAGATTTACCCCAATCCTGCGTAAAGAGGAAGCATGATAACATTCAGTTTGGTTTCATAAAGCCTTTTTTTGCTTGCTAATAGATTTACACTTTCTTTTACAGATCACTGCTGACCATATAGATCTTACCCTGATAAACAGATGTTCAGTTGGAGGTTTACTAAAGTCTTTCAAAACACTCCTCCATTCAAGTGGATAGATGTGTGACAAAGGCCGAAGCAGATTCTCTAGAAGCTGAAGATGTAATTAAGAAACACAGTTACAAATTTTTCTGTTTACTTTGAGGTTTATCAGATTTTGTATTGGTCTTTGCAAGGCATGAGATATACGAAAAAAGATTTCCTACTACTCTTTAATCTGTCAACCTCTTTAAATATGGAGTAGGTCTGTTAAGGGACAAAGTGTGTGCTTTTAGCATGCTCTCAGTAAAGTATGAGCTGGGACTAATTTTGTTGAAATTGTAAGTCAAGCTAAAGAAATACAACTAAGAAATTAGAGTCATTTTTAAGCCCCAGTTCAAGGAGTAGGTCTGTTAAGGGACAAAGTGTGTGCTTTTAGCATGCTCTCAGTAAAGTATAAGCTGGGACTAATTTTGTTGAAATTGTAAGTCAAGCTAAAGAAATACAACTAAGAAATTAGAGTCATTTTTAAGCCCCAGTTCAAGTACTACATGAATGTGATTTATATATGATCTTACCTTGGCAGCAAGAGTGGCTGCTTCTTTGTTCTTCAGGTGTATAGTTGATTTGAGTGTCTTGATAATCTCCTTCTTGTAGGCAAGTATCTTAGATCCATTAGAGCGAACAATCTGCAGCAAAAAAAGAAGAAATGATTTGTATAAATAAAATATTACAGTTATGCACATTTTTGACATGTTGTTGCACTTTATCAAACATTTTTACCTCTGTTAAGATCTGGAGATTCCACAATAACTGGTTATCTGTTTCTTCTTGGTGTTTTACACCTTCAGCTATTAACAACAACAATAATTAATAGAGAGGACAAAATAAATCCTTCCAAAGAAACAAGAGAATTCTCAACTTCCTACTAGGACTAGGACTTTATATGGCTTTAGCAGCAGTAAGGCGGAGTTGACAAACGCCGGCATTGCTAAAAATCACATATTGAAAAACACCAGCCCCCCCTGGGGTTTTGGAGGTAGGTTAAATGCCCTACAGGGGTTCAACTGCGATCCGCCGGCATCGGCAATAAGTGTCCTTACTGCTGCTGTGTTTGGGTACCGCAAACGGAGGTTAAAATATCTTATAAATATACGATGCACGAATGTAAGAAGTTCGTTTACGACTTCTGTATAATTTGCTTAAGACCCAAAGTTAACATACCCAAACCCAGAAATCTCCGGTGTTGTGGTAAAAAAATGCAAATAGAAGATGACACGTCAGCACAGTGTTACGAGTGTGGTAAGAATATTCGTAATGCCGTACCAAATGCTACCAGAGAGCAGTATTACGCCAATGGAGGTCGTAAGAAGACCCCATACAAGAGAATAAAATACTTCAGAGACTGGATGAGTTACATTCAAGGTCATCGGCCGGTATATTTAGACGACGAAGTAATGGAAAGAATCATATACCATTTAGAAGAGCCAACACCGCAAAGTCTACGGAAAACGCTGAAAAAATTAAAGCTAGGGAAATATTACAAAGCTATTCCCTATCTTTTATCTGAAATTACCGGTAATTCTATTCCTGAGGTTTCTGATATGAGCAGAGCCGAGTGGATGTTTTGTCGGCTGGATAAGAATATTCCTTATTATCCTGACGTAATTTACGAAATATTTTACAAAATGAACCCCAACCACCCCCTGTTAGGTTGGATTCCGAGAAGATAGTGAATCTTATGGCATAAGATGAGAAATTAGCATAAATCTTATGGCATAAGATTACGCGTACTGTCGTTCGATATGTAAATAGAATCCTGTCACGCTCTTTTCAAAACTGATGTCTAAGCGAGTTTTCTTTGAAGCTCTTCCTTTGCTTCTTGGTAGATTTTTTTGCGAGATTCCTCGGTTAAATCTTTGACGACTGTTTTTTTATTTCTGATGTCCATCTTCAATTTCTCGTATTTTTCCTCTTCGGCTAAGATAAGCGAGAATTCTACATCGTCTATCTTTCTATCACGCAAAGCCTTTGAGACAAGGTCAGTAATCGTATTTACTTTAGCCCTTGACAGAGCTATTGTCGTGTCATGCTTGGATATTTTACTTGACAACTGTTTCATAATACCCGTAGCAACAGCCGAAATGATACCACAGGCTGCCCCAACGCCGGCTAAAGGAACTCCAACAACTATTCCCGGCCCTGTAAGTGAAGTAGCAACGCCAGTGCCTGTTAATGCTACGGACATGGATCCTGTAGTTATCGCAATTTTATGTAGCGTACTACGGGCTCTGACGTATTTCTTTCTAACGTTTTCGTAGTGTTTTGCCTGCCCTTCCAAGTAAGCCAGAATTAAGTTCGCTTTATTCAAGCGGAAGTTTTCAGCGTTTAATTCGTTAGGAACATTTGGATACAACTGAGGTGCTGTTGGTATAACATCCATTATATATACTAATGTACGACGCTTTTGGAAACGATATGGGAAGCTCATACCGCAGGTCAAGGCGTTATCCCCACGACGCATTTGGGAATCATATGGGACATTTACCCCGCGTTGCACCAAGGCATACAGACGTCATTAAGTCTAAGCCTGTTGAGGTAAAACCAACGCCTGTGCAGCAGAAACCTAAGCCTAACTTCCCAAAGAATCTATTACCGGCAACAGAGAATTATCCATTTTACGATAACAAAGGCGGAGCGGATGACTTTGCTAAGGTGGTTACTTCTTTGAAAATACCCGTGACGAATTCTACGACCTTCGCAGTGACGGTCAGAGACATCTTCAGAGAAACCCGGATGAAGCACACGTCGGGGAAAGAATCCAGAGAATGGCTATCAGGCCCCAGCATGCGATATTGGCCGCAGCAGTTGAACTTTGCTGTCTGGGCTGCTACTAAAGGATGTGGTATAGCCGCGGATATGCTTCATATTCCTTTCCTGAGGTTTCATGTTGCTTTTACTATTCGAAGAATATTGTATGAGCTAGGCGCGCCTTTACCGGGTGATACTGTCTTTAACCCAAAGGATAACAAATATGACAAAGTCGCATGGGAGCGATTAAGAAATGAATTTAAGCTTACCAACCCCGACTTTCGCAACAAAGAAGGTGCCGCCCACGGTCTAGGAGAGACTTACACTTATGCTTCGTATGTCGGAGCCAGCATAGAAAGTCCCGGCATGGGATATCCCAGCTCCTTCGAATTCTCAGACTTAGGAGGCAGCGGAACAAAAGGAAATTTAATTTATTTCATAGAAAGCAAAGAGAAGTATCCTTGGGCGCCATTCTTTGCAGCAAAGGGCATTGGGTTAAAGAATCTAGCAAGGATTAATCGAAGCATCGAAGCCTTTGTTTACTGCGTCCTAGGAGCCCAGGTTAGCACTCGCAGCCCCATCGTAGATGCCAGTGGTGCTTCACAGGAAACACAACAAGCATTCCTTGTTCTCTTTGAAAGCGCTGTTATTGAGAATGAGATTTCTAAGTCAGTTCAGCGGTATCAACTTGCGGTGCAGCAATCAAAAGTTAGACTGGATTATGCCTTGTCACCCGGTTGTTGGTTAATGCCAAGTGATTTGGTTATTAACGCCAGTTCTGTTGTGGGTTACAACAACAAACTACAGCGAGCAACTAAAGACATGAAGTTTGGAGTGAATGACGTGAACTCTGACACTCTTAGGAACATTCCCCATTTCGTGGAGAAGTCAAAAAAGGAGCACGTAGAGAAGCCACACGAAACACCATCAAAAACTGTAAAAAAGAAGATACTGCCCACGATACCTGAGGAATATGACCATAACTTATTAAAAGCCGGACTAGCAGCCGCGAGTGTTGGTTTGAGTCTTTATATATGGCGATGAACAACCCCTACGTATCCGGAATGGATTGTGTTTACACGACTTACACAGGTGAGAAAAAATACACCCAAGCATCTTGGGTTGATGTCACTGGTATGTCCGTGGATTTGAACTACTCGGGAAAGAAGTTAATCCTTTGTAGCATTTGTATTGGTACTAGCAGCCACGCCAACGTCGGCTTCAGGTTCCTGGATGAGAATGGCATACTACAGCCCATGCGTGCGAAGACAAACAACAGGGAGCCTGCACATTTCTCCACAGAGCCGCCAACGAATAGCTCCGAGAATCTTTCCGTTTGGACTTTCCACATGGTGGCCAATTGCCATGGGAAGGTAAAGCTGCAAATACGCGTAGACGACACCGGAAGCGTTTGCATGAATAGCACGGAGGATCAAAGGAATAAGGATTATAACCACATGACCATAAGCACTTTGACGGTAATAAGTCTCTAGGAGGGAATTTATTCCCTGAAATATATGAATCCGCATCGAAAAGAAACCCATTATGCTCACTACTTAGAGGAAAGAATATATGCAGATCCCGGTTGGTTTGATACTGGGATATGGGTCGAAGTTGGGGGCATTGCGTTAATTGTTCTTACTATTGAGATTGCTACGGGGGTGGCCGCAAACGTAGGGTTTAGGTTGGTTGATGAGAATGATAAGCCTTTATTTCCTTATAGAACTTCGACTAATAATCGGAGGGTTGCTCATTTCTCGGCGCAGCCATATACATTTAGCAGTGAGGCACTTTATCCGACTACGTTTCATATGGTGGTCAATTGTAAGCATGCTAAGTTACAAATTTACCCCGATGGCGGCAGTAGCGATGGACTAAAAAATGGTAGGGCCACCATAAATGGCACGACGTCGATTACTACTGGCATTGACGATGCAGCTTGGAGTCATAAGCCCATTAGCACTATGAGCGTCCTGCCCCTCGCGCCAAATTATCAAGGCGGTGCGAATACTATCTTTACTTATCCCCAGTCGAGGATGCCTCGGACACCCGACGACGATAAGCCTCCAGTAATACATAAGGATAAGGTTACACCTTCATCTTCTTCAGGAATACCACGCCGATAGCGACGACTAAGATCCATATGTTATTCCCCACGAACTTTAATAGTTCTCCACCGGTCCTTAGTACCAGACCGATCACGGAACCAAGCAGCCCAGGTAAAGAGGCTGCCATCTTTTTACCCAAGTCCGCCAGCCCTTTGCCTACTGCCTTTACGCCTGCGCTCGTAGCCTTAAGGGAGCTAAGGATAACACCTACTACGGAGGAAATGGCGACTGCAAATGCAAGTGGAATGCCATATTTCACCAAAGCTCTTTTTATCTTTTCTTTAGTGGTAAGCCCCAATTCTCTTTCCAGGTTTTCCTTTTGCGTTCGTAATTCCGCGACTCTTTCCTGTAGGGTCTCTAATTCCTTTTGAGCTGCTTCTTTTTCCTCTTCTGAGCGAGTCTGGTCGTTGATTATTTCCTGCTGCCGCTCTATTTGCCCTTCCAGGTCCTCTATGGCCTGCTCACTTTGTCTTAATTGCTCCTCCTTAACGACGATTTCCGAGGTTAATCGCTGCTCTTCGGCTACTGAGGACTCCAGCTCTTCACTCAAGCGCTTAAGTTCTGCATCTTTATGTCCAACGTTCTTAACCGCGAGGTTAAAGTTCTTCCTCGCATCTACCATCTTTTGCGTTACCTCACTAAGACGTTCCTCATAATTCTGTTTTTCTCGCCCATGAGAATCCGCCATCGCTCGCACTTGCTTCATGTATTCATCTTCTCTTTCATTCATCGTTTCTTCTAGATCCTGGAAAGACTCCCTGAGAGCCGCCAAATCCTCACTTGCTCTCAAAAGGTCCTCACGCTCCCTGGTGATTCGTTCTAAGTCTTCATTAACTGCCTCCTTTCGTTCGTTAACCTTAGCCAATTCTATAAGCGCCTCCGCTAAGTTATGTTTAGATGCGGCTTGCTCGGCAAGACGTACTGGTAAGGTCTGTAATCTACTTATCCTGGCCTCCAATTCCCTTTTCTGAGCGTTCAGTGTAGCAACTTCCTCTGTCTTGGTTTGGAGT
Source organism: Actinia equina (assembly GCA_011057435.1). Taxonomy (NCBI): domain Eukaryota; kingdom Metazoa; phylum Cnidaria; class Anthozoa; order Actiniaria; family Actiniidae; genus Actinia; species Actinia equina. Next base: position 499,817 of record WHPX01001094.1, read on the forward strand.
GACCCGCTCAGCGTTCTTACTTGCGCCCTTAATTCTTCGTGTGTTCCATAACCGCCTGCAAAGGTTGGTAACCTTTTTGCTGCCTCAAAGAGCTTATTGAGATCCAGTCGCGTTTTTTCCCTAGCCGAGTCACGTTGCGCGGTTAAGTTGGGTTCTCCCAATGCCTTCCTAAGGGTTGGAGGAATATTATTATCTGGGTAGTATTTACCATTCATATCCTTGATAATGTATGGCTTAGCATTAGACCTATTTAACCTTGCTATTATGACTTCCTTACCCCATTCGTTATCATCGTTGAACATTACTTGGGCTTTATCTGGGTCCCAGTTTGGGAATTCTTCCTTGATCCTATCAAAGTCGTTGGGTTCTTCATCCATGGATTCGTTCATTTGTTCCTGAATCTGGCTAAGCCATGCAGCGCTGGGGGCTTCGGGAACCGGTCCTAAGTCTTCCATTTGCAAATATTCTGGAACGGGCGTGTATGGGTTCCTACGTCTGAATATGTCTCTTAAAGAACGCATTGCGGCGCGGATTCTGCTGCGGCCATACTTAAGCCTTAGCTTCTCAAATAGCCCTACTTGGTCTACGTTGTCATTAGGAAGTAAAGACTCGTATTCTTCATCGTTAATATCTACTTGACCTTCTTCCGTAGTGGGGTCAAAGTCTATACCTTCTCCTTCCATTATATATGATAAGCTCAAAGTTAAATCCTAACCTCCTTCCTAAGCAGGTTGGCGGTCTGAAAGCAGAACGTACCTTTCACCGGGTCACCTTTACTCCTTCTAGCGCCAAACCAGGAGAGACGCTGTATGTAGGTGTACCCCGTCTAACGGATAACTTAGTATTGGTTCCTGGCACCTTGGCGTTAAGGTTTGACCTAGCAGTTCAGCCAGATACCGCAGACACGCGTTATGTTGTTAATAACGTAGGCAGGAACCTTGTTTCTAAGATGAGAATCAAGTTTGCTGGTGAATCCCTGTTAGACTTAAACAGGTACGATCTTTACACCACATACAAAGATTTGTGGTTGACGGCCTTCGACCGCGCACAAAGGATTGAACAAGGAATAGCAAGTGAAGCCATACGTAAGGTAAGAAGCGCAACCGCCAGCGCCTCCGGAGAAGATGAAATAAAGACAGCCTACGGTACTAAATATCTCATTCCATTGGACTTCGAAGTTATTACAAACCACGGTGCGTATTACCCAAGACAACTAAGTGAACTGCAGTTCGAAGTGACCTTAGCAGATACGACCAACATCCTGCAAGGAAAAGACGTAAGTTCGGGGGGTGTGCATCCATATGCTATCACCAATTTAGAATTACAGTACGAGACCGTGTACTCTGAAGATATCGCTCGTAGCGCAGGCATGGAATACAGTGCCGGTAAAGCATTCCTTTACGACCACGTAGTAATGTACAAGACGTTTAGCTTCACGAACAACGTCGAAGAGGTCATCAACCAAAGTATTAATATACCACGACGCAGTTTAACGGGGTTGATGTTGCTGTTCGCAAAGACATACACCGCAGGATTGCGTAACTCCGAGGCGTTCTTTAACCCCAACATTACCAATGTCGGCGTAAACATAAACGAAGTACCCAACAAGGTTTACTCCCAAGGGATAAAACCTGAAGATATGTACCGGGAGGCAATGCAAAAGTTTGGCGATCAAATTGCCCCAAAGGAGTTCTTTAAGGATAAGTATGCGTTATGGATTGACATGCGCACTACTAATGATGAGAGCATGCATGGTCAGGGATTGCGGCTGGTAAATACCCAAGATGGCATTACTTTGGAGATCAAACGCACCAAGCATGCCAGCGATACTACTAAGATAAACTGCTACATCTTTGTGGTGTCTGACGCGCAGCTAAGCGTGGAAATGAACCAACTTAAAAGTGTTGCATATTAAGGTCAAAATATTCCTTAGATATACGATGCTCCGCGTATTTGAAAACAACGATAACGAACTGCAATGCATAGTGCAAGGCGAAACTTTGTACTTTAAGGGAAAAGAGGTGGCAGCTGCATTAGGATATGAAAAAACGAGAAACGCAATTAGGATGCATGTTTCAGAGGAAAACAAGGTAACTTTGGGGTCTATAAAGGGGGCCCGTCTGGCGGGCTCCCTTAACGAACAGCCACATTCCGTGTATTTGACGGAGGAAGGTCTTTACGAATTGATATTCGGATCTGAAAAGCCCGAGGCTAAGAAGTTCAGGAAGTGGGTGCTAGGAGACGTACTCCCCACGCTAAGGAAGACAGGCAAGTATCAAATAGAACGGCGCTTTGACGGCCCCAACAAATTGGTGTTTAAAATAGAAAATGAATTCGACTTACATAAGAAGGTGGTTGACTACATCCGCAAGTATTACCCCCAAATGCTCATAGCACCCGGTTTAGGTGAAATACAAGATACATCAGATAAACGCATAAAGTGCTGGCAGAAAGGATATCAACGAGGACAGCCCGACCTGCTCATCTTGAATGCACACGTGCGATACTGTGGTTTCTGCGTCGAGCTGAAGACTCCAAAAGGCAACGGGGTATTATCTGATAGTCAACGCCTGCTATTGGAAAGGTATGAGCAGAATGGTTATAAGGTGCTGATCAGCAACGACTACGACGACATCTGTAGAGCCATCGCAGAGTATGCACAGGGAATGCGTTTACCTTGTGCATATTGCTGCAAGAAGTTTAGGAATGCGCAGACTCTCGGAACGCACTTAAAGATATTTCATAGGATATATGGACAAGGATAAATTCAATGAGCTAAAGTTCATCCAGACGCACTGGAGGGATTTGCAGATAGGGGAAATCTATGAGGTAAAGAATTACGTAGTCTTTGAAGACATCGACCGTCTGCGTTTGGTCTTAAAGAATAAAAAAAGAACATATACCCTTTGGGCGCCCGATAGAATAAGGTACGCCATTGAAGGGCAGGATGTTACCCATGTTATGAGTCATGGTAAGAAGGATGGTAGATGGGAATTTGATGTGGTTACTTGGGAGCCTGAGTCTCCTCTTCACTCTTAAGTGTGTCTACCATCGTACGCTGCGCTTTAGGATCCGCGGAGCACCAATGCCCCACAAAGGATCCTTCGAGAAATACCTTGCCGCAATGAAGGCAGGTGTATTTTTTTCTTGGTTTCGGCTTAGGAGAAATTATGCAGTCTGCTGGGGGTTCGCACGTAATACAGTCCATATATCATATACTTTGCAAACCCTCTTTAAAAGGGGTCTGATATTTATTGTTGATTTGTTAAATCCTGCAGACTGGTTTCAAACAGGTCTTTAATATTATTGTTGTTTTGTTAAATGATGTTATTAATGCTCTTAACAAAACAACAAGAAAAATAAGATCGTATTTTGAGACTCTTTGCGCAAGTCATACTTCGCTACTCCATCGCAAGGTCCCCTAAAGAGGGTCCTGATATTTCTTGTTGTTTTGTTAAATGATGTTATTTAATGCTTTTAACAAACAACAATAAAAATAAGGACAAGGTTTGAGACTCTTTGCGCAAACCCCATCCTAACTCTCTTTCTTTTTTTATCCCTTGCGTACTTTCTTAACCACCTCGTTACTGGCATGCCAAGCATCAAAGCGATCTAAGTACTCTTTGAAACCGCCTTGGCCGTCGTAAAGGCACTGCCAAATATGTTGGTCACTTCTTTGACAGCCGCAGTCGTCGCAGGTCGCCTCCCAATGGCCTCTGTTTTCCCACCTTACGCCTTCGACGCAGTCAAACTCCGCAAACGTTTCGTCAATTTCCTTCTTCCGGCGCGTTAACTCCTTTATGGTGTCGACTGGGCAACATCGTGCGGCGACGTCACCATGTTTCAAACATGCTACGCCCAGCAGATCGTAATTACCACGGCATCTATGTTGGTGCCAAGCGTCGGTAACATCCTCGTCGCAGCGCACGCATATGTTCTTTAAACAAACTCTTTTACTACGGTGGTACTCCAGCGCCTGCGCACTGCTGAACTGTTTATCACAGTCTTCGCAAACGGTGACGTTGTTTACCTTCTTACTGCACACACGTTTTTCAACGTGGTATTGTAATCTTTGTTTGCTGCTGAACTCCCTACCACAATTCTTACACCTCATTATAACATAGTGTTATTTAAGCCTCATATGCGATCCTGCGCAAAGAGTCCTAAATCTCTATCTTATTTTTCTTGTTGTTTTGTTAACAAATCAACAATAAATATCAGACCCCTCTTTAAGATCTGTCTGCAGGATTTAACAAATCAACAATAAATATCAGACCCCTCTTTAAGATCTGTCTGCAGGATTTAACAAATCAACAATAAATATCAGACCCCTCTTACAATGGATACCGCATGAAATCCACAACAGACTCTTTTGCCCACGTTGCCATCGTTATCAGCGCACCAAACCTTTCCGCGCGCTTCAGACCACACATTTCATCATACAATTCCTGCACGCGCGCTTTCAAACGGTCTATCTCCTCTCTTTGCATTTCGATGGTGTTCCTTTTATCTTGCATGTCGCCGGCAATCCTTCTTACTGCTTCCACTGGGTCCATCGTATATATAATGACCCCAGAACATATTCCCTGCAATGCTCTGATAGTAGGACCAACCGGCTGTGGTAAAACGCAGTTCGTAGTGGAGCAACTCCTCGGACCCTTTAGATACCGTTTCGACTACATAGTGCTATTATGCCCTACCTATGTGAATAACCGCACCTGGACAGGCATAGGAGTAAAAGATGACGACTTCTTCGTGGATATTTTGGACCCTAATGAGTTATCCAGCCATTTGAAGTTTTGGCATAAACAATTCCCCAAGGATACTCAGACACTCCTCATACTGGATGACATCGCCTGTGGGGACGACGTAAAAAGACGCACATCCGAATTAGTGAAGCTCGTCTTCAGCGGTAGGCATGACAATATCAGCGTTTGGTTGCTCTCGCAGCAGCTGACCAGCGTCTCTAAACCCTTTAGGGAAAACATAGGCTCCCTGGTCGTATTTTATACTCCCAGTCGGAGTGATTTGGAAACCATTCTCGCCGACTACGGAGGCGAGATATCTAAGGAACAGTTACACGAATACATGCGGCATTTAAAAACGCACCAACATTCCAAAATGACCTTCTCTTTGAGGTTTCCCTACACGGTTGGAATCTATGATTCCTAATGTATATGGATATTGAGCAGCTCTTAGACGAAGTCCCCGTAGATGAAAGTAACCTTAAAGAACAACTTAACGTCCTGGTGTCATCGGGAAAATGTAAAGAAATGATAGGCAAGGAGTTGACGCATGAGCAGGTTAACAAGTTGTCAGAAGAGGAGGTTAAGAAGTTCCATAAGAGGTACGAAGCCGCCCTTGCGAGTAAGACCACGAATGCCGTAGCAGACTCCGCTATTAAGCTGGCCACTAAACTCCTGGGACTTGCGCTGCCCATAGACGACGTGGAGGCGCTGTGGAAGGACATAAGCGAGGACTATGTCATATCCCAAGAACTTAAGATAACCTGCGGCTGGTTGTCTTTGAAGTGCGGTAAGTTAATGGCAGTCGCATCTTTGGGACTTCACGTGGCTCAACATGTCGACTTGAAGGAGGTATTGGTGTCTTGGAAGGACTACAAAAAAGATAAGCAAGTCGAGGAGATCTTTAAGGCAGCACTTGCCGAGGTACCTAGTCAAGTCACACCAAGTGATGCTCAAGTCATCCACGGGACTTAGTCAAGTCGTCATCAAGTACTTAGTCAAGTCATCGTCAAGTCGTCATCAAGTACTTAGTCAAGTCATCGTCAAGTCGTCATCAAGTTGTCATCAAGTTACTTATCAAGTCCTTCAAGTCCTTAGATATAAGATGAGTGACACCGAAACAAAGGCGGAGGAAACCCCTCGAGAGCAAAAGATCACCAAGCCTAAATCTCCGGGCAGAGTCGCTGCGGGGAAGAAGCTCGCGGAAATGAATAGAAAGAACAAAGCCAAAAAAGAAGAGAGGGAAGAGGAAAAAGAAGAGGAATCCTTTTGGAATCCAGGCTACGTTATCGGAGCATTAGGAATTGCTATAGCAGCAGGCAGCCTCTACTTACAATGGCGGGCTGCTAAACCAAAAGTGGAACCAAGGGCAGAAATGAGGTATGTGGAGCCTCCTAAGAGAAGCAGAATACCTGAAATGGAATAGCAAGGTCATTCCATTTGGTATAACCTTCTCGCTTTGTAATATAATGTCGACCGCATTGATGAAAACCGTTGAAGAAGCAGTCATTATTACTTCTATTGTCGCAGGCATTGGTTGGGTAGGTAAGAAAGTGCTCAAAGAAGACTTTACTGAAGACCCAAGCAAGAGCATTACGGGCTTTGCTAAGATGACTGCTGCAGTAGCAGGTAGCATTGCCCTTAAGGACTACCTACAGAAGGAAAAGTACCTGCCTAGGCCGTGAGGCCCTTATATATGGCAAGCGTATTGGTAGGTGGCGTTATTGCAGCTTTAGCATTCACTGGAGCTAATTATGGTGGTCAATATTTGGATAGATTAGTTAGAGGCAACAAAGGCGATGCCGAGAGGAAAAGGCACGATTTGGCGTTGGAGAAATATCAAAGGGACGTGGCGGCTTGGAATGAAAAAAGACAAGCTTACAGGGATTGGTTGGATAAGAACTACCAAGACAAAATGCAGGCGGATAAGAACTTCGAAAACACGGACTACGCCTTTAAACTTTATGCACAGACGCACCCCGACTTTAGGATTAGCAAGCCACAATTTAAGAATTACTACCAGCCTTCTAAGAAACAAAAAAACAATGAGTTGGTCTTTGTAGGAGTCGCAGGGCTGGCAGGAGGTGCCGCCTTGGCGTATTTCATCTAGTGACGCGAAGCATGAGCGTCTAATATATAATGATCGTCTTTTTGGAAAGCGATAAGAATGACTTTACCACTTATTTAAATCCCCCCATCAAAGCCCATACGGTTCGGCTGGTCAGTTGCTCTTTGTACAATTCTTGGTATAATTTAATCGATGGCATGGTCACCGTGCTTAAAATGCCTGGTAATTATCAAGGCGTAATGCTCCCAGATGGACATTACACCCCAATCACACTGGCAAAAGAATTAGCTAAGCGCGGTTATACTCTCACCACAGGATTGCCACACAAAATGACCCTCAAACATGATCTACCCAACGATTTCTCAATAACTTTTGGAAAGCATAGCCCATTGGGATCTCTATTAAATGCCTCAGGCAAGGCGATTACCAACACGGCAGTTCCCGTAAGTTGGAAAGTCGCATCCTCTTACGAAGTCTATTGCGATTTAGTCTGCAGTTACAGCAACGGAAATCCTTCCCATCTGATGTCCAAGTTTTCACCTAAAGGTAATCCATTTGACCTGGTAGAATATACACCCATTTCTTTAAACTATGACTTGCCTTGCGATTTGGTAGAAAGCATAAACATCACCATTAAAGTGGACGGAAAGACGGTAGATTTCAACGGACGTAAGATCAATCTTGTTCTGGAATTCATATAATGGGTCGAACTGAGGACAAACTCAAAAGGATTTACTATGGGCCCGAAGGCTATTGGAGAGGAGTGGCGGCTATCAAGAAACTCGCTACCGCAGCCAGGGTATCAGAAGAAACGGCTAAGAATTGGTTAAAGAAACAGACTATCTGGCAGGTTTATCTTCCCGTGCCTAAGTACATTCCCAGACCCAGCTTTACCGTAAATACCCCTAATGAAGTTCATCAGGCGGATTTGCTTTTCTTACCGCACGACACGGTGAGAAGGAAGACCTATAGATACGCTTTGACCGTGGTTGATATCGCAAGCAGATACAAGGACGCCGAACCCATAACCAGCAAGGATTCTGGGGAAGTCGCAGAAGCCCTAAGTAGGATTTATAAGCGCGTTTTGAAATGGCCTAAGCTGCTGCAAGTGGATGCGGGAACGGAGTTCATGGGCGTGGTTACCAAGACCTTGAAAGACCACGACACCAAAATTAGGAGAGCCGAAGCAGAGTACCACAGAGGTCAGAGCATTGTCGAAAGATTCAATAAAACTTTGGCCGAGCGCCTCTTTGGATACCAGTATTGGAAAGAGTTGGAAGATCCCTCCAAACGTAATAAGGAATGGACACAGAGACTCCCCCAGGTCATCGCGGCTTTAAACAACGAGGCGGCCAGGGCTACGGGAATAAAACCCAAGGACGCCATAAAAAAGAAAGACGTGGAACACAAGTCCTACGTCAGAAGTTCAAGGGCGGTCGGACTAAAGGAAAAAAAGCTCCCCCGCGACATAGTGGTCAGGTACCTCTATCAGCCGGGGGAACTCGAAGGTGGCAGTAAGAGAGCCACGGATCCTAACTGGTCTCTGAAAACGTATGAGATTTCAAAGTCCGTCACCAAGGAAGGGCAACCTGTGTTGTATTACCTAAATGGCCCAAGTCGCGGATTTGTTAAGGAAGAGCTGCTCATAGTTCCTAAAGATTCAAAGTAGTGCTAGCTGCCCTTCAAAGTAGTGCAGCACCGCGCGCCCGATTGCACTCTAGGCATGTCAGTCTTATGTTGCCTCTGCAATGCCCGCGTTTGTTATTTATGCGATCCACGGAGAACTGCTGATCGTCATTCGCATCGAAGCTCCACAGTAGCGGTATGTTACATTTGGCACACCGCGCGCCTTTCTTATAGACGTCGTCCACGCATAGGTCGAACGTCATATTTTTTTCTTTGTCGTGCCGCTTGTAGCGAAGGAGTTTCTTAGCGATGTTCTCCTCTGCTACTTCTTCCGGGGTCTCATTGTACCGCAATTGTGGACCCCGGGCTCTTTTTAACTGTTTGGCATACTCCACACGACTTACGGCGGTGTATATCAAATTGCTCCAACACAGCCGCTGGTCTATGATCCATAAGGTTTCTGTTATGGTAATCCCCTGCGCGCTGTGAACTGTCATGCAGTAACCCAAACGCCAGTCTGGATGGGAGGTAATTCTTTCCACCATTTTCATGGGCACCCAAACCTTATCGTGCGTTACTGCATTTGGAAGCTTGGTCTTTGTTCCTGGCACCCAGACGTCTCTTTTCTGCATTCGGGTGTCGTGGGGTTTGTAACAAATGGGCACCAGATGCCCAGGGAAGCGCTCCTGGTGTATTTTGAGTAAGTCTTTCTGTATGCGGGACTGCGCTGCGCGTTTGCTGCTCAGCACCAAATCCTCAGGATGCCAGCTGTATAGGAAGTCCTCGTAGGATTTCGCTCGTATTCTCTTACGTAATGTTTTGCATTGCTGGGCGTCACTGAGGCCCCGCAGTTCTGCCTTTAATTTCCTCACTTGATCCTTGCTGCGGTAGTCGGTGTTAATTTCTTCGCAGTAACTGGTCATTTCTTTTAACCATTCGTGGGGCATCTCTCCGGCTATTGGAGGCGGTTGACATGGATCCCCGGCAAATATCACTTGGCACTTTCCGCGGAGGAATTCTACGAACTCCTGTAAGATTTCTAATGGCACGGTGCAAATCTCATCCCAAAGTATAACCGGCGGTATGTCATGAATGGCTTCTGGTACCCACTTTTGACCATTCCAGCGGAAGAAGCTGTGGTAGGTCTGTGCGTCGTAACCCATCTCCGTTAATTCCCTTTCCAATCGGTGCGTTGGTGTCAACACCTTTATCTTTGGAAAGAGCTTTAAGACGCGCGTAGTCTTACCACTGCCTCCGGTGCCGTAAAGATAAGAGAGACGTTGGTAGGATATGGGGTCTGCAACCGATGGCAATGGATCTTTCGTGGGCATAACGGAACCTGAAAGATGTTCGCCGCGATATTCTACGCGTTCTCTCCAAGACTTTATTTCTTCGTCTTTGACGCGCCATTGACCGCTTTCTGCGAGCTCATCTTCGGTGTAGAATTCTCGCATCTTCTCCAACACCTCTGGCTTTACGTATAAAGAATCTGTAGCCACGCGGGGAATGTCCTCTTTGTCGAACCGTAAGAGCATCGCAAGGAGGTTAATGTGCGCATATGCTAGCATGCTGGCACGCAGATGATAATACTGTGGTCTGTGGTCTTGGTAATAGCACAGCGCATTCCATTTCTGTTCTTTCTGGCCTTCTATGAAATAGTCCCACTTTTCCACAGACACCATCGTTCCTTTTTCGTGGGCGCGTTCGATAAGGAAACTTAGCTCTCCTTCGTCTGTTATCAGGCGTCGCTGCATATGTTTTTCACCTTCTTTTGCGCCCTGTGTGAACTTTCCTATGACAACCCGCGCTGTGGGGTTATGCTCCGGTAACCATTGAGTAAAGGAGGAGTGACAAAGTATAGCTTCATGCGCTGTGTATTTTAAAAGTTTGCGCTCTTCGAGGAATTTCAAAAGGGGTATGGGAATCCATTCCTTTTCCTGTAAGTGCTTCCCGTACCACGCGTAAATTATTGGATGTAAGTCTTTTGTAAATTTCCAGGTGGTCAGTCTAACAAATCCCGTAGCTGGGGCGTCGTAGTGACCATCCAACGCAACACGGAAGAATTGGGAGTCTGGATGTCCATAACGGTCGTAATATTCCTTACAATCCCCTAGACCTTTAAAACTTGCAGGGTAACAGTGTTTCATATCCAGCGACACATACTCATCTTTGTCGTACTCCATGTTCCAAAGACCACCGTGACCATGTTCTACGCAGGCTTTGGCTATGTCTCCGAAGTCCTTTGGGGTGGATTTCCATCCATTTCTCTTCTTTGCGGCCAGAAAGTCCAAACTGCGACTGCTAAGGACCTCATCTGAGAAGTCCTCGCCGAGGGATTCACAGGCGCTCTGGATGCGCTTATGTTCAATCTCCGGACGGTATAAAGTACCATCTTGCGTCATAAACTGACTTCCTTCTGAATCCATCAACCATACGGAGTTCTCGTGGATCAACTTTATCAATGGAGAAGACTTATAGACCTTCGTTTCTTTCTTTCTTGGGAACCTAAGTTCTCGCCAGGCGTGTCCATTATGCTGGTAAATGATTATAGGTGCACCTTTGCCGGCATATTTATCCGTTCCAGGATAGATATCACCGTCTGTAATATCTTTCACATGGATTCGCCTTCCTAAGGCTGTTTCCAACTTCTTGATGTTTTTAATGGTCCCTCCGGTCCTATTAGTATCTTTTTCCCATTTTCTGATGGCTTCTCTTCTCTTTACTGTGAGATTACCTCTGCGGGAGGAATCTTCGAAGAACTCTCTTACCAACTTACCGACGCAGTTACCAGGATGTCGCATTGGTTTCAACTTCTTGACGTCAGGCTTTTTGATCTCATACGCGCCGTAAATAACCACGGTGACCGGGTAAGCAACTTCGTAGAACAGCATGTCTATTCCTTCAAGTGCTCCAGGTCTGGTATTCTTATTCAGAACGAACAAGCTTTGCTTACCAGACGCCCGTATTGGATTGCGGCCCTTTTCTATCATCCACTCGCCGTCTAAGTACTTTATAAACGTCAACTCCAAACGGTAATCGCCTTCTGGCATCAAATCGATTATCCTTTCTGCTCTTTCTGCTGTCATAGTCTCATCTGTATCTCCCTCCATAAATGTTGTGAAGGCGAAGTCGGCGTCCAGGCGATCCAACACCTGAGTTCTGAGCTTACGCACAGTTTTGTTTTGAATGCTTGTGATGGCGTCCATCTATATCCAAGGAATATCTTAACCTCCGTTTGCGGTACCCAAACACAGCAGCAGTAAGGACACTTATTGCCGATGCCGGCGGATCGCAGTTGAACCCCTGTAGGGCATTTAACCTACCTCCAAAACCCCAGGGGGGGCTGGTGTTTTTCAATATGTGATTTTTAGCAATGCCGGCGTTTGTCAACTCCGCCTTACTGCTGCTGCTTTCGTTCTGTCAAGTTTAGTAAGACGAATACATGTAGTATTTATTTCTACTCTCATTCTTACCTGAAATAATCCCCTCAATCGTAGAACAGCAGTAAGGAAGGAACTTCTTCAAGGTTAATTCTGTATTTGTCTGATGATAAATTGAAAAGTAACAGCTTTGTAGATCTTTTTTTAAGTGCACTTTATATTAAAAGTCAATAAAAAGTTGAGCTGTGTGTTACTGAAGTGAAAGCTGTTGAACAGCTTGACCATGCCACAAGTAAAAGTTATAGTTCCAAAACCTGCATTATCTGTAAATATAAGTTAATTACTCATATTTTTAGTGTATTTAACAACTCACCTTAGCAGCAGCTCTGCACATGTCTGCTGCAATCTTTCCAGCAATTTTCATTTCCAGAACATTGTTGGTGCAGAAATTAAAGAGCTTGTCAAGAGCAATCTGAAAAATGAACATAAATGAGTGAAACAAATTTGTTTCGAAAAGTAATTACTGAGACCATGCATACAAGTGTACCATTTCTGATAATAGAGGACAGCATGGTTTTGTGACAGCCATGTTTAAGAAAGGGTTACTACAATTTTTCATAAACAAGCAAACTGTGACTGAAAGAAGGACACCAAAATTTGGCTTTTCACAATCGTCAATCAAACTCTTACTAGAGACAAAGTGCATTCATTTGTTAAAGAAAGTCAATGGCAATAAGACAGTAAAATATATTAATAGAACAGTGATTTACCTTAAAGATCTGAGGGGAGCTTTGCATGAGTATTGTGTGGAAGGTAGATGCCACTCCCATTCCTATGATACCCTCCTGGCTGTGCCGCTGATCAGATCGAAACAACGAACTGTCCAACTCTGACACATTCTCGAAAGAGGAACTCTCAATCAATGTAAAACATCTAAAGAAAATAGAAGTAACTTTTATGACACAAGGTTCATCAATAAATTATGTTTTATATCATATACTCATTTGACTAAACAAATCAGGGGAAAAAACACAACGACTAGAAAGTTACAAGAAAATGATCCTAGTGAATAGAATACTTTACCTATCCATAAACTGTACTACAAAATCTTCAAACTGACCAGTTGCTAAGCACAGCTCCTTCTCATCCTGAAAGCAAACCAGCAAAGCAATGTACTAAACCTGACACATTCCAGTAATAAACCAAAAATGCCAATAAATCAGCTTCTTACACCAGTACAGCTGGTTAAGTCAAATAATGGATAGATAAAAGAGAAAGGCCCAAGAATATGAATATGATGTTCTATTTTGTTTGTAGCCCAATAAAGAGTAATTATTATTATCATTATCATAAAGCTCTGAAAGAGACCCTCTCAATTCTGAAACATGTCTAGGATTCCCCCTGAAATGCAATCAATGAATTAAAAAACATTGAGAGTGGTTGTCTACTGTATTGTACCTCTGTCATTTCCACCATGCCAACAGCTCCAGAGCAGTCTACAACTGGTACAAGACAGATGATTGTAGAAATAATGTAAATGTAGCCTGGTAAGAAACAAAAGATAGGGTTACAGCAGTAGCAAGTTGACAGATTTTATAAAAACTCTAATTTGTATTCTAGTGTTGAGTACAAGTCTCATTGCTGTCTCTGATAATACTCCTCACCAATGACAGTCAAACTGAGGACTAACATACTGTACATTACTGTACATGTACAGTGGCATAATGAGAGTAGAATTTTGGTGCAGAAATTCCTGCCAAATCCAATGTTAGACTGACAAAATGGAAGAAAGGGAAAAAAAGTCTGTGACCCTTGCTAAGCCCTGTTTACAGTAATCAAAATAATTTTTTGCTGATGAATGAAACCTGTCCAGTGACATCAAGTGAAAACCCTCAAAATATGAGAAATATGTAACCTATAAACAATACAGCTTGCATGCATGCACATTCAACATGTTAAGGAATTTATCCCGTGGATGACAAAAATGAGACAAGGACTGTTCTCCCATGCAATGGATTTTGATGATAGATTGATTGTAGACTTAACACTGTACAGGATAAGACAGTGATTGAAAAGAGCGCACTCAATCATGAAAAGACATATAGATTGACTAGGAAGTAAGGAGGTTTCTAATTATTCAAGTTTTGTGATGTGTTTGATCAAGGAATTGTGTGAGGAATGTTCATTAGACTGAGTGGAGTTTTGAAACTGCTACCCAGCTTCCACATATCTGATAGGCTCTAACTCACCATTGCCTTTCTGAAAATCATTTGGATCAATCCCTGGTAAGATCAGTTGTAACAATGGCAGAACATGTGACTTTCCTTCTGGATATGTCCCATCTGATTTAACAAGAGCCCTGGCCTACTGATGTTACACAGTTTAAAGTGGCTGTGAGTTGATGTGGTTCAATCAAGGTATCCAGTGCTTTTGTAGAGTCTAAAAGAAAACACTACATACTTTAGTAAATCAAAAATATAACACAGGGGTGGCGGAAGCTGGAAAATTGGGGGGGGGGGGGCACTCAAATATTTCACGGTACTTGAAATGACCCCCCCCTCCTGTTTAGCTGGTACAAACGTGTATGTGTGATATTTCAATCAGTAACATTTTGCGCACATTAAACCACTTGCAATTGTGCTGAGAGACACAAAATGATCAAGTCATCGCTAGATATCTCGATATCTTTCTTAGATACAGAAAATTAGTTAATATCAAAATAATAATTAATGGTAATCATTAAACCAAACTCTTACTTCGTTTCTTGTCGTTTGTGTGTGAGGCATTACTATTTCTGGGGGGGGCAGGCCCCCAAAAAATCTAGTGGGGGCCAGTGCCCCCCTGGCCCCCCACTTCTTGTGCACGGTAACAGACTGTTACAAAACATATTTTATGTCAGCAATAGAATCTGCACACAAATTACACTTTTCTTCATATAAGAGTGTTATGGCATTAATTATGTCTGACACTAGTTAAATACTTATCTAGGCGAGTAGGAAGCACAAGATCTGTACATCTAGCTAAATTCTGCAAAGAACCTAGCTGCAGCAAAGCTTCCCAAATTGTTAAAGATGGACCAGACAAACCCCCAGAACTCACCGGCTTCAGACTCTACAAAACTGGATGAGGCATTACTGTAACCAGAAAACATTTTCTCTGATGGTATTGGGGTCACCATGTCTCTTGTCAAACTTTTTCCTGGACAAATATGAGAAAAATTGGTAAAAAGACTTATGTGGAATGAAGA